>JAANYP010004110.1:316042-543176 GCA_020465985.1 Centrapalus pauciflorus
GATCCCCACTTCTCCAATACCTCATATACAATTCTCTCGCCCCTCCGGCGTAACTATCTTTATTATTCCTTTATTGCAAACTACATGCGTCTCATTCCATATACACAACCAATTCATTCCAATTTTCATATCACAATCACCGCTCTACTGGAATCAAGTCAGTATGAAGAACTACCTCTTCAATCACTAGAGTACAATCAGATACACGTGATCTACGTTAACTAATGTGTTACTTAACAATTTCAACATCAATCACAACAGACAACTTGACCAAGGCATCAACACTTGTTGGCAAAGCAGTAGATACAAATAATTGGTCGGCACCAGAATCAAACAGAAACTCATGTCTACCTCCGAATCTTTCTTAGATTCTGAATGTAGTACTAGACTTTTCTTTGCTTACAAGCATAAGTCTTAGTATCCAAAGTCTCTTTAAACTTTTTATGGTTATTCAAATCTCCATTTCATTAGTATTAATCCCTCTTCCGATCAATTATACTTCGCATGTACTCTTACTTACACTTCGCATTGCATATTTCAATCCCATTCAATATTAACACACAGTCATTAAATCCATAAAATCAAGTTTCGTAAGTTTTGCAATATTTTTCCCCATTTCGGGTCTATGTCCAAATTCGAACTACAACTAAGTTTGAACCCCTTTCAAGTTTACATTTTGTCATTTGCATATTTCATATCATTTTAGGTGTTGTTTATGAGTTTTATTCAAAATACTCGAGTTTAGAGAGTAGATTTCTAAATTTTAGGCATTAAACTCGAATTTCAGGGGTTAAATTCGAATTTCCTTCGAATTTAATGACTAAACTCGAATTCATAAGGGTAGATTCGAACCATATTCGAATCTAGGGCCTTAGATTCGAATCTATGGTGTCAAACTCGAATTCTGCTCGAATTTATGTACAAAATCGAGTTGTTCTTGCATTTCCGACTCTGTTCTTGGCATTTCGATGCGTTATCTTATAACTTAAATCCTTCATTCTAGCAGGCCTAAAATCCATGAATATAATAAGTTTAAGCCTAATTTGATTCTATTACACCTATACTATCTCATTCTTGCAAGATTGTCAAGCAAAATCGGCTTAATCTGCAAAAAATGACAGATTCGAACTTATTCTTTAAAACCTGAAACACAAAATCTTAAAAGAAGTCAACTCTTACATTAATCCGTACGAATCCAAAAATCCAACCTGTACGCATTGTCTGTCTTGTACTCCTCCGAGATCTTTCGATGACGTATAAATCTCGGATAATCGGCCGGTCGGTCATTTGCGAGAATACTCTTAAGAGAGAAGTAGGAGAGTGTTTTCTAGAGAGCGAGTGTTAGATGAAGAGAGCATTTGGAGAATAAAAATGGTATTGGCCTTTTTTATTCCATCTTTCCCATTTTGCACATTCAACCCCTCAACTTAAACGGTTCCATAAAATACTGATTTATTCTTAAATTTATCATTACTAACTTTTATAATTCATAATAATCATTTCAAAGTTCTTAAACTTTTTAATTTTCTTAAAACAACAACTAAGTTTTAACTATCCCCAAATACATAATCTTTGCTCATAATTCAACTTATTTATAAATTACCTGTCTAAATATTTCTTAAATCACCGTAATTGAATTCGAGGATGTTACACAACACATAAAATAACAAGAGTTACTCAAAGGACAAGATATAAACTTGAGATGGGTTCAAACTTAATTGTGGTTTGGAATTTAGATATGGACCCGAAATGGGAAAAGTATTGCGAAACTTATAAAGCTTCGTTTTATGAATTTAAACGGTTATTGACATGAGGTATTGTTGCAACTAACTTAACAGGTCCCTTGTGGTGTTGTTTAACCCACAGTGGGGTACTTGGTGGATCCGGTTGATAGCCCGAAGAGAAATAATATCGGTTAAAGTTAAATTACGCACCCACTGTGAGTACAGTAGATTTCGCATGTTTATATCTGTTTTATGTTAAGCTTTGCCTGCTGAGACCTGTTGCTTCATGATTTGTTTGGAATTCTACTAACTTGCGTAGATTTAGATGCACATTCTTACTTGTTGCATGTTCGTTCGATTGTTGTGCATCTAGTGATGGACCGGTGGGTCGCATCGATTACTCTTATGTTACTGCGCTATATGACCTGCAGCTGATCCCTCCTAGGCCCGGTAGGCAGTATGTCATCCCCGATCGTACGTTTGTCTCAGATGGTATGTTTAAAGCTGAGCTTTGGGCTCGAAGGGGCTGCGGCTCTGGTTCGTACTTGGTGTACGAAGAGGGTATAGGATGTTTGTCATCGGTTTTAACCTTGGGCTTCATAAAAATTTATAAAATGTGTAATCTTTGTATTCACTAAGCATCCGCTTATTCCCAGTTGTTTATTTTTATTTTTACAGGAAAAGGGAAGTCTACCGCCGGACCTTCTAGTTAGGTCATTTGTAAAGATTCGGAAGATTTGGTACTATTTAATCGGTAATCATGCTTTGGGACAAATTTTATATCATATTCTGGATGTTGTAATAATTGTATTGGGTATGTAGACTTAGATAGGGTACCTTGTAGCACCGTAGGGTGTATGTCACTGTTGCACTACTTTATTTTATGTATTTTTAATGCTTCCACACTTAAACTAGGTTATCAGATCATTATGTAATTGTGTTTGATGATTAATCCTGGGTGTTTGTAAATGGTGGTTGTTGTGGCAAGGGTGTCACAAAGGGCATACTGCATCAATTTAGTGCACCCTATGAGCCACAACAAAATGGAGTGGTCGAAAGAAAGAACAGGACATAGATTGAGGCTGCAAGGACTATACTTTCGGATTCAAAGCTTCCTACCATGTTTTGGGGGGAGGCAGTGAATACTGCGTGCCATATTTTAAACCGAGTCCATATAGTCAAATCTTTGAACAAAACCTGTTATGAAATTTTGAATAAACGGGCACCTAATTTAACTGGCTTCGAACCGTTTGGGGTACCATGTACTTTATTGCGAACAAAACATCAACCTAAGTTTGGTGAAAAGGCTGACGAAGGATACTTCCTAGGTTATGTGCCAAACTCACCAAACAAACGGGTTTTTAACAAAACAAATGGTACAGTAGAGATTGTGTATAACATTGAAGTAACAAGTTATACACATGAACCACAAACAGGTCCGGAATGGATATTTGACTATAATAAATTGTTTGAGTCATTTAACATTCCTATGGATGATAATGCGTGTACGATCGAAAAGGACATGGCGACGTTGAATCTGAATGACGAAGGTCATACCTTTCCGAGGACTACATTTTAATCCACATCCGAGCCTACTTCGACTGAAGATGGATCTCCAGAAGTCACTGATCCAGAAGCACCTTCAACTGAGAATCAGACTCAGACAACAAATTTCAACTCTGAGGAAACTGTCCACGAGGAGGAAAATGTGGAATCTGAGGATGTTCCCCCATTAGGTGAAATAGGATCTAACTTAGGAGATAATCTACGAGTTGACGAGATAGAGACATCTAGGATCAACAAGAACCATCCTATAGAAAGCATCATAGGAAATCCTAATGAGGGTGTGAGGACTAGGAGTAGTTTAAATAACAACACTGTGTTGTTGTCGATGATAAATGACTCCGAGGCCTTTCATACCTGCCACTATTCTTGTTTCATCTCGCAAGGTAGAGCTGAAAAATGTGCAAATGGCACTAAAGGATAACTCCTGGGTTGAAGCGATGCAGGAAGAACTCTCTCAGTTTAGGAAGCTAGAAGTGTGGGAGTTAGTTCCACTACCTCGAGGGGAAATTGCCATAGGAACCAAATGGGTTTTTAAGTGCAAAAGAGACGATCGGGGTATAGTCACTCGCAACAAGGCTAGGTTAGTTGTAAAGGGTTTCAACCAAGAGGAGGGAATCGATTACAATGAGGTGTTTGCGCCAGTTGCAAGGCTGGAAGCAATTAGGTTGTTTCTAGCTTTTGCTTCCTTCAAGGGCTTTAAAGTATATCAACTAGATGTTAAGAGTGCTTTCCTTTATGGGAAAGTGAAGGAACTGGTGTATGTAGAACAGCCGCCCGGATTTACAGATCCAAAATATCCAGACAGAGTATATCGATTAGATAAGGCTCTGTATGGATTGCAACAAGCACCAAGGGCGTGGTACTAGACTTTATCCAACCATTTGTTAGAGAACGGATTTGAAAGGGGTAGGATAGATAGTACGCTGTTCGTTAAGAGAAAGGGAGAACACTTCATCTTGGTACAAGTGTACGTCGACGATATCATCTTTGGATCATCAGACGAGCAAATGTGCAATGATTTTGAGAAGGTAATGAAGTCGAAATTCGAGATGAGTGCAATGGGTGAATTGAATTTCTCTTTGGGGTTGCAAGTTGACCAGAAGAAGGAAGGAATGTTTATCCATCAGACGAAGTATGTCTACGACATATTAGACCGCTTCGGGATGGAAGGGACAAAACTGACCGAGTATGTTGCTTCGGGATGGAAGGAACATATTAGACCGAGTATGTTGCTATAGAGCGACCTCTGTTTGCTGCTGTACTCGACCGGAACTTTGTAGCACCTGACAATGCCAACTGGGCAGGAGAGGTGGGATTTCAACAGAGACAGCCCCAGCAACAACAGCAAGAACCGCGCCCTCAACAACAGAGGAGACGCCAAAGGCCTTCAGCGAGTCAAACTCAGGCAGTGAGGTTGTCTACTAGTCAAGTTCAAGAGCCACAAGAGGCTGGACCTTCAAATGCTCCAATTATATCTGATCCGCTCACAGAAACATTGGAAGAGATTTGGGCAGCAGGTCCAAACGCTAATGAGACAATAACTGCTGAACTTATTGGAGATTTATTGGAACCTCCAGAGGGAGAGATTGATGTACTTAGGGAAGTTGATGAGTATCAGCCTTAGCAAACAGGTAATGACAAGTCCTCCTCAGATACTGAATCTGAAGATATGGAAGAGATTGAAGTTGAAGTTCCAGATACTGTAACCGAAGAACCAACCGTTCAGATAGGAACTTATGGGTCGAGATTGGTAGTGACTGAAGAAGCTACGAGGCGTCGAGCATCAAGGGAGTCTGATGACTCTGATTTTGAGGAAGAAGAAGTTGCTCCATTGATAACAAGGCAAAGGGCAAAACGCCATCGCTTTATGCAGGGAGCTACCTCATCTTCTGCTGCTCAGCCAGAAATATCTCAGCCTCCACCCGCTCAATCTACCATACCACCACCACCACCACCCGTTGAACCATATATTCCTTCTCCAATCATTCCAACCCCCATCCAATCCATTCCATCCACTTCAGCCACCTTCATGGAGAATCAAAGGTTTTCTGAGCTGAGGAGCAGAGTTGACTTCCAACAAATTCAAATATTTGGTTTAACAACAGCTCTCAATGAAATACAAAAGCATAATGCCCAACAAGATAGCGAGAATGCTGAGCTGAAGAAGATTGTGAACAAGGTTCAGGAAGAAAACTTGGAGCTTAAAACCTTTGTAGCTGATCAAGCGGCAGAAATACGATCAATGCGCTCCCTGATTGAGCAATTAATGCAAAATCTAAAGGCTCAGGGGGAGATAAGCTGCAGGGATCAAGTAGAGCGTCCCAGGGATGAAGATAGGGATGGAGATAATAATGGCAATGATCCCAGCACGCAAAGACATAATGAGCCAGTAGATTTTTCTGCTGTTCAGGATGCTGAAACTCATGGGGAGCCAGGTCAATCGGGAGCCGTAGGAGGTGAAGCCGGTTCTTCAAAAGCCAAAGAGTCGGAGATACACGAGATGATTGAAGCACTAATGGATCTCGATGATGACCCTATGGACCTTGGCTTTGATTTTGAGGATGATATGGAGGAGTTAGAAGAAGGAGAATTTGTGCCGGAAGACGTAACAGATTGGAAATCTGATGATGAAGTTTGTGTTGATGAAGATGATGAAGCAAATGAAATCATTGTTCAGCAAAACCCCATCACAGATACTTACATAACGGAAGGAAATCATATGATTGACATAGAAGTGGTACACGCTGCTTTAAATGTTGAATCAACAAGTGAAGAACCTGCCAGAGAACTTACCAATGAAGAGAAAAGAAAACTATGGTTTAGGGCAGAGAAAAGAGAGTTGGAGCTGAAAAAGAAGATACGTGTGCCGGGTACTGGAGAGCTATCAGGAAGTATATTGAGCTGCTTCTTTGATCGGGAATTGCAGCTATTCATTATCAAAAGAAAAGATGGTCTCCAGTATCTCAGGAAAACTCTGAAAGTGTTCAACTCCTTGCCAAAGATTGAAATAAAAGCGTTAGCATGGAAGGAGCTAATCAACATCGGCAACGACCCTTACACTGAAATAATTGCAAAGATCATAAGAAAAGAAGGGAGGTCTAGGAAGTTCGAATGGCTCAATCCAAGGGTAGGTAAACGAGTAATGGACCATACTCGAATTGACCCTCTAACTGGTCGTCCGTGGATGAAAATACAATACAAACCAGTTAGATGTCTGAGAAAGGTTCCTCTCAAGCCAATGCCACAGGACGTCATGTAGAATCTAAATTGGTGGTATGTGGAAAGTGAGACAGGAGAAGTTGTGATGGAAGACTTCGAAGAAAAAGTGATTCTTAGAGTCTACGATCCCCTTCACCTTGTAAACCTTTCTAAAGATGACCTTCAAGTGCTTCATTCTCATAGAATCTCAAGCGACACTCATATGGATAGTGAGGCTAGGAAATATGAAAATGTAGTTAAAGTGTGTATCGAGAAAGGTTTGTATGCTGGCAGCAACTTAAATAAATAAACAAAGTTCTTAATCAAATGTGTGAATTGTTAGAAGCTATCGTCAAGGGGAGTCTGTTGGTACACCCTGTGTGACGATAGCAGTCTAAGTAATCTAGCATTGTGGTTTAAGTAATATTCAAAGTATTGGGAATTAACGAGTATTTGATATATATGTTTATATATGTTTGATTGTTATTGATTGTATGTTTCAACTTGATGTA
The DNA here is from genome assembly GCA_020465985.1 of Centrapalus pauciflorus. Taxonomy (NCBI): domain Eukaryota; kingdom Viridiplantae; phylum Streptophyta; class Magnoliopsida; order Asterales; family Asteraceae; genus Centrapalus; species Centrapalus pauciflorus. Next base: position 323,043 of record JAANYP010004110.1, read on the forward strand.
ACGTATTACAAGAAGTTCAAACATAAAGTTCAAAGATAAATTCAAGCATAAGTTAAAAACATAAGTTTCAATACTAAGTTAAATATGTGAAAGAGTAAATTCGAATTCACTAAGGATTGGCATTCGAATCTATGACAGATTCGAATGTATTCCTTAAGCAGATTCGAATGTACATCAAGAAGCAGATTCGAATGTACGTCAAGAGGCAGATTCGAGAATGTCAAGGGGACAAACTCGAATGGGCCTTGGGCCTGATTCGAGTTTGGCCCATGGCAAACTCGAATGAGCCTCTATAATTAGGGATAAACTCGAATCATTAGAAGACTTTTGCAGAATTCGTGAGGAATTAAGCAAATAGACGATTTCGAGTTTATCAGTTAATTGTGTGTTCTTTCGGAGAGAATCATCTAGTAGGTGCGTTCGTGTTCGTTCGTACAGCTCGTTGATAGTCTCCGTGTTACGAGTGAGAGTTATTTCCGTCAACCTGTTAACGAGGATTCCGCACTCGTTGATGGTCTCGCATCTAGATAGATCCGTAGTGATAGACCTTACAGTTTGACAGATAATCTTGAGAGAAGGTAGAGAGAATTTCTAGAGAGAGAGTCTAGAGAGAGAGAGAGAGGTGGTGAAAAATGAAAGGCTTGGCCTTTTTATTCCCATTTTCATCATTTTGCACATTTCACCCCTCAACTTAACCGGTTCCATAAAATACTGATTTATTCTTAGTTTTATCATTACTGACTTTTATAATTCATAATACTCCACAATTAATAATTCAGAGTTCTCAATTTTTCTTAAAATAACAACAAACTTTTAAATATCCCAAACACGTATTCATTGCTCATAAATCAACTTAATTATAAATTATCCGTCTAAATAAACCTTAAATTACAATAATTGAATTTGAGGATGTTACAGTATTTGTGTTCGTTCTTGGAGAGAATCACATGTCAGGGTGTTCTAGTTTGCGTCTATCATCGTGTGTGTCTCTGTGTTTCGTGTGCGTGGTCTATCCGTCAAACCGCTAACGAGGATTCCGCACTTGTTGGACGGCGTCGCGTCAAGATAGGATCCGTAGGTAGGTGATCTTACAAGTGGTATCAGAGCCATAAGGGTGTTCATCGTTTTCTTCGTGTTCATAATCAACATTCTTGGTTTCTTGGCATTTTGGACAGGAAAATCACATCTTTGGTTAGTTTTTCGAGTTATACAAGCAAGATAACGGAGAAATATTTACATTGGTTCACCTTTTTGGTCGAAATCAGTATTTTTAGACTTAAAAATATTGGTTTAAACTGAAAACTTGAAAAAAAAAGTCAAACTTTTGGCCATTTTCTGAACTTGCGGCGCTCGAACATAGGGGGTATTAGGGTTTGTTCGAATTTGACTGAAAAATCGAACTTGTCCGAAAATACGCTCCTCACAAATTTATTTTAGGGTTTCATTTTATTTTGGCTAAGATTCGAATTTGCTAGCATTCGAATTTGTCAGACTTCGAACTTGTCAGAAACCTCGAAGTTTTCAGACTTTCGAATTTGTTGAGCTCGAACTTAAGCAATTTCAAAATTAATTTCAAACGAATTTAATATTAATCTAATTCGAACTTACCTAAGTTCGAAAGGGTTAATTTTATGTTAATTTCAAATTAAGTTAATTATGTTCGAATTCAAAAAGTTTAGAAATAATGACTAGTTTGCAAAAGTTTATCGAAATGGACCACGAGGTTGGCAAGACAAATTCTTTTCCAAAACAGATGAGGTTGGAAGACTACTACTGGTGGAAGGATAGGTTTGCTGACTTTGCGCATTTCAATGACATGCGAATGTGGATCTGTATCTATGAGGGATACATTCCACCTACTCTGGAGTTTGAGAGCCGTCAGAGAGTCTTGACTTATCAAAAGATGAAGGATGATGACAAGAAACTGTATGAAACTGAAAACAGAGCGTTTTAAATCATTCGCATGGGTCTACCTCCGGAGATTCTACACACTTTCAGGAATCATCGTACAGCTAAAGAGCTGGTGGATGCTCTCGAGAAACGGTGTGAGGGAAATCCGAGGGTTCGAAAAGGAAGGACCGAGATGCTGAAACAGCAGTTCGCAATTTTCAGAGCATTGAAAAACGAAAAGCTGGTTGAGACAATCACAAGGTTCTATCATTTATTGACGGAGTTGGATAATCATGATGTCGAGTTTTGTGAAATTTAGAAGATAGAGAAACTCTTTGATTCTTTACCGGCGAAGTGGGAGATGTACACAGAGCTTAAAAAGCATGATGAGGAAAAATTCGAAACTCTTACTCTCGAGGGAGTTATTGGTATGCTGAGGGCTTACAACTTTCAGTTACTTAAGAAAGAGAGGGAATATGACCAAGGCAAAGATCCAGAGATGTATTTTGGAAAGTCAAAAACTTCGGTCGTGAGTGAACTGAAAACAACTATAACTTTCTTCACGGGTGAAGCGTCTATTCCAGCAGAAGTAGAAGACACAAGCAGTCGGGCTTTCTTAGGGTATTCTAAACCGGAAGAGAAACCGAGTCACTCAGCATCTACTTCTCAATAGCACACAAAGATGCCTATGAGTGCGCAATAAGCCGAAAGTCATCTGAATCTTTTGGCTTCGTTTGTTGCAGCATATGGAAATTATGTACAAGGAAAAATCAACGATCCTGCGTTATGGGAAGAGGATTATGATCAGGTGGATCCTGATGATTTTGACGAAATGGATCTTCAATGGCAACTGGCCATGGTGACTCAGAGGGTCAAAAGGTTCATAAAATGAATAGGGAGAAATCTGAACATTAGCAACAATAAAATTGGGTTCGACAAATCCAAGGTTAAGTGCAATAACTGCCAGGGATTAGGACACTTTGCTCGAGAGTGTCAACGACCCAAGGTTGAAAACTATCAGAATCAATCTCAGGGAATATATCAATCTGGTAGTTCGGGTAATCAAGCGAACATCGCTGGTCTGTTAACAAATGTATCCTCGGACAGACAGCTCGATGGGACGTATGATTGGAGTTCACAACCTGAGTCGAATGCTAGAGCCTTCATGGCTGAAGTGACGGAGACAGGGGATGTCGGAGCAGAGGAAGTCACAGAGGACAACGAACAGAGTGATACAAGTCCTGTGTTGGTGGAAAAGTCAGACAATCAAACTATTCTGGAGTTTTCCGCACAAATGGCGAACGGTGAATCATATCACAAGAAGGTAATTCTGAACTTTTCTACATTCCGTGATTTATGTGTTTTATATGCCATTTCCAATGATAGATTGAATTTAGTTCTAGAAACACATAACAATTTAACTACTCAAATAGATTCCTTAAACTCAGATAATGCTAGTCTCCTAGATATTAAAGAAGATCTTAGGAATATGCTGAAAGCAGATGCTCAAGATGTCGTAGTTCTAAAAGACAAATTAAGTGAGCAATGTGTCAGGATAGAACTGATGTATGAGCATGTTGAGGCTTTAACCAAATAAATTACGGATAAAGAGGTCGAGCTAGGAGAATCAAAAGTTTAAGTTGCAAAGGTGAATAGTAAGTTACAAAAGTTTAGGAACTCTTCACTGAATCTAGGGAAAATGTTAGATGCTCAGCGTCAATCTAAGAAACCAGTAGGTTTAGGTTATAAAGAGAGTCCTCCACCATTTAACGATAATTATGTGCCTCAGCCTCAGGATAAAACTGATAAAGCAGTAGAATCAGAGGTAGCTGCTGAAACTGTATCTGAATCTAATAAGGATAAATCAACTAAGGTGACTAATAATAATGCTACGATTAAGAAAGTCAACTTTGTGCAGTCTTCTAGTAACAGAATTATAGGAGAAGCTAGACGTGAAGTTAATAATCAGAAAGAGGAAATAGTCACGGTAGTTGAGAAGAAAGAAACTTATACTAGTGAGACCCCAAAGTCAAAGGGCACTCATAAGAATTTTATTGATAAGATTTCTTGTTTTAGATGTCATGAAATGGGACATGTTGCGTCTAGCTGTCCATATAAGAAAGTAGAATCTACACCTATTATTGGAAAGGCTGAACAACATAAACCATCACCAAGTGTAGCTAGCACAAGTGGTTCTCAAAACACAAAGAAAATTATGATTGCCACACCAAAGACTGCTGTTAGACAAATACCGGTGTCGGTTAGACCAAATGAAGTGGTTAGGACTAATTCACCGAATGGAGTCCCTAATCAATCTAGGTAAGGACCTCAACAAGTTTATAGGAGTACAACACCTAGAAGAGCTTACACTCCGGTTAGGTCTCACAATCCTCAAAGACATTAGACACCAGGAAGAGCCCAGGGATATCAATCTAAATTGCCATATAATAGAAACTATTCAAGGGCTCAACAGCAAATGTCGACCCAAAGGCCAAGAGTGAATTTAAATCACTCAGCTCCACAATAGGTTCTCAATCAAACACCCAAGTCACCGGAAAGGAGAGATGGGTATTTGATGGAGTTCACGTACGTGGATGAGAATGGCATTACCAAGTCAGTCATGGCTTGGGTTTCCCGTGATAACTAACTTGTTTTCTATCATGTGCAGGAGTTAACTACAGGTCTAAAAAACATGTGGTTCGTCGACAGTGGTTGCTCTAGGCACATGACTGGGGAAAGAAGTCTGTTTCAAGGGAGGGGACAAGGGATTCGTATCATTCGCTAGGAACATGGGAGGAAATATCACTGGAACAGGAGTGATCACTAATGGGACTATCACAGTTGATCAAGCATATCACGTTGATAGACTTGCTCACAATCTCATTAGTGTCTCTCAGATCTGTGATAAGAAGAATTCAGTTCTTTTTACTGATACTTAAGCTTAGTGCTGAAGCCGGGATTCAAAATACTTGAAGAGTGGATTATTATGAGAGCCCCAAGGAAGAATCTGTCTGTTGTCTAAAGCTTCAGAGACCGAATCCGTCTTATGGCACAGACACATGGCACACTTGCACCTGAGGAAAATGAACTACATCACTAAACATGGACTCGTGCAAGGTGTCCGGATGAAGAGTTTTTTAGTTTGAAGACAAGTGTGTACCGTGCAAGAAAAGCAAACAACACAAGAAGTCACATAAGTCTAAGACTCAGAACTCAATAGCTTCCACCTTTGATTTGTAGCGTATGGACCTATTCGGTCCTATCAACAAAAGGAGTATAGGTGGTAGTTGGTACTATTTAGTTATCACTGATGATTACTCACGTTTTTCATTGGTTTTATTTTTAGGTAGGAAGAACGAAACGGCTGCAATATTGATTGGGTTCTTAGACCAAGTCGAAAACTCCTATGGGACGAGGGTAAAACGTATCAGGAGTGACAATGGAACAGAGTTTAAAAACACAGTAATTGGTGGATATTACCTATAGTGCATCAATTTAGTGCACCTTATGAGCCACAACAAAATGGGGTGGCAATACGGAAAAACAAGACTTTGATTGAGGCAGCAAGGACCATGATGTCGGATTTAAAGCTTCCTACCATGTTTTGGGGGGAGGCAGTGAATACCGCATGTCATGGTTTCAATTGAATCCTTACTGTCAAATCACTGAACAAAACCTGTTATGAAGTTTTGAATAAAAGACCACCAAATTTAACTGGCTTCGAACCGTTTGTGGTACCGTGTACATTAATGAAAACAAAACATCGACCTAAGTTTGGTGAAAAGGCTGACGAAGGTTATTTCCTAGGTTATGTGCCCAACTAACCAAACAAAACGGTTTTTAATAAAACAAACGGTACGGTAGAAATTGTGTATTACATTGATGTAACAAGTTGTACACATGAACCCCAAACTGGTCCGGAATGGATATTTGATTATGACTCATTGTTTGAATCATTTAACATTCCTTTGGATGGAAATGCATGTACAATTGAAGATGACTTCGTCACTAACTCTGAATGACGACGGTCACGGTTTTCCAAAGACGAGCATTCCATCAACTTCTGAGCCTACAACGACAGAAGGTAGAGGTCCATCAGAGAATGATTTTGAAATACCTACAAACGAGAATCAGACTACTACTTCAACTTCCGAAGACAGTGATCATGAGGAAGAAAATGTACCGTCTAAGGTCGTTCCCCCGTTAGGTGAAATATGATCAAACTTCGGAGACAATCTTTGGGTCGATGAGATTGAAACATCGAGTATAAACAAGGATCATCCGGTTGATAGTATCATAGGAAATCCGCATTCTGGTGTGAGAACTAGGAGTAGTTTGAATAACAGCACAGTGTTGTTGTCGATGATTAATCACTCTGAGGCTTTTCATACTTGTCTTTATTCGTGTTTTATCTCACAAGTAGAGCCGAATAATGTGCAAATGGCACTGAAATACAATTCTTGGGTTGAAGCGATGCAAGAAGAGCTGTCACAATTCAGAAAGCTTGAAGTGTGGGAGTTAGTGCCGCTACCTCGAGGAGAAGTTGCAATAGGAACCAAGTGGGTTTTACGTGCAAGAGTGATGATCGGGGTATTGTTACTCGCAACAAGGCTAGACTTGTGGTAAAGGGATTCAACCAAGAAGAGGGAATCGATTACAACGAGGTGTTTGCACCAGTGGCAAGGCTCGAGGCAATTCGTCTGTTTCTAGCCTTTGCGTCCTTCAAAGGATTTAAATTCTATTAATTTGATGTAAAGAGTGCCTTTCCGTATGGAATGGTGAAGGAACTGGTGTACGTCGAACAACTGCCTGGGTTCACTGATCTGAACTTTAGCGACAGAGTGTATCGACTTGATAAGGCTCTGTATGGATTGCATCAGGCACCAAGGGCATGGTATGAAATGCTATCAACTCATCTTTTGGACAACGGGTTTGAAAGAGGGAGAATTGATCGTACACTGTTCGTGAAGAGAAAGGGAGAAGACTTTATCTTAGTACAAGTGTACGTGGATGACACCATTTTCGGGTCATCAGACGAGCAGATGTGCAAAGATTTCAAGAAGGTGATGAAGTCAAAGTTTGATATGAGTGTTATGGGAGAGTTAAACTTCTTTCTGGGTTTGCATGTTGAACAGAGAAAGGAGGACATGTTTATCCATCAGACGAAGTATGTCTACGATATTCTGGAGCGCTTCGGGATTGAAGGAACAAAGCTGACTACTCACTTCAGTACTCCGATTCAAGTGAATCACAATCTCGGACCAGGTACAGAAAGTGATAGCGATGTGGAACCGACTCTATATCGGGCCATGATCGGATCACTCATGTATTTAACTGCTTCTAGACCTTACATTATGTTTTCTATGTGTATTTGTGCAAGGTTTCAAGCCAATCCAAAAGAAATACATATGAAAGTTGTGAAGCGGATTCTGAGATACCTCAAGTCGAAACCGAAGCTGGGACTTTGGTATCACGCTGATGGTGATCTGGAATTTGAAGCATACACGGATTCAGATTATGGAGGTTGCAGCTTGAACCGGAAGTCAACAACAAGAGGTTGTCCGTTCCTTGGAGGGAGGCTCGTATCCTGGCAATGCAAGAAACAGACTTCGGTAGCCGTGTCAACGTGCGAGGCCGAATATGTAGCTGCTGGTAGTTGCTGTTCACAGGATTTGGGGATACAACAACAATTGCTGGATTACGGTTTGACTTACACTCATACTCCTATTAGGATAGGTAATCAATCTAAAATTGGTATAACTAATAATCCAGTTAGACACAGTAAAACAAAGAACATAGACATAAGACATCATTTCATACGTGATTGTGCTGAAAAGAACAAAATTAAACTGGTAAAAGTGGCAATGGGAGATAATAATGCAGATTTATTCACTAAAGCTTTTGATAAGTCACGTTTTGAGTTGCTAGTTCAACTAAATGGTATGCGTAATCCAGAGTAACTTGACCTTAGTATATTTTTATTTCTTTTTATAGTAAGTTAGCGTTTAAGTATAATTTATTTCCTTTTATTGTAAGTTACTAGGTTAGTTTATTAGCTTATCTTAAAAATGAAAAACAAAAGAAAAAAGAGAGAAAACCATAAAAAGTTCAAAAAAAAGAATATTAGAAAATTGAGTTAAGTCTTAGAGACATAGGTTCAAAGTGACGAAAATTAGCACCGTCTAAACAAACTCTAAGTGTTTAGCTTTCACACATAATGAACCTTAAATTCTAAGTGATATACACTTTCTTGTTTGATGTGTTGGTAGGCAAAATACACAAAGGAACTTCTAAAAGCTAATAAAATATGCAAGAAAAAGTCATATGTGTAACTAACTTAGATGTATGACCAAAAGGTCTTAATTTCTATGTTAGAGACATACAGACAATGATTCTAAATGAGGTATGCAAATTTTCTGGGGGATGTATATCACCATCAAAATACATCTTAAAAGAAAAGAAAATTTTTTTTTTTTATAAAAAGGAGGGTGTCAAAACAAGTCGCTTTGTCGTACGTAAGTATAGACCTGTCACCTCTGTATTGACTCAAGTTAGCAAAATAAGTCGCTTTGTTGTACGTAAGTACAGACATGTCACCGCTGTCTTGCTAACTTTAAACAAACTCTAAGACAAACTAACACACTTTGTTGTATGCAAATACAGAACTGTGTCCGACGTTTGCCTTTTATAGAAAATTTGCAATACCGAAAAGTTATGATCATTGTGTGTCTGCCTTGATCATAGAAGTATGTCTAAGTATGGGACACGTAAGGTAGTTTCTTGATAAATAAAAAGGCCAAGGGATATTCCGAAGTGTAAAGTGTTCAAAGGGAATATCATACCGACAATCGACTTGAAATGTATATCACGACAAACAATCAAAGGAATCAAAAATTCCTAAGTGTGAAAGTGTAATACTGAAAGTGCGTTTGACACCGCTATCTGATTGAACCTTCTTTGACTATCTCGCAAAAATATTCTGTTAGTTTAGGTCGTAAATTATTAAAAGTATTTTGGAGTAGATTAAGTGTTCTTTTAATTCAAATTTTATTTTATTTTATTTTATTTTATTTTATTTATTCTAAGTAGGAAAAAGGTCAAAGTTACTAGGATGCATTCTTGGTTGAAAAAACAAATATTGCGTGAAAATCTGTTGCTTGGTGTCAATAATTTTGCAAGGTTGGTAAAATTCCGTTACACGAAAAAGTTGAAAAAGTTGAATTTTATTCAAGTATTTTCAAAATTGTCACTTAAGCTCGAAATTCAGACAAATTTGAACTTCACTTCGAATTTGTCTGGAAGTTTGAACTTATGCTAAGTTTGAAGGTCGTTGGTATAAATAGGTCAACAGTACTTCATTTAAGGCACCTACCCTCGAATTTCTTCATTCGAACTTGTCTCCGACGATTTCGAACTTGTTCTTCGAACTTGTCGCGATTCGAATTTCTCATTATTCTTCGAAGTTTTGCTTCTTTTTCTCAAACATACTCATATACTTAGGTATAGCAATCAATATTATATGGGTAGTTTAGGACATTATTATGGCAAAAATCGAGTTTATTTGAGTAGAAACTTTGTGGTTTAAAATCCCAAGTTTTGACGGATAAAAGTTCAAATAAATCATATATAACATCGAATAGAACCTAATAGGACTAGATTATACTATAGTTTAAGTCAAATGGGGTTAAAATCTTTGATTTTAGTTTGAAAATGACCGACTTCGAACATGTTCTTCAGGTTCGAAGTTGTCAGAAAGTTCGAACTTGTTGAAATATCTACAAGTTCGAAGTCAGTCAAGTTTGAACATATTCCTCGAATTTCTTTAAATTTGAATGTTTTTAAAATAAATTCGAACTTGTGTAAGTTCGAATGTGTTGGATTTCGAACTTATGTAAGTTCGAAATTATGCAAATTCAAAATAAACAAGTTTCATTTTATTTTTAATTACTAATGTTGGTTGTTGTTTTTGTATACAGATATGGGTGATCGGGCCTTATTTAATAAACATAACATGGTTATGTCTATGGATCGGGAGTTACCTAAAGCTCAGCCGTACCGTCATCTGATCGAGTTCTTGACGCAGTCGCGAGTCGCTTACGCTCTCACTCATAACCTTCAAATCATTTTGCCCTAAGTGCGACAGTTCTGGGAGCATCTCCAAGTGGATTGCTCAATTTCACCTACTGTCCTTTAACAAGAATAGGTGGATAGCAAATCGTCTTTTCGGCTGATATGTAGCATCAAATCCTACAGCTAGGATAGGAAGACCAAGAAGCGGGGACTATAGATTTTCCGGTAGATGCAAGCGGCATTTTTGAGAATGGGATATGCCCAAGACATCACGAAGGCTTCATATGTGAAGAGTGGCTTGATTGGCCAATGGCGTTATCTTGTGCAAATCATTATGGTTTGTTTTGCGCCGAAGAAGGCGATATTTGACACTTAGTGTACAACATGCGCTTCAGTTTTTCTGAAATGTTTTTTGGGGAGTTTGTGCAACAAATCACAGCTCCGGTGGGGGAACGATTTTTGATGTACCCTCGATTTGCGACGATGATCATTCGCCACTTTTTGCCCAATTTGCCACAACTTCCAGATAAAAGTGGCATGGTCATAATCGATAAGAGGATTTTTGCTGACTACCAGTCTCATAATGCCAGAAGGGCTGAGTAAGTCAGGCCACAATTGGAACCTTTGTTCGGGGCAGTAATAGACCCTGATTTTATAGCCCCAGAGGGTGATAATTGGGCAGGTGAAGTCCCGCAGCCACAACAGCAACAACAACAGCAGCCACAACAGCAACAGCAATAGCAACATCAATAGTAGAGGCCAAGACGCAGAGTACCAGCAAGCAGACCTCCGGTTGCTAGACCATCTCGGAAACAAACAGAATCAGCAGCAGCTGGTCCTTCAACAGAAGCTGCCGGCCCGTTGAGTTCGGCCCCCAATTTGATCAGTGGGCACAAACTCTTGAAGAGATTTGGGCTCAAGGAACTGCTGCCGAGCAAGATATTGCAGCGGAATTAGTTCAAGAAATTTTGGAGCCTCCGACTGAGTTCCATAATATTTTTGGAGACATTGATGAATACCAGCCATCTGAAGCAGCGGATATGGACACACAGGTCCAGGGTGAAGAAGAAGAAGAAAGAATACAGGCTGAGGCTGAGGGTCAAGTAGAGACCGCCTCCGAGCTGACTCCGAGCCTAGTTGTGAGGAGATAGAAGCTGTTGATCCGATAGAAGATGCTGATCCGGCTGTCACAATTGGCAGATATGGATCAAGATTAGTGTTTAGTAGAAGAAAAATGAAAAGACCAGCAGATAGGGATGCAGAGGCAGAAGACTATGATTTTGAAGAAGAAGATGAAGTTCCACTCGTACCTAGGCATAGGGCAAGGAGGCATTGATTTATGCAGGGAGCTCCATCCACCTCAGTTCCTCAGACAGTGTTACCGGCTGCTACATCAACCTCAACCACCGCTCCATCTACATCCACCTCCATTCCGTTAACTTCGACTTCTTACACAGACAATCAGCGGTTCACGGAGCTGAAAGGAAATGTGGACTTCCAAACAGTCAAAATTTTTCAACTTTTAACAGTAGTAAAAGAGCTACAGGAGCATAATGCCAGACTTGATCAAGAGAATGCCGAGTTAAGAACAATAGTGGCTGATCAACAGTCTGAGATGAAGACGATGAAGACACTCCTTGAGCAATTATTGAAAAATCTGCAAGCTCAGGGGGGGAGTAGTTGTAAGGAAGATCAGGTGAGGAGAGAAGATGACGATGGCAATGACCCAGATGCTCAAAGAGAAAGTGAGCTAGCAGATCTTTCTCTGAAGACTGCTCAGCAAGCACAATTTCAGGGGGAGCCTAGTCCTAGTCAGTCAAATATGGGAGAAGGAGGCAAATGCGAAGGTGAAGCTTCAAAGATTGTTGAACAAGAAATGATTGAAGCCCTGATGGATCTTGACGATGAAGATGAGTTTGATTATGATCAAGAAGATTTGGAGGAAGGGGAATTCGTTCCAGAAGAGATTGTGGACTTGAAGTCTGATGATGAGTTTGTTGAAGATGAAGACTATGATGTTGATGAAGTGATCATCCCAAAGTAGCCTATCACAGAAAAATATGTGCATAATGATCAGAATGTGATAGATCTAGATGAGATTAATTTAGCGTCTATGGATGATTCCGAATCTGACATAGTGGAAAAGGAGTAAACTTGAGGAGAAATGATGAAGCTATGGTTCAGAAAGGAGGAGAAGAAGACAGCCTTGGCAGTAAAGAAAAAGATGAGACTGCCAAGTCCAGGAAAGCTCTCAGGAGCAATCTTAAGCTGGTATTTTGATAGAGAACTGCAGCTATTCGTACTCAAGAGAAGAGATGGGCTTCAATACTTAAGGATAACTTTGAAGGTTTTCAATACACTGCCCAAGTGTGAAGTAAAGGAACTGGCCTGGAAAGAGCTTATCAACTTAGGAGACGACCCCTACGCTGAAGTTATAGCTAAAATCATCAGAAAGGAGGGGAGGTCTGGAAAGTTTGAAAGAATAAAGCCAAGGTCAGGGAAAAGAATTGAAGATGAGTCAAGAATAGATCCTCACACTGGCAAGCCTTGGGCTAGGATGGTTTACAAGCCAGTCCGATGTCTAATGAAAGTGCCGATGAAGTCAATACCACAGGATGTACTTAGCAACATGAAGTGGTGGTATGTTGACAATGAGACGGCGGAAGCAGTGATGGAGGATCAAGATGAAAAGGTGATTTTGAAAGTATACGATCCACTGCATCTAATCAACTTATCCAAGGACGACCTGAGAAAACTTCATGATCAGCCGATTTTATTTCACGAAGGCTGGAGATTAGAAGGCAGGAAGTTCAGAAGGGGGTTAGAGTTTGTATAGAGCAGTGATTATATGCTGGTAGTAGTTTGTATAATTCTAGTACTTAGTCAAAATATATATAGTTAAAAGCTGTTGTCAAGGGGGAGTCTGTTAGTGCATCCTGTGTGACGATAGCAGTCTAAGTATAGATGATATTTTGTAATAGTCAATTTGTTCGTAATTGCATATTAATACGTGTTTGATATATGTTTGTTATATGCTTGATATATGTTCGATATTGATTGTATATATGTTTGAACTTGGTTGTAGTTGATGTTTTACAATAAGTTCAAACATAAGTTCAAACATATGTTCAAAGGTAAGTTCAAACATATGTTCTAGAACAAGTTCAAAGACAAGTTCTAGAATAAGTTCAAAGGCTATGGTTCGAACTTATGGTGGACAAGTTCGTCGGCTTGGGCCCTTCTCGAACTTGTCCAAGGCAAGTTCCAATCAGGGGTTATAATTCAGTGTTAATCCGTTTTAATTAACAAATTTGGCAGAGAATTATAGTAGAGGGCGATTACGAAATTGCAGAGGTATTTGTGTGTGTTCTTGGAGAGAATCACGTGTCGGAGCGTTTTAGTTTGCGTCTCTCATCTTGTGTGTGTCTCCGTGTTTCATGTGCGTGGTCTATCCGTCAAACCGCTAACGAGGATTCTACACTCGTTGGACGGCGTCGCGTCAAGATAGGATCCGTAGGTAGGTGATCTTACAACAATCTTTTGAAGCTTTGCACATTTTATGTCTGTCTCTCTCTTTTCTTCTAATAAAATGGAATTGATGTGTTTTAATTCATCTAGTTCAGTTTCCAACTTATGGAAACTGTCTAGTTTACTAGTTTTTATTTCAAGATCTATTTTTAGCTTAGAGATTTCAGACAACAAAACATTATGCTTCTCAATAGCAGCTTTTAAATAAACAAGCATATATTCAAACATTTTGACTTTTTCTTCAGAACTATAAGCCATAAAGTTTTGCACCTTGTACATAATTGTTGGATTCCAATTCTCTAAGCTGTTGAAGGCTTCAGCATCAGCCAGGTCTTGTTTGAAGTTACTTGTTGATGGGACATCAGTGTTGGCCATCAGACAGTTGTTGTCTTCTACATCTGAAGATGAGTCAGATTCCTCCCAATCACATGTCTCAGCCATGAGTCCCTTTTGCTTGTTGGAAGTCATTGAGTCTTCCAACTTCTTTAGCTCAGCCATGGCCATAAGGTACTTAACCCTTTAGCCGTCGTCCCTGTTTGTCTTGAATGGTTTGGATGATTGACCAACAGCTTTAGACACACAGTCAGCAGCTGTATGGCCTGTTTTGCCACATTTAAAGCACTCAGCCTTAGTTTTATCAAATGTCTTCTTTTTTATGGAACTTGACTTCTTCTACAGCATTCTTCCATCAACCCTCTTCTTGTTGAACTTCTTGACAAGCATTGCAATCATTTGCTCATCATCTAGTTCAGCAAGATCTTCACAGTCTTGCTCTTCAGATATTTCTTCCCTTTCATCATCAGCCTGTTAATCAGGTTGTGTGAATACATCACATACCTGACTAACAGGTTGTCTGACGCTGGCCACTAAGGCAGCACCTCTCTTAGACATTTCCAAGGCATTTCTTTTCTGTTGCCTTGACTACTCATCATTTAGTAAGGATTCATAAAGATTTTCAAGATCCATACCTTTGATGGTGCCTGAATTTTTCTTAAGATAGTAGAAAAATAGTTCCATTCTTCAGGCAGGATGTCTAAGAACTTGTTCACCAGAGTCAAGCTGTCCTTAGTGATCCCAACAGCTTTGAGATCATTTATAAGACTAGTGAACCTGGTATAGGTTTCTGTGAGAGACTCCTTTGGTTTTGAAAAGAAGAGTTCATACTGTCTATCAAGGTTGTTAATCCTGTTATCCAGTGTGATAGTGGGACCATAATAGACGGTACACAAAGTATCCCACATCACCTTTGCAGTCTTCATTTTCCCAACCTGTTTGAACACATCATCAGGAAGAGAAATGACCAGGTTATTCCTGGCTTTTGCATCAAGAGCAACCAGCCTTTTGTCTTCATCAGACCATTGAGCTTTGGCCTTCTCAAAGGTTCTGATCTCAGGGGCAACTCCTTCAACAGCAGGAGTGATAGTAGTAACAGAAGTTGGCACATAGGGACCTTCCATTACTATCTCTGGCAGTTATACATCCAGATTCTCTAAGTAGAGCATCATTCTGCACTTTCAACCAGACAAGTTTTGATGATTGAATTTGGGAGGTTTGGCCATAGAACCATTGTCATAGTAAGAGGAGGAGCTGGCAGCACTGTTGTCCAGGGGAAAGTAGAGAGAATGAGTGATCTAGAGTTAACACACACTCTATTGGCTCTGATACCAGTTGTAGGTCCCAAAAGGTTTTCCTAGTACATTGTTCTAAGCTGTTGAGGGGGGGGGGGGTGAATACAGCTATTTAAAACTGAACACTCTTTTCTCAATGTTTGTGTATACTGTTAACAAGTGTTAATTACAAACAAAGCTTGACTGCGGAACGGTTCAAGCTGAGATGAAAGATACAACAGATGTTCAACTAATCTAAGACACACTCAGACTAGATACAATGAACACACTCACTAAGATGAACTCACTGATTTTACAAGACACAGATGGACAGCTTGGACACACGTTACTGTTTTATTCAAGCAGACTTGCATGCATGAAAAAACACACTTAAATGCACGATCTGAATTTCTCACTCTTGGTTATCTCACAATCCTTGGAAGCTTCCTTTTATACGGTAAGGTCACCTACCTACGGATCTTATCTTGACACGAGGCCGTCCAACGAGTGCGGAATCCTCGTTAGCGGTTTGACGGAATGATCACTCACACGAAACACGAAGACACACACGATGATAGACAGAAAGTAGAACGCCCTGACACGTGATTCTGTCCAAGAACACACAAAAACGCGTCTGCAAAGATCGTAATCGCCTTAAGCCTTAATTCTGCAAAAGTTTGTTCACCTGGATGCTCTGTTTGCTCTCAAGTTCGACAGAACCTCTAAGCCGTCAAAGATTACTGAATTCACAAATATAAGTTCATTATATAGCCGATAAATTCGTGAAGACGCTCCTCACGAACTTGTAGACGCTGCTCTTGAACTTATCTTTGAACTTATTCTTAAACTTATTCTAGAAGTTATTTCTAGAACTTATTCTAGAACTTATTCTAGAACTTATTTCTAGAACTTAATCTAGAACTTATTTTTAGAACTTATTATGATAGTCTAGAACTTACCATGCAAATGTAAACATCATACACAATCATGATATCAATAACAAAACTAGACTGCTGTCATCACACCGGATGTTGCAACAGACTCCCCCTTGACGATAGCTTCTAGTTGTTGTTCATTGAAGGTAATAGACTATCAGATTCAAAGACTATGACTACCGAAACTAGACAGCTGTCATCACACCGGATGTACCAACAGACTCCCTCTTGACGATAGCTTCTTGTTGTTATTCATTACTCTATGAATACCGAAATTACCTTTTCTTCTTTGTTATCCATGACTGCCTCTCCAGTTTCGCTGTCCTCACCTGTATGTAGACTAACTTAGTCCATGTCCTACCAGTCAGAGGATTTATTCTTATTTGAACCACAGCTCTTCTACCAACTCTTAGAATAACTTATCAAATCTTCCAGAACGACCCTCCCTTCTGATAGTTTTTGCAAACACCTCAACATAAGAATCGTCTTCGTGGATTTATAAGGTCCTTTTAAGCTAAATCAATCACTTCACACTTCAGAATCTGATTCATCATTTAGCGCAAATTTCAGCATCTAGATCTATCACATTCTGATCTTCATTCGTAACACCTTCATCGAGTGACTTCCAATTAGGTATATCTTTAGGAGTAAACGCTCATTCCCCAAGATCCTCCTGTTCTATGTCATCTTCGAAGACGAACCTCATTTCATCTTCATCCAAGCCTGACGATGCTCCGATCAGACCTTATCTTTAGTTACTTTAGTCGCATCTGAATCCTTATCTTTTTCCTTGTCAGCGGCTATGAACACCGACTCCCCTGAGGATCAGCAAGCTGAGCAAATTGTTGTCCTGAAAGATCTGCCAGCTCACTATTCGGGCCATCTTCTTTGACTTCTCTACAATTTCTCCCCCTGAGATGGATGATCTTTCAACTATTCCTCCAGTATAGCCTCCAGATTTGCAATCTGCTGCTGCTGATCAGTCTCTGTCTGATCCAACTGGGCATTAAGATGTTGAAGTTCACGAATCGCCTTAGTCAGCTTAAGTATCTGTAATTCTATTAAAACTCCAATTCTAACATTGTATAGACTTAATCAACACATGATATAAGTCATAAAATGTTAGCCGGACATCCAAATCCATTATTCAACGATAAAAATGCAATGAAACTCTCCTTACTTACATTCTTTGATGGTTTCGAAGGTAAACCAAACACTAGAATTAAGTTCGAGAGAAACAGGCGATATCTTCGATAAATAGACATAAATTCGTAAGTTTTGAAAAACTTTGAACAATTTTCAAATTTTTCAACTTATCCCGGAACCCTTCACTTTTAGCAACAACAATTTTTTAACTTTTTCAATCACGCAAGTTTTGTTTTTCCAACTAGAATGCATTCTAGTAACTTTGTCCTTTATCCTACTTAAAATAAAATAAAATAGAATAAAATAAAATAAAATAAAGTAAACCAAAATTAAAAATACACAAAAGTACTTTAATAATTACCACTTATACTAACAGAATATTTTTCCGAGATAGTCAAAGAAGGTTAAATCAGATAGCGGTGTCAAACACACTTTCAGTATTTCACTCTCACACTTAGGAATTTTTTTTTCCTTTGATTGTTTGTCTTGATATACCTTCCAAGTCGATTGTCGGTATGTTTTTCCATTTAAACATTCAACACTTGGGAATTTCCTTTGGCCTTTTTATATATCAAGAAACTACCTTACGTATTCCTTTTAAATTAGCAAGACAGCGGTGACAGGTCTGTACTCACGTACAACAAAGCGACTTATCTTGCTAACTTGAGTCAAACAGAGGTGACAGGTCTGTACTTACGTACAACAAAGCGACTTGTTTTGACTCCCTGTTCTTTTTAAAAAAAATTTCGTTTCTTTTCTTTAAAATGTATTTTGATGTTGCTATACATCCCCCAGAAAATTTGCATACCTCATTTACAATCATTGTCTGTATGTCTCTAACATAGAAATTAAGACCATTTTGTCATACATCTAAGTTAGTTACACACATGACATTTTCTTGATTATTTTATTAGCTGTTAGGATTTCCTTTGTGTATTATGCCTAACAACACATCAAACAAGAAATTGTATATCACTTAGAATTTATGGTGTATTATGTGCGAAAGCTGAACACTTAGAGTTTGTTTAGACCGTGCTAATTATCGTCACTTTGAACCTGTGTCTCTATGACTTAACTCAATTTTCTAATATTCTATTTTTTGAGCTTTTTATGGCATTCTCTCTTTTTTCATTTGTTTATCATTTTTAAGATAAGCTAATAAACTAACCTACTAACTTACTATAAAAGGAAATAAAAATATACTAAGGTCAAGGTACTATGGATTACGCATACCATTTAGTTGAACTAACAACTCAAAACGTGACTTATCAAAAGCTTTAGTGAATAAATCTGCATTATTATCTTCCATTGCCACTTTTACTAGCTTTATTAACTTCTTTTCAGCACAATCACGTATTAAATGATGTCTTATGTCTATGTGCTTTGTTTTACTGTGTTTAATTGGATTATTAGTTAGAGCAATTGTAGACTGATTATCTATCCTAATGGGAGTATGATGAGTGTAAGTCAAACAGTAATCCCGCAATTGTTGTTGTATCCACAAAACCTGTGAACAACAACTACCAGCAGCTACATATTCGGCCTCGCACATTGACACGACTATCGAAGTCTGTTTCTTGCATGGCCAGGATACGAGCCTCCCTCCAAGGAACTGACAACCTCCAGTTGTTGACTTCCGGTTCAAGCTGCAACCTCCATAATCTGAATCCGTGTATGCTTCCAATTCCAGATCACCATCAGCGTGATACCAAAGTCCCAGCATCGGCTTCGACATGAGGTATCCCAGAATCCGCTTCACAGCTTTCATATGCATTTCTTTCGGATCAGCATGAAACCTAGCACAAATACACACTACAAACATAATATCAGGTCTTGAAGTTGTTAAATACTTGAGTGACCCGATCATGGCCCGATATAGAGTCGGATCCTCATCAGTATCACATTCTGTACCCGGTCCGAGATTGTGATTCACTAGAATCGGAGTACTAAAGTGAGCAGTCAGCTTTGTTCCTTCCATCCCGAAGCGCTCCAGAATATCGTAGACATGCTTTGTCTTATTAAAAAACATGCCCTCCTTCCTCTGTTCAACATGCAAACCCAGAAAGAAGTTCAACTCTCCCATAGCACTCACCTCAAACTTTGACTTCATCACCTTCTCGAAATCTTTGCACATTTGTTCGTTTGATTACCCGAAAATGATGTCTTCAACGTACACTTGTACCAAGATAAAATCTTCTCCTTTTCTTTTCACAAATCAAGTACTATCAATTCTCCCTCTTTCAAACCCGTTGTCCAAAAGATGATTTGATAGCGTCTCATACCATGCCATTGGTTCCTGATGAAATCTATACCGAGCCATATCGAGACGATACACTCTGTCGAGATACTTTGGATCAGTAAATCCGGGCGGTTGTTCGACGTACACCAGTTCCTTCACCTTCCTGTATAGAAATGTACTTTTTACATCCAACTGATATACTTTAATCCCTTTGAAGGACGCAAAGGCAAGAAACAAGCGAATTGCCTCGAGCCTTACCACTGGTGCAAACACCTCATTGTAATCAATACCCTCTTCTTGGTTGAATCCCTTTACCACAAGTCTTGCCTTGTTGCGATTTAGAATACCCGGATCATTCCTCTTGCTCTTAAAAACCCATTTGGTTCCTATTGCAACTTCTCCTCGAGGTAGCGGCACTAACTCTCACACTTCAAGCTTTCTGAATTGTGACAGTTGTTCTTGGATTGCTTCAACCCACGAATCGTATTTCTGTGCCATTTGCACATTCTGCGGCTCTACTTGTGAGATGAAACATGAATATAAACATGTGTGATACGCCTCGGAGTCATTAGTCATCGACAACAACACTGTGTTGTTATTCAAACTACTCCTAGTTCTCACACCAGTATGCGGATGTGACATCCTTGCTTCAAATCACGCTTGCTTATCCCAGGAATAATAATAAATGCATAAAGCTAATAAAACATTACAATAAGTCTTGCACTACACGTGCTACAAGGTTACAGTACTAAGTTGCTAAAAACATCATAACATAAATAAAAGCAGCTACCCAGAACCCAAAACATCATAAAACTATACCACAAGCTGAAAGTGAGCTAAGTCCTCTGGGTTGATCAGATAATAGACCTAAGCAAAAGGTCCAGCTTGTTCTTTACCTTTTCCTGTAAAAATTGTAAGTAGCAACTGTAAGCTAATGCTTAGTGAGTAAACAGATATTCATGAATACATGTAAAATATGAGGCGAAAGTGCATATAAAGGCTGTTATGCTTGCTTGCTTGCTTTGCTTGTTTGCTTAATACCCAGAAAGAATGCTGCACGATTGAGACATTTCACGCAGAAAGGAGATGCCACCACTAGGGGTTTACCGCTGACAGATGATCAATCTGTAATGCGGGGCTAGCTACCCGCACAATGCTCAAGGGATAGTGGTGAACATCAGAATTGCTTGCTCGCTAAATATAATGCTTATGAGATGCACAAAGAAACGCTAACACAAAGTTTGCTGTATAGTATGCAGAACAATAAACAAATAGCAGATAAATATGCATATTAATAGATCAAATGTAAGATCCGGCTAAGCTGGGCATCACCTGTACCACAGTGTTCGCCTTCACTCACAAAAGTCTATTGAATTCCAAAGAAGTCACATAGAAGCAATTTATGTCTCAATTTCATATAAAACATGTAAACAAGAATAACTGTTACTCACTGTACTGAAAATGCTTTGAAATGCTCGGAAATACTTGCTCGGGCTTATTTACGCTTTAAATTGCTTTATAATGCTTGCACTTGCTTATCTAGGCTCAATATAGACTGGCACTGGCTTTGACTCGCAGCTGGGCTAAACAGCTTATGTATAATATCTGAAGTTTAATATTACAGAACATGTGCTAAATTAATATTGCTAGCTCAATATTCCAACATCTATAAGCCATAACTTCTAGCTAAATATTTTGCTATTTATTTTGCTAATTTATGCGTTGTTCGTAAATTTTATCAATTAGATTCGAAATTTAGGGGTTAGATTCGAATCTGAGTATCATACTCGAAGTCAGATTCGAATCTGAGCATCAGATTCGAAGACAGATTCGAACCAGGGTTAGATTCGAAACTCATTCGAATCTGAGGATAGATTCGAAACCCATATCTCGAATCTAGCTCTATTCGAGTTTGTTCTTGGTATTTCGAGTCTGTTCTATGCATACTCGAGTTTGTTCATAAACTACAGCTTTAAACATGCATTTTCAAGCCTCAAATCCACAAATAAGCTAAGTAATAAGCCTCGGTTTAGTTATATTATACATAATCTACCATAATCAGGCTAAAACTCAAGCTAAATGGCTAAAAATCGAATCAAAAATGAAATATGAAGCTTCCTTCAAAAACCCAAATAATGCAGAATACGAAAATGGCAATTCTTACCTCGAATTCGTATCAAATCTCACATGCAATGGTAGATCCGCGTAGTACACTTCGAGACCTTTCCGATGACGTATAGAACTCGAGATTTGGCCGGTCGGTTTGAGAGAAAAGTTAGAGAGAAGTTCAGGTTCTAGAGAGAGGAACTCTGAAAATGCTAGACGGGTTTCGCAAAAGTGTGAAAATGGAGCACTCAACTCCTATTTATACTAAATCTCGAAATTACATCTTTTTACGCAAATTGCTCAAAATTACTTAAAATAAAAATGCAAATAAAAGGCAAGGTGTTATAGTATGAGATGCACAAAGAAACGCTAACACAAAGTTTGCTGTATAGTATGCAGAACAATAAACAGATAGCAGATAAATATGCATATTAATAGATCAAATGTAAGATCCGGCTAAGCTGGGCATCACCTGTACCACAGTGTTCGCCTTTACTCACAAAAGTCTATTGAATTCCAAAGAAATCATATAGAAGCAATTTATGTCTCAATTTCATATAAAACATGTAAACAAGAATAACTGTTACTCACAGTACTGAAAATGCTTGAAATATTCTGAAATGCTTGCTCGGGCTTATTTACGCTTTAAATTGCTTTATAATGCTTGCACTTGCTTATCTAGGCTTTTAATATATTCTGGCACTGGCTTTGACTCGCAACTGGGCTAAACAGCTTATGTATAATATCTGAAGTTTAATATTACAGAACATGTGCTAAATTAATATTGCTAGCTCAATATTCCAACATCTATAGGCCATAACTTCTAGCTAAATGTTCTGCTATTTATTTTGCTAATTTATGCGTTGTTCGTAAATTTTATCAATTAAATTCGAAATTTAGGGGCTAGATTCGAATCTGAGCATCTGACTCGAAGTCAGATTCGAATCTGAGTATCAAACTCGAAGCCAGACTCGAACTGGGTTAGATTCGAAGCCAGACTCGAACAGGGGATTAGATTCGAAGGCCATCTCGAATCTGGTGGTTAGATTCGAATCTATGATTCGAATCTAGCCCTATTCGAGCCTGTTCTATCTATTTTCGAGTCTGTTCTATGTATTCTCGAGTTTGTTCATAAGCTACAGCTTTACACATGCATTTTCAAGCCTAAAATCACAAATAAACTAAGCAACAAGCCTCGGTTTGATTATATTATACATAATCTACCATATTTTAGCTAAAACTCATACAAAATCAGCTTTAAATCGCCTAGAATGACAAACTCGAATTCGTAGCTTCAAAACCGAAAGTGCAGAAAACGAAAGGGACGATTCTTACCTCAAAACCGTATGAAATCTCACATGCAATGGTAGATTCGAGTAGTACACTTCGAGACCTTTCCGATGATGTATAGAACTCGAGATTTGGCCGGTCGGTTTGAGAGAAAAGTTAGAGAGAAGTTCAGGTTCTAGAGAGAGGAACTCTGAAAATGCTAGACGGGTTTTGCAAAAGTGTGAAAATGGAGCACTCAACTCCTATTTATACTAAATCTCGAAATTACATCTTTTTACGCAAATTGCTCAAAATTACTTAAAATAAAAATGCAAATAAAAGGCAAGGTGTTATAGTATGAGCCCACCACGCTTGCACTTCGTCCTCAAAGTACCTAAGGCTCAAACAGATGCGGATATCGAACTCTCATGTCTTCCTCAGATTCCAAGGTCTGAGAAATTACGTGAGAAGTCCTCCACTGCACCAACACCATTGCTACTTCTCTATTTCTCAGTTTCTTCATCTTTGTTTCTAGAATAACTTCAGGCTCGTCACATTGCAGTTTCTCGTTAATCTTGTAAGTTAGATGATCGGCCCACTTTTCTCTGTCATCTTCTTTGCACTTCCTAAGTTGCGAAACGTGAAACACGGGGTGTATGTTGGACAGTTCGCTTGGCAAGTCCAACAGATAAGATTGAGTTCCAACACGCTCGGTGATCTTGAAAGGACCAACGAATCGTGGTGCTAACTTGCCATGCTTGCCGAATCTGAACACACCTTTCATCGGCGAGACTTTTAATACAACATAGTTGTCCTTCTGGAATTCTAAAGGTTTAAGGCGTTGGTCGTGATACGATTTCTGTCGAGATTGAGCGGTTTCCAATCGTTGACGTATGATTCGGATCTTTTCATTTGTCTGCTGAAGTAGCTCGGGACCGGCGATTGGTGCTTCACCGGCTTCATGCCAACACGTAGGAGTTCGGCATTTGCGTCCGTATAAGGCTTCGAAAGGTGCGGCTTTGATGGATGAGTGGTAACTATTGTTATAAGAAAACTCTGCTAACGGCAAGTGGTCGTCCCAATTACCGCTAAACTCGAGAACACATGCCCGCAACATGTCTTCGAGTGTAAGAATTGTGCGCTCGCTTTGGCCATCAGGCTGTGGATGATACGCCGTACTCATTCTGATCTTGGAGCCTAAACCATCTTGCAGTGCACTCCAGAACCTTGAAGTGAACCGGCTGTCGCGGTCGGAAACAATTGACAGAGAAAAACACGTAGGAGTTCGGCACTTGCGTCCGTATAAGGCTTCGAAAGGTGCGGCTTTGATGGATGAGTGGTAACTATTGTTATAAGAAAACTCTGCTAACGGCAAGTGGTCGTCCCAATTACCGCTAAACTCGAGAACACATGCCCGCAACATGTCTTCGAGTGTAAGAATTGTGCGCTCGCTTTGGCCATCACGCTGTGGATGATACGACGTACTCATTCTGATCTTAGAGCCTAAACCATCTTGCAGTGCACTCCAGAACCTTGAAGTGAACCGGCTGTCGCGGTCGGAAACAATTGACAGAGGCACACCATGTCGAGTAACAATCTCGTCTATATAAATCTTAGCCAGCTTCTCTAGTGAGTAATTCTCGCGAATCGGAATGAAGTGCGCAACTTTGGTTAAACGATCCACGATCACCCATATTGCGTCGTGCTGTCTTCGCGTAGTCGGAAGCTTCGTCACAAAGTCCATCGTTATGTGATCGAACTTCCACTCGGGAATCGGTAGGGGCTGTAGACTGCCATAAGGCTGCTGATGCTCCGCTTTGACCAATCGGCAAGTAACACAATTATCGACATATTGGCCTACGTCTCTTTTCATACCGGGCCACCAATACTCGGCTTTTAGATCGTTGTACATCTTGCTGCTGCCAGGATGTACCGAGAAGTTAGAACAGTGGGCTTCCGAAAGAATTTTCTGTCGAACATCACCAAATTTGGGAACCCAGACACGATTTTTGAAAAGCTTTAAGCCACGAGGGCTATCGGTTAAGAACTGAAGTTGCCCTTTCATGTCCTCAGAGTTGAGGTTTTCCCCTTTTAGGGCTTCGGCTTGAGCAACGAGAATTTCATCGATCAAAGTTGATGAAAATGAAGTATGAGTCAAGGTATAGAGACATTTAGCAGAGTAGGATTTACGACTCAATGCGTCGGCCACCACATTTGCTTTGCCAGGGTGATAAAGAATATCACAGTCATAGTCTTTGATGAGTTCCATGGAGCGTCGCTGGCGCATGTTGAGCTCCTTCTAGCTGAATATATACTTAAGGCTCTTGTGATCCGTATACAGCTGACATTTGGTGCCGTAGAGATAATGCCGCCATGTTTTCAACGCAAAAGTCACAGCAGCAAGTTCAAGGTCATGAGTCGGATGACTCTTTTCATGATCCTTAAGCTGGCGAGAAGCATATGCTATGACTCTGCCTCTTTGCATCAAAACACACCCAAGCCCTTGATATGAAGCATCGCTGAAGACTACAAAGTCTTCATTACCTTCGGGTAAGGCCAGAATAGGCGCTTCGGTGAGTTTCTGTTTTAAAGTTCGGAATGCATTCTCTTGAGCTTCTTCCCAAATAAAGGGAACATTCTTGCGAGTAAGAGATGTAAGAGGCATGGCTAGTTTTGAGAAGTCCTTAATGAATCGACGGTAGTAACCCGCCAATCCCAAGAAACTTCGGATCTCAGGAGCTGATTTGGGAGCTTCCCAATTTTGAATGGCTTCTATCTTAGAAGGATCCATAGAGATTCCTTCACCAGATATCACATGACCAAGGAATTGTATCTGATAAGATACAAAATTTGCAAATTAACGCTAAACATGAAATTTAAGAATAGTTAAGCTTAAAATGAATAAATCGAGATTGTAAGCACCTGTCGCAGCCAAAATTCACATTTAGAGAACTTGGCGTAAAGTCGCTTTTTGCGCAGCAACTCTAGCAGCTCTCTAAGATGCACAGCATGCTCAGCTTCGGTTTTCGAGTAGATGAGAATATCGTCTATAAAGACGATAACAGACTTATCAAGCATTGGTCTACAAACGCGATTCATCAGATCCATGAACGCCGCAGGAGCGTTTGTAAGACCAAAGGGCATAACAAGAAACTCGTAATGCCCATATCTAGTACGGAAAGCTGTTTTGGGGACATCTTCTTCATGAACTTTGAGCTGATGATACCCAGATCTAAGATCGATCTTCGAGAAGTAACCGGCTCCCTGAAGCTGGTCGAAAAGATCGTCTATTCTGGGCAACGGATATTTATTCTTTATTGTTACCTTGTTCAACTCCCTATAATCAATGCACATCCGGAGAGTCCCATCTTTCTTCTTAACGAAAAGATTAGGAGCTCCCCAGGGAGATGAACTTGGTCGTATGAATCCCTTGTCAAGCAATTCTTGCAATTGCTTCATCATTTCTTGCATCTCAGCAGGTGCAAGTATGACATGCAACCCTTAGCTATATGCTTCCTTCAAAAACCCAAATAATGCAGAATACGAAAATGGCAATTATTACCTCGAATTCGTATCAAATCTCACATGCAATGGTAGATCCGCGTAGTACACTTCGAGACCTTTCCGATGACGTATAGAACTCGAGATTTGGCCGGTCGGTTTGAGAGAAAAGTTAGAGAGAAGTTCGGGTTCTAGAGAGAGGAACTCTGAAAATGCTAGACGGGTTTTGCAAAAGTGTGAAAATGGAGCACTCAACTCCTAATTATACTAAATCTCGAAATTACATCTTTTTACGCAAATTGCTCAAAATTACTTAAAATAAAAATGCAAATAAAAGGCAAGGTGTTATAGCGGATTTCATATGATGCTCTCAACCGGATGATCCTTGTTTATCCTCGATGTTTCAATCTCATCGACCCTAAGATTATCTCCTATGTTTGAACCTATTTCACCTAACGAGGGAATGACCTCAGATGGTACATTTCCTTCCTCATGATCACTGTCTTCGGAATTAGAAATACTAGTCTAATTCTCATTTGTAGATATTTCTGAATCATTCTCTGCTGGAGACCCATCTTCTGTCGTTGGGGGCTCAAAAGTTGATGAAATGCTCGTCTTTGGAAAACTTTGACCGTCGTCATTCATATTTAATGACGATAAGTCGATTTCAATTGTACATGCATTACCATCCAAAGGAATGTTAAATGATTCAAAAAATGAGTCATAATCAAATATCCATTCCAGACCAGTTTGGGGTTCATGTGAATAACTTGTAACATCAATGTTAAACACAATTTCTACCGTACCGTTTGTTTTGCTAAACACCCTTTTGTTTGGTGAGTTAGGCACATAACCTAGGAAATCTCCTTCGTCAGCCTTTTCACCAAACTTAGGTTGATGTTTTGTTTTCAATAAAGTACACGGTACCCCAAACGGTTCGAAGCCAGTTAAATTGGGTGGTCTTTTATTCAAAACTTCATAATAGGTTTTGTTCAGTGATTTGACAGCAAGAGCCCGGTTTAAAACATGACATTTGGTATTCACTGCCTCCCCCCAAAACCTGGTACGATGCTTTGAATTCAAGAGCATGGTTCTTGCTGCCTCAATCAAAGTCCTGTTTTTCCGTTCTACCACCCCATTGTGTTATGGCTCATATGGTGCACTAATTTAATGCACTATGAAACTCAGTTCCATTATCACTCCTGATACGTTTTACCCTCGTCCCGTAGGAGTTTTCGACTTGGTCTAATAAACCAATAAACTTTCCAGATGTTTCGTCTTTCGTACCTAAAAAGAAAACCCATGAAAAACGTGAGTAATCATCAGTGATAACTAAACAGTACCAACTACCACATACACTCCTCTTGTTGATAGGTCCGAATAGATCCATATGCAACAAATCGAAAGTGAAAGCTATCGAGTTCTGAGTCTTTGACTTGTGTGACTTCTTGTGTTGTTTGCCTTTCTTGCACGACACACACTTGTCATCGAACTGAAAACTCTTCAGTGGGACACCTTGCACGAGACCCTATTTAGTGATGTAGTTCATTTTCCTTAGGTGCAAGTGCGCCATGCGTCTATGCCATAGGATGGATTCTGTTTCTGAAGCTTTGGATAGAAGACATATTGGTCCCATCGATGAATCCTATTTATTCATGTCCAGCATGTACAAATCATTCTTCCTTGGGGCTCTCATCAATATCCACTCTTCAGGTACTTTAAATCCCGGTTTCAGCACTAATGACTCAGTATCCGTAAAAATTCTGAGTTTTTCTTATCACAGATTTGAGATACACTAATGAGATTATGATCAAGCTTCTCAAGATGATAAACTTGATCAAGTTTGATAGTCCCATTAGTGACCACTCCAGTACCAGTAATGTGACCTCCTTTATTCCTAGCGAATGATACAAAACCCTTGTTCCCTCCCTTGAAGTCTGTGAGCAGACTCCTTTCCCCAGTCATGTGCCTAGAGCAACCACTGTCGATGAACCACTTGTTGTTTAGCCTGTAGTAAGCTCCTGCACATGAAAGAAAACAAGTTAGTTATCACGGGGAACTTAAGCCATGACTAACTTGGTAATATCGTTCTCATCCACATACGTGAACTCCATCAAATACCCATCTCTCCTTTCAGATGACTTGGATGTTTGATTGAGAACCTGTTGTGGTGCAGAGAGATTTAAATTCAGTCTTGGCCTTTCGGTAGGCATTTGCTGCTGACCCTTTGAATAGTTCCTATTATATGGCATTTCAGGTTGATATCCCTTGGCTCTCCCTAGTGTCTGATGTCTTTGAGGAGTGTGAGACCTCACTGGAGTGTAAGTCCTTTTAGCTGTTGTACTCCTATAAGCTTGTTGTGGTCCTGACCTAGACTGATTAGGAACTCTATTCGGAGAAATACTTCAAACCACCTCATTTGGTCTAACCGACACCGGTACTTGTCTAACAGCAGTCTTTGGTGTGGCATTCACAATTTTCTCAGTGTTTTGAGAACCACTTGTGCTAGCTACACTAGGTGATAGTTTATGTTGTTCAAGCTTTCCAACAATAAGTCTAGACTCTGGTTTAGAGGGTGTAGACTCTACTTTCCTATATGGACAGCTAGACGCAACGTGTCCCCTCTCGTAACATCTAAAGCAAGACATCTTATCAATCGACTTCTTATGAGTGCCCTTTGACTTTGGTGTCTCACTAGTGTCAGTTTCTTTCTTCTCAACTACCGTGACTACTTCCTCCTTCGGATTATTAACTTCAGGTTTAACTTCTCCTAAAATTCTGTCACTAAAGGATTGCACAAACATAACCTTTTTAATTGAAGAATTATTATTAGTAACCTTAGTTGATTTATCCTTATCAGATTCAGAGACAGTTTCAGCTGCTACCTCTGACTCGACTGGTTTATCAGTTTTATCCTGAGGTTGAGGCACATAATTCTCGTTGAAAGGTGGAGGACTCTCTTTATAACCTAAACCTACTGGTTTTATAGACTGTCGCTGAGCATCCAAGATTTTCCCTAGATTTAGTGAAGAGTTCCTAAACTTTTCTAACTTACTATTTACCTCTGCAACTTCAACTCTTGGTTCAGCTAGCTCGACCTCCTTAATGGTATGTACTTTGGTTAAAGTCTCAACATGCTCATACATAAGTTCTATCCTGACACATTGTTCACTTAATTTGTCTTTTAGAACTATAACATCTTCAGCATCTACATTCAGCTTATTCCCATGATCTTTTTTAATATCTAGGAGACTAGCATTATCTGATTTTAAGGATTCTATCTGAGCAGTTAGATTGTTATGTGTTTCTAGAACTAAGTTCAATCTATCATTTGAAGTAGTACATAAAACACATAAATCACGAAATGTAGAGAGGTTCAGAATTACCTTTTTGTGATTCGATTCCACGTTAGCCATATGTGCGGCAAACTCCAGAGTGGTCTGATTGTCTGACTTCTCCACAAACACAGGACTTGTATCATTCTGTTCAGTGTCCTCTGTTACTTCCTCTGCTCCGTCATCCCCAGTCTCTGTCACTTCAGCCATGAAGGCTCTAGCATTCGACTCAGGATGTGAACTCCAATCATATGTCCCATCAAGTTGTCTGTCCGATGATACATTTGTTAACAGACCAGCGATGTTTACTTGATTACCCGAACTACCAGACTAATTTCTTCCCTGAGATTGATTCTGATAGTTTTCAACTTTGGGTCGTTGACATTCTCGTGCAAAATGACCTAATCCCTGACAGTTATAACATTTAACCTTGGATTTGTCGAACCCAATTTTACTGTTGCCTACATTCAGATTTCTGTCTGTTCGCTTCATGAACCTTTAGACCCTCTGAGTCACCATGGCGAGTTGCCATTGAAGGTCCATTTCCTCCAAATCATCAAGATCCACCTGATCGTATTCCTCTTCCCATAATGCAGGATCGTTAATTTTTCCTTATACACAATTTCCATATGTTGCTACGAACGATGCTAGAAGCTTCAGTTGCTCCTCTGCAGTTTTAGCACTCATTGGCATGTTTGTGTATCCTTGGACGATGTTCCTGAAGTAGATGTCTGCGGCTGATCATCTAGATTTGAAAAACCCAAAAAGGCCCTACCATAAGATTCTTCTACTTCTTTTGGTATGCCCTCTTGTTCTCGAGAATAAAACGCTGTGGCTTCAGACTTAGATATGCTAGAATTAGATGATTTAGATTTACCAAAGTACATCTCAGAATCTTTTACCTGATCATACTCTGTCTCCTTCTTCTGTATCTTCAAGTTATAAGCCCTCAGAGTTCCAACTACTCCTTCAAGAGTGAGAGTCTCGAATTTCTCTTCATCATGCTTAATTAAAGCGGTGTACATTTCCCATGTCGCCGATAAAGCATCTAGAAGTTTTTCAATTTTCTCAGTCTCTTGGTAAACAACAATGTGATTGTCAAGCTCCATTAATAGATGAAAGTATCTCGTGATGGTCTCATCAAGTGTCTCATTCTTCAGAGCCTTGAAAATTGCAAATAGTTGTTTCAGCATCTCCATCCTACTCTTGCGAACCCGTGGATTTCCCTCACACCGTTTTTCTAGAGCATCCATAGCTCTTTAGCAGTCTTATGATTTCTCATGGTGTGTAGAATTTCTTGAGGTAACGCCATTCGTATAATCGAGAAAGCTCGGTTCTCGGCCTCATATAGTTTCTTATCATCATCTTTCATCTTCTGATATGATAAGAGTCTTTGACAACCTTCAAAATCTTGCGTAGGTGGAATGTATCCCTCATCGATACAGATCCACATACGCATGTCGTTGAACCGCGCAAAATCAGCAAACCTATCCTTCCACCAGTAATAGTCTTCCAACTTCATCAATTTCGGCGGAGAATTTGCCTTGCCGACCTCGTGGTCCATTTCGATAAACTTTTGAAAACTGGTCATCCTTCCTAAACTTTTTGAATTCGAACTTAGGTAATGTAATTTAAAATTAATTTAAAATAAACCTTTTCGAACTTAGGGAAGTTTGAATTAGTTTAAAATTAAATTCGTTTGAAATTAAATTCGAAATTGTTTAAGTTCGAAATCAACAAATTCGAAGGTCTGACAAGTTCGAGATTTCTGACAAATTCGAGATCTGACAAATTCGAATGCTAGCAAGTTTGAATCTCAGCCAAATTCGAATGAAAACCTAAATCAAGTTCGTGAGGAGCGTATTTTCTGACAATTTGAATTTCTGACAAATTCGAATAAACGCTAATACCTTTTATGTTCGAGCGCCGCAAATTCGAGAAACTACCAAAAGTTTGATTTTTTTCAAGTTTTCAGTTTAAACCAAAGTTTTTAGGATTAAAAACTATGATTTCGACTAAAATGATGAACTAATGTGAACTTTTCTCCGTTATTTTGCTTGTATAACTCGAAAAACTGAAAAAAAAAGTGATTTTCCCGTCCAAAACGCCAAGAAACCAAGAATGTTGAATATGAACACGAAGAACACGATGAACACCCTTATGCCTCTGATACCACTTGTAAGGTCACCTACCTACGGATCTTATCTTGACGCGACGCCGTGCAACGAGTGCGGAATCCTCGTTAGCAGTTTGACGGAATGATCACGCACACGAAACACTTTGACACACACGATGATAGACACAAACTAGCACGCCCCGACACGTGATTCTCTCCAAGAACACACAAAAACGCATCTGCAAGTTCGTAATCGCCTTAAGCCTTGTTCTGCAAAAGTTCGTTCACCCTGATGCTCTATTTGCTCTCAAGTTCGACAGAACCTCTGAGCCGTCAAAGATTAATGAATTCCCAAAGATAAGTTCATTATATAGCTGATAAGTTCGTGAAGACGCTCCTCACAAACTTGTAGACACTCCTCTTGAACTTATCTTTGAACTTATTCTAGAACTTATTCTAGAACTTATTTCTAGAACTTATTCTAGAACTTATTCTAGAACTTATTTCTAGAACTTATTCTAGAACTTAATCTAGAACTTATTTCTAGAACTTATTATGATAGTCTAGAACTTACCATGCAAATGTAAACATCATACACAATCATGATATCAATAACAAAACTAGACTGCTGTTGTCACACCGGATGTACCAACATATACTCTCACTGAGAATCTCAGTGAAGCTTCTTCATTGGACGATGAGATAGTGGGATGACTTTTCAAAATGACAAAACAACTTTTCTGGACATTCTGATAAAGCAGACTTGTCTTCATGTGGCAGAATCTTTGTCCTTTTCTTTTTGTCTCTGTTGCATAAGGCTTTAACCAAAAAAAGGAATGTAAAGTTTGCATTTTTCTTCTTTTGTTATGGCCATTTTGATATAAGAAATGGTCTGTCACCCATTTCAAATATCCTCTTTGTCTTCATGTAACAGAATAGCGTAGGCAGCCTTAGCATCTTCTGTTTTCCACTTTGTCTTCGACTTGTAAACTGATCTAGTAGTCCAAAACAATACATTAGGACTTGGAAACGTATTCTATGAAGTGTCTAGCCTGTTCACAGAGAACAGGGTCTGTTCACAAAGAACATAACGCATAGAATCTGTCCAAGCTGCTCAACAGAATAAAGCAGCGTAGACAGTTTTTGTGTTCAGTAGAAAGAACAGCATGGACAATCTGCCTTTGTTGCAACAAATGGAACAGGGTAAGCAGCTTTGAGTTATATTGCAAATCACTTTTCAGGTTTCAATAAGACATTAACAGACCCTAAATTATACCTTCAAGTGCATGAAATAGGTTTGATTAAAAATTCTCCCCCAAAGATGTATAGCAGGTTTGACTGAGGCTTTTTTGTGCCTGACAGTTTCTCACCACATACATGTTTGAAAATGAGACTCAGGAACCCTTGATATCTCACAGCACTCATAAGCTATTGTTGCTCCACTAGGTTCCTCAGATTCAGGAAAATCCACCTTGCCGTGTTAAGAGTTGTCCCATCTACACACTGTAAGACAATAGGAATCTCATCCCTGCTGAGTTGGTCAAAGGTGCCAACTTTGCAGCTCAGGCTCATCACTACTAATGCAAAGAGCAAACTGTAGGTTGGAGATAGATCCCTCCTGTTAGTGCATTATGTGTGACGAAAGCAGTCTAAGTGTACATAATATTGTGTAATAGTTCTGGCCTTTGTAATTGCACGTTAATACATATGTTTGATATTGGTTGTATATATGTTTGATCTTGTTTGTGATTGATGTTTACTTAAGTTCAAACATAAGTTCAAACATAAGTTCAAAGATAAGTTCAAACACAACTTCAAAGGTAAGTTCAAATATAAGTTCTAGAACATGTTCAAAGGCAAGTTCTAGAATAAGTTCAAAGCAAGGTTCGAACTTATTGGTCGACAAGTTCGTGGGCTTGGGCCTTCTCGAACTTATATGGGCCAAGTTTGAATTTAAGGCTTATAATTAAGGGTTAATAAGTTTTGATTAATGATCTTTGTAGAGATTGGTGTTCAAAGGCGATTACGAACATGTCAGCGATTTGCAGAGAGTTTTTGAGAGATTCACGTGTCGGGACGTTCGTCGTTACGTCTATCATCATGTTAGTCTCCGTGTTTCTTGTTTGTGTTATCAATCCGTTAAACCCCTAACGAGGATTCCGCACTCGTTGGACGGTGTCGAGTCAAGATTGGATCCGTAGGTAGGTGACCTAACAAGTGGTATCAGAGCAATCAGAGTGTTCATTGTGTTCTTCGTGTTCATCTAAAAACATTCTTTGTTTCTTGGCGTTTGTGACGGAAAAAATCACATCTTTCATAGTTTTTCGAGTTATACAAGCAAAGTAACGGAGAAAAATTCTTATTTGTTCACTTTTTCAGTCGAAATCATTGTTTTTAATCTTAAAAACATTGGTTTAATCTGAAAACTTGAAAAATCGAATTTTTGGCTGTTTCTCGAACTTGCGGCGATCGAACATAAGGGGGTATTAGGGTTTATTCGAATTTGTCAGAAATACCCTCCTCTCGAACTTAATTTAGGGCTTCATTCGAATTTGACTGAATCTCGAACTTGCTATCATCGAATTTTTCAGATTTCGAATTTGTCAGAAAATGAATTATCCTTCGAACTTGTCAGAGGTTCGAACTTTTCAAATTTTTTTCGAACTTGTCAGTCAGTCGAACTTGTTGATTTCGAACTTACACAAATTTGAATTTTATTTTTAAACGAATTAAAGATTAAATTAATTCGAACTTACCTATATTCGAAGGAGTTTATTTTAAATTAATTTTAAATTAAGTTGTTTAAGTTCCAAAACAAAAAGTTTAGAAAGGATGTCAAATTTGCAAAAATTCATTGAAATGGATCACGAGGTTGGCAAGGCAAATTATCCGCCATAACTGACGAAGTTGGAAGACTACTATTGGTGGAAGGTTAGGTTTGCTGATTTTTCTCGTTTCAACGATATGCGCATGTGGATTTGTATCGATGAGGGTTATATTCCACCTACGCAAGAGTTAGAAGGCCGTCAAAGAGTCCAAACATATCAAAATATGAAGGATTGTGATAAGAAACTATATGAGGCCGAGAACCGAGCTTTCTCGTTTATTTGTATGGTGTTACCTCAAGAAATTCTACACACCTTGAGAAATCATAGGACTGCAAAAGAGCTATGGGATGCTCTAGAAAAAAGGTGTGAGGGAAATCCAAGGGTTCACAAGGGAAGGACTGAGATGCTGAAACAACAGTTCGCATTTTCAAAGCATTGAAAAGTGAAAAGCTGGATGATACTATAACAAGATTCTATAAATTACTGACAGAGCTTGATAACCACAATGTCGATTATCAAGAGACTGAGAAGATAGAGAAGCTTCTTGATGCTTTACCTATGAAGTGGAAAATGTACACAACGCTTACCAAGCATGATGAAAAAAATTTTGAGACTCTTACTCTAGAAGGAGTTATTGGAACGCTTAGGGCGTATAACTTTCAGTTGCAAAAGAAGTACCGGGAATATGATTAGGTCCAAGATCCAGAAATGTATTTTGGAAAGACAAAACCATCAATCGCAAGTGAACTGAAGTTAGCTACAACATTTTACTCGGGAGAAGAGCCTATCCCATTTGAGTCAGAAGAAACTAGTAGTCGGGCATTCTTATGGTATTCTAAGCCGGAATAAAAACCGACTCATTCAATATCTACTTCTCAACACTACACAAAGATGCCTATGAGTGCACAATCGGCTGAAGATCATCTAAATCTTTTGGCTTCATTTGTTGCGGCATACTGAAATTGTGTCCAGGGAAAGATAAACAATCTGCGCTATGGGATGAAGACTACGATCAGGTGGATCCGGATGACTTGGAGGAAATGGACCTTCAATGGCAACTGGCCATGGTGACTCAGAGGGTCAAGAGGTTCATGAAAAGAACAAGGAGAAATCTGAGTGTAGACAATAGTAAGGTTGGGTTTGACAAGTCCAAGGTTAAGTGTTACAATTGTCAAGGATTGGGACACTTTGCAAGAGAGTGTCAACGACCCAACGTACAGAACTATCAGAACCAAACTCAAGGAAGAGATCAGTCTGGTAGTTCGGGAAATCAAGCAGCCATCGCTGGTCTGTTAACTAATGTGACATCTGACAGACAGCTCGATGGAACTTACGATTGGAGCACTCATCCGGAGTCGAATGCTAGAGCCTTTATGGCTGAAGTAACAGAGACCGGGGATGATAGAGCAGAAGAAGTGGTAGAGGACACCAAGCACAATGATACAAGTCCTATGATGGTGGAAAAGTCAGAGAATCAGACCATTCTGGAGTTTGCTGCAAAAATGGCTAACGTGGAAATTGGACGACAAAAGGGTAATTCTAAACTTTTCTACATTTCATGACTTATGTGTTTTATGTGCTAATTCAAATGATTGGTTGAACTTAGTTATAGAAACACATAACAACTTAACTGCTCATATCCAATCATTAAAATCAGATAATGCTAGTGTCTTAGATATTAAGGAAGATCTAAGGAATAAGCTGAAAGCAGATGCTCAAGATGTTATAGTTCTAAAAGACAAATTAAGTGAACAATGTGTCAGGATAGTACTTATGTATGAGCATGTTGAGGCTTTAACCAAAGAACTTACCAATAAGGAGGTTGAGCTAGCAAAATCAAGAGTCAAAGTTGCTGAGGTAAATAGTAAGCTTGAAAAGTTTAGGAACTCGTCACTAAACATATGTAAAATCTTGGATGCTCAACGGCAGTCTAAGAAACCAGTAGGATTTGGTTATCAAGAGAGTCCTCCACCTTTCAACAATAATTATATGCCTCAACCTCAGAATAAAGCTGATGAACCACTCGAGTCTGAGGTAGCAACTGAAACTGAATCTGATAAGGACAAATAAATTAATGTGTCTAATACTAACTGAATCTGATAAGGACAAATAAACTAAGTTTGTGCAGTCTTCTAGTTAACAAATACTAGGAGAAGCTAAGCCTAAAATTAATAATCAGCAAGAGGAAGTAGTCATGATAGTTGAAAAGAAAGAAAATGACACTAGTGAGATACCAAAATCAAAGGGCACTTATAAGATGTCGATTGATAAGATGTCATGCTTTAGATGTCATGAGAAGGGTCATGTTGCAACTAGCTATCCGTATAAGAAAGTAGAGTCTACACCCTCTAAACCAGAGTATAGACCTGCTGTAGGAAAGCAAGAACAACAAAGACCAGTATGTAGTGTTGCTAGCACAAGTGGTCCTCAAAACACTAAGAAGAATGCGAATGCAACACCTAGGATAGCTGTTAGACAAGTACCTGTGTCGGTTAGACAAAATGAAAAGGTTAGAACTAATTCCCCGAATAGAGTTCCTAATCAGAATAGGCCAGGACCACAACAAGCTTATTGGAGTACAACACCTAAAAGGACTTACACTCCAGTTAGGTCTCACACTCATCAAAGACAACAGACGCCAGATAGAGCCCAGGGATATCAATCTGAAATGTCTTCTCGTAGAAACTATTCAAGGGCACAACATCAAACGCCAATCCAAAGGCTAAGAGTGAGTTTAAATTACTCAGCACCACAACCGGTTCTCAATCAAAAACCCAAGTCACCTGAAAGGAGAGATGGGTATTTGAAGGAGTTCTCGTATGTGGATGAGAATGGTATTACCAAGTCAGTCATGGCTTGGGTTCCCCGTGATAACTAACTTGTTTTATTTCATGTGCAGGAGCTAACTACAAGTCTAAACAACAAGTGGTTCGTCGACAGTGGTTGCTCTCGTCACACGACTGGGGAAAGGAGTCTACTCACAGACTTCCAGGGAGGGAACAAGGGTTTTGTGTCATTCGCTGGGAACAAGGGAGGTCATATCACTGGAACTGGAGGGGTCACTAATGGGACAATCACACTTGATCATGTTCACCATGTTGATAAATTTGATGATAATCTCATTAGTGTATCTCAGATCTGTTATTAGAAGAATTCAGTAATTTTTATTGAAACTAAGGCGTTAGTGCTAAAACCGGGATTTAAAGTACCTGAAGAGTGGATAATGATGAGAGCCCCAAGGAAGAATGATTTGTACATGATGGACATGAACATATCAGATTCGTCGATGGGAACAATCTGTCTTCTGTCCAAAGCTTCAGAGTCCGAATCCATATAATGGCACAGACGCATGGCACACTTGCACCTAAGGAAAATGAATTACATCACTAAACATGGTCTGGTGCAAGGTGTCCCACTGAAGAGTTTTTAGTTCGATGACAAGTGTGTACCGTGCAAGAAAGGCAAACAACACAAGAAGTAATACAAGTCAAAGACTCAGAACTCGATAGCTTCCACCCTCCATTTGTTGCATATGGATCTCTTCGGTCCTATCAACAAAAGGAGTATAGGTGGTAGTTGGTTTTGTTTAGTTATCACTGATGAATACTCATGATATTCTTGGGTTTTCTTTTTAGGTACAAAGGACGAAACAGCTGGAAAGTTGATTGGGTTCATAGACCAAGTCGAAAACTCTTATGGGAGCCACAACCAAATGGGGTGGCATAACGTAAAAACAGGACTTTGATTGAGGCAGCAAGGACAATGCTCTCGGATTCAAAGCTTCCTACCATGTTTTGGGGGGAGGCAGTGAATACCGCGTGTCATGTTTTAAACCGGGTCCTTACTGTCAAATCACTGAACAAAACCTGTTATGATGTTTCGAACAAAAGACCACCTAATTTAACTGGCTTTGAACCATTTGGATACCGTGTACTTTACTGAAAACAAAACATCAGCCTAAGTTTGGTGAAAAGGCTAACGAATGATACTTCCTAGGTTATGTCCCTCACTCACCAAACAAAAGGGTTTTTAACAAAACAAACGTTACGGTAGAAATTGTGTTTAACATAGATGTAACGAGTTATCACATGAACCCTAAACTGGTCCGGAATGGTTATTTGATTATGACTCATTGTTTGAATCATTTAACATACCGTTTAATGGAAATGCAGGTACAGTGGAGAATGACTTCTCGTCATTAAACCTGAATGACGACTATCAAGGTTTTCCAATGTCAAGCATTCCATCAACTTCTGAGCCTACAACGACAGAAGATTGGTCTCCAACAGAGAATGAACCTGAATTACTTACAAACGAGAATCAGACAAATACGTCTAACTCCGAGAACAGTGATCATGAGGAAGAGAATGTACAGTCTGAGGTCGTACACTCGTAAGGTGAAATAGGATCAAACTTAGGAGAGAATCTTCAAGTCGATGAGATTGAGACATCAACGATAAACAAGGATCATCCGATTGAGAGTATTATAGGAAATCTGAATACCGGTGTGAGAACTATGAGTAGTGTGAATAATAACACGGTGCTGTTATCGATGATCAATGACTCCGAGGCGTATCACACATGTCTACACTCATGTTTCATCTCGCAACTAGAGCCGTAGAATGTGCATATGTCACTGAAAGATAACTCTTGGGTTGAATCCATGCAAGAAGAACTGTCACAGTTCAGAAAACTTGAAGTGTGGGAGTTAGTGCCGGACCAAGATCCAAAGGGATCAATCTTGTTGGGAGGTACTGCCCAAGGAAAGGAAAAGGTTACCTCGAGGAGAAGTTGCAATAGGGACTAAATGGGTCTTTATGTGCAAAAGGGATGATCGGGGTGTAGTTACTTGTAACAAGGCAAGACTTGTGGTGAATGGATACAACCAAGAAGAGGGAATTGATTACAACGAAGTGTTTGCACCAGTGGCAAGGCTGGAGGCAATTCGTCTATTTCTGGAATTCACGTCCTTCAAAGGGTTTAAGGCATATCAACTTGACGTAAAGAGTGCATTCATGTACGGCAAGGTGAAGGAACTGGTGTACGTCGAAAAGCCGCCTGGGTTTACTGATCCAAAGTATCCCGACAGAGTATATCGACTCGATAAGGCTCTGTATGGATTGCATCAGGTCCCAAGGGCTTGGTATGAGATGCTGTCAACTCATCTTTTGGACAAGGAGTTTGAAAGAGGGAGAATTGATAGTACAATGTTCGTGAAGAGAAAAGGAGAAGACTTTATCTTGGTACAAGTGTACGTGGATGGCATCATTTTCGGGTCGTCAAACGAACAGATGTGCAAATACTTTGAAAATGTCATGAAGTCAAAATTTGAGATGAGTGCTATGGGAGAGCTGAATTTCTTTCTGGGTTTGCAAGTTGAACAAAGGAAACATGGCTTGTTTATCCATCAGACGAAGTATGTCTACGACATTCTGAGCGCTTCGGGATGGAAGGAACAAAGCTGACCGCTCACTTTAGTACTCCGATTCAAGCGAATCACAATCTCAGACTGGGTACAGAAAGTGATACTTATGTGGATCCAACTTTATATCGGGTCATGATCGGGTCACTCATGTATTTAACTGCTTCTAGACCTGACATCATGATTGTTGTGTGTATTTGTGCTAGGTTCCAAGCTAATCTGAAAGAAATGCATATGAAAGCCGTGAAGCAGATTCTACAATACCTGAAGTCGAAACCGAAGCTAGGACTTTGTTAACATGCTGATGGTGATCTGGAATTGGAGGCATACACGGATTCTGATTATGGTGGATGCAGCTTGAACCAGAAATCAACAACTGGAGGTTGTCTGTTCCTTGGAAGGAGGCTCATATCCTGGCAATGCAAGAAACAAATCAGTAGCCGTATCAACGTGCGAGGCCGAATATGTGGCTGCTGGTAGTTGCTGTTCACAGGTTTTGTGGATAAAACAACAATTGCGGGATTACGGTTTGACTTACAATCATACTCCCATTAGGATAGATAATCAGTCTACAATTGCTATAACTAATAATCCAGTTAAACAAAGCACATAGACATAAGACATCATTTCATACGTGATTGTGCTGAAAACAATTTGATAAAACTGGTAAAAGTTGCAACGGAAGACAATAACACTTATTCACTAAAGCTTTTGATAAGTCACGCTTTGAGTTGTTAGTTCAACTAAATGGTATGCGTAATCCAGAGTAACTTGACCTTAGTAGATTTTCTTTCCTTTTATAGTAAGTTAGTAGCTTAGTAGATTCTCTTTCCTTTTATAGTAAGTTATTAGGTTAGTTTATTAGCTTATCTTAAAAATGAAAAACAAAAAAAAGAGTGAAAATCATAAAAAATTTAAAAAAAAAAAGAGAATATCAAAAAATGAGTTAAGTCTTAGAATCATAGGTTCAAAGTGACGAAAATTAGCACAGTCTAACAAACTCTAAGTGTTGAGCTTTCACATATAATGCAGCATAAATTCTAAGTGATATACACTTTCTTGTCTGATGTGTTGGTAGGCATAGTACATGAAAGAAATCCTAACAGCTAATAAAATAATCAGGAGAAAGTCATATGTGTAACTAACTTAGATGTATGACCAAAAGGTCTTCATTTCTATGCTAGAGACATACAGACAATGATTGTAAATGAGGTATGCAAATTTATCTGGGGGATCTATAGCAACATCAAAATACATCTTAAAGCAAAGGAAAGAAATAATTTTGAAAAGAAAACGAAGTCAAAACAAGTCGGTTTGTTGTACGTAAGTACAGACCTGTCACTTCTGTTTTGACTTAAGCTAGCAAGATAAGTCATTTTGTTGTACATATGTACAGACCTGTCACCATTGTCTTGCTAACTTATAAGGAACTCTAAGACAAATTAAGACACTCTGTTGTATGTAAATACAGAATTGTGTCTAACTTTTGCCTTTTAAAGAAAATTTCCAATACCGAAAAGTTATAATCATTGTGTGTCTGCCTTGATCATAGAATTATATCTATGTTTGGGACAAGTAAGGTAGTTTCTTGATAAATAAAAAGGCTAAGGGAATTTCCAAAGTGTTAAATGTTTAAACGAAAAATCAAACCGACAATCGACTTGGAATGTATATCACGACAAACAACCAAAGGAATAAAAAATTACTATGTGTGAAAGTGAAATACTGAAAATGCGTTTGACACCGCTATCTGATTGAACCTTCTTTGACTATCTCGCAAAAATATTCTACTAGTATAAGTTTTAATTTTTAAAGTACTTTTGAGTATTTTTAATTTTGGTTTACTTTATTTTATTTTATTTTATTTTATATTTTTTCTTTATTTTCTTTTATTTTACTTTAAGAAGGATAAAGGTCAATGTTACTCGGATGCATTTTTGGTTGAAGAAACAAATATTGCGTGAAAATATGTTACTTATTGTGAATGTTTTTGCAAAGTTGAAAAATTCCGTTACACGAAAAAGTTGAAAAAGTTGGATTTTATTCAAGAATTTTTAGAATTTTCAGTTAAGTTCGGAATCCAGACAAATTCGAAGTTACCTTCGAACTTGCTAGAAGTTCGAACTAAAGGTAGTTAATATAAATAGGTCAACAGTACTTCTTTTAAGACACCTACCCTCAAATTTACTCTCTCGAACTTGTCTGTGGCGATCTCGAACTTATCCTTCGAACTTGCTGAATTCGAATTTCTTCCTATTGCTCGAAGTTTCTCACTGTTTCTTAAACATACACACATATTTGAGTACAGTGAACTTTATAATACTAAGTAAGTGTTATTTTAGGATGCTTTTGTGGTTAAAATCGTGCTTTTTTAAGTTTTATGACATTTAAAACTAGGTGACACTAAATCACAAGTTTTAAAAGCTAAAACTTAAAATAAATGATACATAACATAGATTAGAACCTAATAGGAGTAGATTACACGGTTAATTAAGTCAAATGGGGTTAAAATCATGATTTTTAAGTCGAAAGTGACCGACTTTGAATTTGTTCTTCAGGTACGAACTTGTCAGAAAGTTCGAACTTGTTGAAATATCTATAAGTTCGAACTTGTTGAAATATCTATAAGTTCGAAGTCTTTCATCTTCGAATGGGTGTTTCGAACTTAATTAAGTTCGAAAGGTTTTTAACAGTCTCGAATTTGTCTATGTTCGAATGTGCTAGACTTCGAACTTAATCAAGTTCGAAGTTACGCAAATTCGAATATAACAAATTTAATTTTAAGTTAATTTCTAATTTAATTTGTAATTTTGCAGATATGGGAGACCGTGCCTTCTATAGTAAGCATAATATGGTAATGGCTGTAGATCTCCAATTGCCGGAGGCTCAACCCTATCCTCAAATGATCAACTTCCTGAGGCAGTCGAGAGTGTCAAATGCACTTACGCATAATCTCTGATTCTACTGACATATGTGAGGCAGTTTTCGGATCTCCTTCAGGTGGATTGCTCCGTTACCCCTACAGTGTTACGTACAATACTAGGCGGTCAACCTATTGTCTTTTCTGCAAACATGTTGAGAAAGATTTTGTAGTTGGGCACAAAAGACCAAGAAGCAGGCCCAATAGATTTCCCAATGCCCATATGGCAAGCGGTATTTTTGAGAATGGGTTACGCACAGGACATAACGAAGGCGTCCTATGTAAAAAGCGGGCTAATTGGACAGTGGAGGTATCTAGTCCACGTTTTAATTGTGTGCATCGCACCGAAGAAAGCTGGGTTTGACACAATGGTGTCAAAGCTGCAGTCTGCTTTAATTTCCCTGGTCTACAACAAGCAGTTCAGCTTTTTGGAAATGTTTTTAAGAGAGTTTGTCCACCAGATTACAGCTCCGGCCACAGAACGATTTTTGATGTATCCCCGATTCATAATGATGATTATTCGACACTTTTTGCTGAATCTGCCACCACTACCTGAGCGAAGTGGTGTTGCCTTTATCGATAAGCGTATTTTTGCTGACTGCCAGACCCATAATGCACGTAGGGCTGAGCAGGTAAGGTCTCAGGTGGCCTCTTTGTTTAGTACAGTGATAGATCCGGATTTTGTTGCTCAGGAAGGAGAAAATTGGATAGGTCAAGCTCCCCCCCCCCCCCCCCCCAACAAGAACAGCAGCAACAGCAGCCTCAACAGCAAAGAGTACCGACAAGAAGAACTCCGGTTGCAAGAACGATCCCCCGCTCACAACCTGCTACTACTGAAACTGCTGGACCATCTACTTCGGCTCTACAATTCGACCAACGGGAATAGACGTTGGAGGAGATCTGGGAAGAAAGTGTTGCAGCTCAAGAAGATATAGTAGAACAGTTGATTCAAGATATTTTGGAGCCCCCAGCTGATGTAGATGATACTTTCAAGGAGATAGATATCAACCTCCTGTTGCCAAGTCTGTAGGCACAGAAGGTCATGCTGAAGGAAAAGAAGCTAGGGAACAGGCTGAGGCTGAGGGTCGTGTCGTGACCGCCTCTGAGTCTGAAGCAGAGTCAAATTCTGAGGAGACTGAAACTGAAGATCCGTCTGTTACCATTGGCAGATATGGATCCAGAGTTGTTGTTAGCCGTAGGAAGATGACAAGGCCCGTAATTTGTGACGAAGAAGCCGAAGATTATAATTTTGATTTAGAAAAAGAAGCTCTAGTTGCCACTAGGCATAAAGCAAAAAGGCATCATTTCATGCAGGGAGCTCCATCTATGTCTGCTATTCCATCAGCTTCAACTACCGCTCCATCCACATCAACCGCCGCTCCATCTACATCTGGCTCCATTCCATCCTCCTCGACTCCATTCATTGAAAATCAACGGTTTACAGAGGTGAAGAGAAAAGTGGACTTCCAAACAGTCCAAATATACCAGCTTTCAACAGCAGTCAATGAATTACAACATCACAATTCAAGCCTGGAATTAGAAAATGCAAAGCTTCAAACGACTGTTGCTGCTCAACAACAAGATTTTACGTCTCAGCGTTCTCAAATTCTGACTATGCAGACCCTGATTGAGCAAATAATGAAAGATCTTCACGCTCAGGGGGAGAGCAGCTGCGGGGGAGATGAGCTCAGGAGAGTTCAAAGTGATGATGAAAAAGGCAATGATCCCCGCATGCAGAAAGAAAGTGAGCTAGCAGATCTTTCTCAAAAGACTGCTCTGCAAGCAAATGTTCAGAGGGAGCCTGGTTCTTCGAGTACAGGAGGAGCTGAAGCTCAAGAAAAAGTGAAAGTTCTAGAGGCAACAGAGCTAATTGATCAGGAAATAATCCGAGCCTTGGCCGATATTGAAGATGAAGAAGTGATGTTTGATTTTCAAGATGAAATAGAAGACCTTGAAGAAGGGGAGTTCGTCCCAGAAGACGTTGCAGATTGGAGA
The DNA here is from genome assembly GCA_020465985.1 of Centrapalus pauciflorus. Classification (NCBI taxonomy): domain Eukaryota; kingdom Viridiplantae; phylum Streptophyta; class Magnoliopsida; order Asterales; family Asteraceae; genus Centrapalus; species Centrapalus pauciflorus. Next base: position 367,950 of record JAANYP010004110.1, read on the forward strand.
TATGATGACGAGGTTTTGGTTGTTGAAGGAGATGATGCCGATGAGTTCATCATTCAACAACATCATATCAAAGATACATACACTACGGCAGAACAGAACATGATAGACATCGATGTGTTTAAGGATGCTCTAAATGTTGAATCAGAAAGTGACGAGCCTGATAGGGAACTCACAAATGAAGAGAAAAGAAAGCTCTAGTTTAGAAAGGAAGAAAAAAAGTTTTGAGTTAGCTGTGAAGAAGAGGATGAGATTGCCTTGTCCAGGAAAGTTGTCTGGAGGCATTCTCAGCTGGTTTTTCGGTAGAGAGCTACAACTTTTTGTGCTAAAGAGACGAGATGGGTTGCAGTATCTGAAGAGAACGTTGAAAGTCTTTAATACACTGCCAAAATGCGATGTCAAAGAGCTGGCGTGGATGAATCTGATAAACCTAGGAAATGACCAATACGCTGAAGTGATAGCGAGAATCATCAGAAAAGAAGGTCGATCGGGAAGGTTTGAGAAGATTAAGCCGAGGGAAGGAAAGTGGAATATGGATGAATCAAGAATAGATCCGTTGACTAGAAAACCTTGGATGAAGATATTCTACAAACCAGTTCGATGCTTAAGGAAGGTTCCGTTGAAGACAATGCCACACGACGTTCTTGCAAACATGAAGTGGTGGTTTGTCGACAACGAAACAACTGAGGCAGTAATGGAGGATCATGAAGACAAAGTTATTTTGAAAGTATATGACCCTCTAAATCTTGTAAACCTATCTCTGAGCGAGCTGCAAAAACTTCATGAACAACATATCTATTTCCACGAAGGTTGGAGATTGGAAGGCAGGAAGTACAAAAAGGTAGTCAAGGTTGGTATAGAGAAGGATTTGTATGCTGGTAGCATTTTGAATAGGCCTAATACACAGATTAATTGAATATCTAGTTAGAAGCTATCGCCAAGGGGGAGTCTGTTAGTGCATCCTATGTGACGATAGCAGTCTAAGTGTAGATAATCTTTTGTAATAGTTAAGGCCTTTGTAATTGCACGTTAATACATATGTTTGATATTGAATGTATATATGTTTGATCTTGTTTGTGATTGATGTTTACTTAAGTTCAAAGATAAGTTCAAACATAAGTTCAAAGGTAAGTTCATACATAAAATCTAGAACAAGTTCAAAGACCAGTTCTAGAATAAGTTCAAAGCCTGGTTCACACTTATTGGGGGAAAAGTTCGTGGGCTTGGGCCTTCACGAACTTGTCTGGGCGAAGTTCGAAGTTAAGGCTTATAATTAAGGGTTAATCAGTTTTGATTAACGATCTTTGTAGATTCTAGTGTTCAAAGGCGATTACAAACTTGTGAGCGATTTGAAGAGTGTTTTGCTGACATTCACATGTCGGGACGTTCTTTGTTACGTCTATCATCGTATGTGTTTCTTGTGTGAGTTATGAATCTGTTAAACCCCTAACGAGGATTCCGGACTCGTTGGACGATGTCGCGTCAAGGTTGGATCCGTAGGTAGGTGACCTAACACCTCCTGAACAAGGTATCACCCACTTTCGGTTCTCCAACACCACAGAAGCGTAGCAGATTGGCCATCTGTTCGTCCTCAGGCTGAGGTTTGTCATAGGTGTCAGCAATGGGAAGATGAAGTACTTCCCTGAGAAGAGCAGTGGTGATCTCAATAATTTGAGAGCCATTGAGAATAGTTCCCCTGATGGTTTTTGTAGATGGGTCATATGAACAGGTATACCAGAACTCATAGACCATCTCCTGGTACAAGACACCAGGAGAGGCAATTATTGCATAGTGAAGGGGATGGGCTTGAAGAAACTCCACCATAGGTTCATAACCTTTTCCAACATAATTTTTTGGAATAGTCAGGTTAGCAATATAGTTAGTGGGTTTGATTGTGAGCAATTTGTTGACAGAGGGATGTTTTTAAAAATCATCTCCAACGAACACAGGAAGAAGGGGGTTATTTTGTTGAGCCATTTGAGAGAAGAAAGAATGCACGATAGTTGGACACTTAGTCTGTTTAAGGTTTATCAGAGAGTTACGGAAACAGTAGAGAAGAAGAAGATGAAACAGCGGTTTGGGTATTTATAGGATTTGAATGTGAATGTGTAGGAGAGAGAAAGGTTTAGGCGGTTGATTTGAAATGTTTCTAACGGAAAACGAAATGGTTTACCTTGTTAGAACGGTTGTTTGACCAACTTGACCTTTTAATCACCAACACACGTAACACACATTATCCGCAGGTATGTTAAATAAATACGCAATTTAAGTAACTTAATTTTGAAGAAACGTAATTAAAATTGATGGTCTAAGTTGTTGTTCAAACCTGTGATGAATAGGTTTCGTCACACACTGATCACTTTTCAAGCTTTTCATGAAATTTGTGCAGCTATATGAGGACATTTCATTTTGAAACCTGTTCAATAGCTGAACAAGTTACAAGACATTGCCTTGTATGATAAATTAACAGAGTGAGCAGGTTGGAAGTTTGTACAACAGAACAGGTTTGAGATTAAAATTCATTTTTCAAGCCTGTTACACGTCCAAGCTGTCCAAATTTTTAAAAACTAGCTAAGTGTAGAACAAGTGAAACCTGTCCTGTCCAAGCTGTTTAAGTCCAACTTGTTTAGTAAAATTTTGACAGATTTGAATAAGTGATCTTTAGAACATCAATGACACTTAGTCAATATTATTTAACATACCCAGATTGCTTACAAGGTAATTAAACCTGTTTTCATCAAGAGGTTTGGTGAAAATGTCTGCAAGCTGTTCTGCTGTGGAAATAAAACTTACCTTCACATTACCTTTTTGGATGTGATCCTTGAAGAAATGATGTGTGACCTCAATATGTTTTGTTCTAGATTGGAAGATTGGATTGTTGGATATGGCTATGGCACTTGATGCTGCATCCATAGAATCTGCCCAAACCAGCTCCAGCAGGAATGTACTCAGCTTCAGCAGTAGAAGTAGAAACAAAATTCGGCTTCTTGCTGCACCAACTTATTATCTTTCCACCAAGGAGTTGTATCCACATGTTGTGCTTTTTCTGTCTAGCCTGCAGCCTGCAAAATCAAGGCTGGAGTTTTTGGGACACCAAAGGCCCAAACTTGGTGTACCCTTTAGGTATCTGATGATTCTTTTCACAGAAGCTAGATGTGAGTCCTTTGGATCAACTTGAAACCTAGCACATAAACAGGTAGCAAACATAATATCTAGTCTACTAGCAGTTTAGTATAGGTAGCTCCCAATCATGCCTCTGTAAGCTGTTACTGAAACAAATTTGCCACAGGCATCAGCATCCAACTTTACATTGGTTGCCATTGGGATTTTGATGGGAGAACATTGATCAAATTTAAACTGTTTCAAAAGATCCAATTTATACTTTCTTTGATCAATAAAATTCCATTTGAGGTTTGTTTAACCTGTAATCCTAGAAAGAAAGTAAGTTCACCCATCATGCTCATTTCATATTTGGATTTCATGAGCAGTGAAAAGTTCTTGCATAACTGTTCATTAGTAGAACCAAATATTATGTCATCCACATAAATCTGAACACGCATAATATCAGTTTTCACTTTCTTTATGAACAATGTGGTATCCACTTTACCTCTGGAATAACCATTGCTCATATGGAAATCTGTTGAGTGTCATACCAGGCTCCTGGATGTTGTTCACTTTCAAAACCTGGAGGCTGTTTCACATATACTTCTTCTAGCAGCTTTCCATTCGAAAATGCACTCTTGACATCCATTTAAAATACCTTCATGCCCTTGTGGGCAGCGTAAGCTAAAAACAAAAGAATTGCTTCCAACCTGGCCACTGGATCAAATGTTTCATCATAATCTATGCCTTCTTCTTGTCTATAGCCTTGAGCAAGCAGTCTTGCCTTCTTTCTAATAACAGACCTTGTTCATCCATCTTATTTCTAAAAATCCACTTGGTGCCAATTATTGTTTTACCTTTAGGAACAAGGACCAGTTTCCATACTTTGTTTCTCTCAAACAGATTGATTTCTTTTTGCATGGTTGTGATCCAATTGGCATCCTTAAGTGCATCATCCAATTTCTTTGGCTCCATTAGGGACACAAAGCTAGAAAACATACAAAAATTTCCAAAACTGTCCCATCTTGTTTGTACCCCTTTGTTGATGTCACCAATTATTTGCTCATTGGTGTGACACCTGATCCACTTAGGATCATGTTTCAATGAAGAGTCTCCTATATCAATTTCAATTCCTACGGGTCTTGCATAACAGCTTTCAAGACTTTCACACACAGTGATGTCTTGAGCGTGTTCCCCCATGGAAAATGAATAATTATTGTTGAACACGGTAGTAGAGGATTCAGGAAAATCAGCACTGATTGGTTCTGGACATGGTACATTTAATATATCAGTATACTTATTCACACAGGGTGTACCAATACAATCATCATCATGTCCATCATGGTTAGCAGGTTCCACTCATGGTGATGTGGAAGATTTTGAGTCCTTCTCTTCATTTTTTGAATGCATAAGATCATCAAAGTTAAACTCTCCTAAAACTGATTAAGGAACAGCTTTTGGAGAATCATTCTTGGAATCTTCAAAGGCGACATTGATAGATTCATCTATCACATTTCTGTTGTCGTTGTATACTCTGTAGGCTTTAGAAATAGTAGAGTATCCAACAAACACACCTTCATCAGCTTTGGGTTCAAACTTTGCCAGCTGATCCCTTTGATTCAGAATGAAGCAGGGACATCTAAACTCGTGGAAATAGCTTATATTTGGCTTTCTCCCTTTGAGTAACTCATAAGAAGTCTTGTTGAACCTTTTCACCACTAAGGATCTGTTTTGAGTGAAGCAGGCAATGTTAATAGCTTTAGCCCAAAATGATGAAGGAAAACCTGATGCACACAACATGGTTCTAGCAGCTTCAATGAGGATTCTGTTCCCCCTTTCATCAATTCCATTTTGTTGTGGAGTCCTTAAAGCTGAAAAGTTTTGAGAGAACACTCTTTCTTCACAGAAGTCCTCAAGAGTACTGTTTTTGAATTCAGTACCATGATCTCTTCTAAGCTGCTTACTTGTGTCCATATAAAATAAAATGTTTAACAAGTATCTCACCCCAAAATGATAAGAACAATTAAAAATGGGGCTATGAAAACTCACCGTAAAATGTGATGGCTAAATGAGCGTAAAATGGAAATTTTGTTGAAGGCTTGTGATAAACTTGATGTGTTTAACCGAGTCCTAAATGATGTGAGGGATTTAATAACTCCCATAAATGATAATATGCATGTATCATGGTTTTTATATTGTTTAATCGCCCAACTTAATAACTTCATAAATAAAACCTAATTAAAAACGTCAAGTTTATATATATAATTTTCCAGCTTTTATCGAGCTTTTTTTCGACCAACTTTGTGGCTGTTTTTGACCAAGCTCCAAAACGATTTGGGCTTTGGTTTTCAGTCATAAAACTACTATATACAAGGAATTTTTCAAGGTAAAAACAGCCATTTTTCGATGTATTTAGGTTAGGGAAAAGGCTCGTTAAAACCCTATGTTAGCCATTTTTGAGCTGTTAGACTTTTCGGTTCCCAAATACCATTTGGGAGTTCAAAAATCCGTATTAAATTATGAAAACTTTCAAATATTTAGTTAAGATATGGATCTAACTTCTGAAATAAGAATCAAATCATTTCGTTAAGTTTTGAAATAGGTAAGATTTTTCAAAGTCGGTATAATATTTCTGACGAAAAATCCGGATTTCATAACCTTGAAACAACTTATAATTGTTGTTCTTTATTCGAAAACCACGTGTATAAAAAGCTATGAAACATATTTATATAACTTGTTTCCATACTATTCATGCTTTCATTATGTGTTTATGTATTTACAAACGCATTTGAAGAAACAAACTTTAAAACTAAATGTTAGATGTTCATAACTTGGTTTTTTTTTTGAACTTTGTTGTTGTTGGTAATTATATATTATTATGCAAGACTTATATAAACATAAATACAAGAATTTATAAGTTAGTATTTACTTACTCTGAGGTATTAGAAGCATGAAATGAAGTAGAAATTGAAATTTTGAAAGGTTGCACCAACAACACTTGAAATAAACTTGAAGAACACTTGAAAGAACAAAAGTTGCAAACTTTTGACTTTGGTTGACACCTTGGCCGATTTTTCTAAGTGAAATGAGAGAGTTTTCTTGTGTTTTGGAGGTGTGAAAATGATTGGAAGTGAGCTCTCTATAAATATATAAAATTTGGTCTTTCAAAGTGGAGGTTGAGTAAGGATTTGGATGAAATGATAGGGTATGATGAATGAGGATTTGATGGTGATAGTGTAAGGTAGTTTTAATAAACAAAAAAAAAAAGTCAAACTCTATAAAGGACTACCTATGGGCAGATTTTGAAGATATTATTATGTATTTTCAATTTTTTTTGTATAAATGTATTTAAAATGTATTATTGTATTTTCCTTTTTATGTGAATTCATAAATGCTTTTGAATGCATTTGTTTAATGAATTGGTTTAGTCTTGCATAATTAATGTTAAGTAATTGTATTAATGCATGATTAGTGTCACTAATCTTAATTTAATTATGTACTTTGTTGAATTAATCTATCGTATCGTAAATCGATGGGATAAATAAATTTGTCGTTTCATCGCACCGATGAAATTGTTTCTAATTGAGATGAATTTCCTTAAGAAATTTGTTAATCACATTGGTTAACTGTTAATAACCACTGATTAGATTATAACTTGTTAGTAACTACTGATTAAGTTATGATTACTAACCTGATTTTGTGTCGGTTGTTACAGTCTCCCCTTGTGAAGGGAATTTCGTCCCGAAATTTTATCATGTATCCTCAGGGGTCTTGTTAGTTGAGAAGAGGTGAGAGTATTTCTATTTCATTTGATCTTCGCGTTCCCAGGTGAATTCTGGACCACGTCTAGAATTTGATCTGACTTTCACAATAGGAATGCGAATTTGCTTTAATCTTTTCACCTCACGGTCCATGATTTCTACCGGCTCTTCGAAAAAACGAAGTTTATCATCGACCTGGATTTCTTCCAAAGGAATAACAAGTGGTTCATCTAACAAACACTTCTTTAGGTTTGACACATGAAAGGTATTGTGCATGCTGTTAAGCTCTGGCGGTAGGTCTAACAGATAGGCTACAGGACCAATTCTCTTCAGGACTTTGAATGACCCGATCTAACGAGGATTATGCTTTCCTTGTTTTCGAAAATGTACCACGCCCTCCATGGCGAGACTTTCAGCAATACTCTTTCTCCTACTTGAAACTCTAGAGACTTCCGCCTCACATCTGCATAGCTCAACTGACGACCGCGAGCAGCTTTTAATCGATACCGAATCTGCACTATCTTTCCGATGGTCTCAAGTATGATCTCTGGGCCCGTGACTTGACTATCCCAAGTTCGGCCCAGCAGAGAGGTGATCGACACTTCCGTTCGTATAGTGCCTCAAATGGAGTAGCCTTAAAATCGTGTGATAGCTGTTGTTGTACGAGAACTCCATTAATGGCAAATGGGTATCCTAGCTCTTCCCGAAATCGATTACACAGGCTCTTAACATATCCTCTAGCGTTTGGATCGTTCTTTCACTCTGACCATCGACCTGAGGGTGAAATGCGGTACTCATGTCTAAGTTTGTTCCCAAAGCTTGTTGTAATGACTGCCAAAATCTGGATGTGAATATGCGATCTCTATCTGAAATGATTGAGACAGGCACTCCATGCCTAGAGACGACTTCCTTGAGGTAAATTTGAGCAAGCTTATTCATCTTGTCGGTCTCTTTAATCGGTAGAAAGTGCGCGGACTTTGTAAGGCGGTCAACTATTACCCAAATTGTATCATACCCACTTGATGTCTTTGGCAGTTTCGTTAGCAAGTCCATGGTTATCCGTTCCCACTTCCATTGGGGAATCTCTGGTTGTGGAAAAAACCCAGATGATTCCTTATGTTCTGTGTTAACTTTGGAACACGTTAAGCACTCTCTGACATATGTGGCAATGTCAGCATTCATGTTAGGCCACCATTACAGCTCCTTGAGATCCTGATACATCTTTTCAGATCCAGGGTGAACAACATATCTTGATTTGTGTCCTTCATCCATAACTACTTTCTTACTCCACCAAAGCTTGGTAACCAGACTCTATTCATGAAATACCGATTCCCATTAGCCCTTATCTCAAACTGTTAATCCATTCCTCTCAGGACTTCACTCTTTATATTTTCTTCCTTAACAGCTTCAACTTGCGCATCATGAATTAAGGAAGGAAGGTTTGGCTGTATGGTCATCACTAGGGCTCGTACTCTTAATGGCTTAGCTCGTTCTTTTCGGCTCAGGGCTTCTGTAACCACATTAGCTTTCCTAGGGTGATAGCGAATCCCACAGTCGTATTCACTTAATAGCTCCATCCAACGATGTTGCCTCATATTCAACTCCTTTTGGTTCAACATGTGTTCAAGACTCGTATGATCAGTGAATACAATATATTTCGTACCATACAAGTAATGTCTCCAAATTTTGAGGGCAAAAACTACTCCTCCTAACTCCAAGTCGTGTGTTGTGTAATTCACCTCGTGAACCTTCAGTTTTCGTGAAGCGTAGGCTATGACCGTATCCTTCTGCATTAACACACAACCAACATGTTGTGTGAAGCATCGCAGTAAACTACAAAGTTCTCGCTTCCTTCGGGTAGGGACAAAATAGGCGCGCTGCACAACTTGTGCTTCAATAACTGGAATGTCGCCTCCTGTTCATCACGCCAATCATACATAATGTCCTTTCGGGTCACTTCTATTAGAGATACGGCGATCTTTGAGAAATTTTCGATAAATCGCCTATAATATCCGGAAAGACCTAGGAATTGGCGTATCTCCGTGGGGGTTCTAGGAGTTGCCCAGTTCTTGATGGCTTTGATTTTTTTAGAATTAACCTAAATTCCTTTATTGTTGATCACATGACTGAGGAATTATACTTCTCTTACCCAAAATTGGCACTTTGAAAGTTTGGCATATAGTTGTTCTTTCTCCAACAACTTCAAAATTAGCTTCAAATGTTGCTCATGTTCCACCTTGTTTCGTGAGTAGATTAATATGTCATCTATAAATACAATCACGAACTTGTCCAAGTACGGTTTACACACCCGATTCATAAGGTCCATGAATACGGTTGACGCATTGGTCAGTCCAAATGGCATCACTTGGAATTCATAATGACCGTACCGGGTTCTGAAAGCTGTCTTAGGAAAATCCACCTCGCGAACATTGACCTGATGATAACCAGACCTTAGATCAATCTTCGAATAAAAGCTTGACCCTTGGAGTTGGTCAAACAGGTAATCGATCCTTGGGAGAGGGTATCGACTCTTTATGGTCAGCTTATTTAATTCCCGATAGTCGATACACTTCCGGAAAGTTCCGTCCTTCTTCTTGATAAATAAAACCGGAGCTCCCCAGGGTGAGGAACTCGGTATGATAAATCCTTTATTCAAAAGCTCCTGCAGCTGATTGGACAGTTCTTGCATTTTTATGGGGCTAAACGGTATGGAGCTCGTGCCACTGTTGTCGCCCCTGACACTAAGTCTATTTGGAATTCGACTTGTCTTGATGGAGGGAGTCCAGGCAGGTCTTTTGGAAAGACGTTGGGGTAGTCACGGACTACAGGATTATCGTCGAGCCGCTTCTCCATCGGCTCCTTTTCCGTGATGTGGACTAGGATTGCTTAGGAACCCTATCGCTGACACTTCAGGGTCCTTAGACAAGAAATGATGTTTACTTTGGTGTTTCTCCGTTCGCCTTGGACAGTTAGGACCTTTTTGTTCGCTAAGGGTATGCGCACTATCTTCTTATCGCACACGATTTCCGCACGGTTCTTCGATAACTAGTCCATGCCTATAACTACGTCAAAACTTCCCCGTTTGACAGGCAATAAATCTATTTCGAATTGTAGACCTACTATTTCTAAGGAACATCCTCGAATTATGTTATTCGTTTTCATTGTCTTACCGTCAGCAACCTCTATAGCATACGTGACACTTAATGAGGTAAGAGTGGCATTTATCTGCTTACTAAACTTAGTGGATAAAAAGCTCCTATCAGCACCGGTATCAAACAAAATAAAAGCATAAGTGTTGTTGAGAAGAAACGTACCCGTGACCACATCGGGATTCTGTCTTGCTTCCCCACTGCCCATGACAAAAACTCTTCCTTGAGCTCCCCCGACATTCTTCAACTTTGGGCAATCCTTTTTTGAAATTCCTAGCAACTCCACACTCAAAACACCCTTTTTGAGACCCGTTGCTGGTGCCGGGATTGGAAGCTCTACAATCCTTGGTTAGATGACCCTGTCTCTTACACTTTCCACTGGGATTCGTACACTGTCCGTTGTGATGATAATTGCACTTGCTGCAATAGGGTTTATTGCCAGTGTAGCTTTTCCTTGATTCAGACCCAGTTACGTAGGCCTTGATGGTCTCCTGCTTCTTTTGTTGGTTCCCCGAGTTCTTTCCTAAGCCTTCTTCCCATTTCTGCTTGTGGTCATTAGACTTTGCAACTGTTGCCCACTGACATACTACATGATCCATCAAGTTATGTGCCATACGAATGGCATTCTGAATCGTCGTTGGGTCTGAAGAGGTCCCTAGATGTATCGTTCGACCCTTTTATATTCCAAAGTGACCATTCTGGGGCATAGCAAGCTCAGCTCATGGAAACGGTTTGTATACCTAGCAATATCCGTTCCTTTCATCGTCAAATTCCTAAACTCAGACTCCATCTTTTGGATCTCGCTTCTGGGCAATATTCATCCGTCATCAGCCTCTTCAAATCAGTCCACGGGAGTTGATATACCCTGTCAATCCCGACAGACTGCACATATAAGTTCCACCACATAAGGGCTCCATCCTGAAGCATATGAGTGGCGAACGTCACCTTGTTTTCTTCAGTGCAGTTGCTGACTCGGAATACGGACTCCTGTTTTGTAGGGTCTACTCTCTACGGATCTTATCTTGACGCGACACCTTCCAACGAGTGCGGAATCCTCGTTAGTGGCTTTACGGTAAGACCACGCACACCGTAACACGGAGACTAGCACGGTGATAGACGAACAACGGATCGTCCCAACACGGTGATTCTCTCCACACGAAACTCTCCAAAATGCTAGCAAGTTCGAGATGACCTTTTGCTTAAACTCTGATAATTAATTGAATTAACACGGTGGCTCTGCTAAAAGTCTGATAATTAATTGAATTAACACCTAATTATACTGACTGGTTCGACTTTGTCTAGGACAAATTCGAACTTGGCCCAAGGCCTATTCGAACTTGTCCTCCTAGACAAATTCGAATTTGCCTTCAAACTTATGTTTGAACTTATCTTTGAACTTTATGTTTGAACTTATTGTAGTACGTTACCCTAAGTTCAAACATACAAACAATTGATATCAAACATATATAATCAAACATATATCAAACACTTGTTACTATTCAATGTCAAGTAAATTGGTTTACACAAAATGCTAATCTTATACTTAGACTGCTATCGTCACACAGGATGTACTAACAAGTTTCTCAAACCATCAAGTAAGGCCAACGACACCTTCCATGCCATTGAAATACCTGGGTTGGCAGCCTAGGTAGCCTTTGATGCTGCAACCACGTGGGTTATTTTCCGCTCCTACAGTAACTCCACTGCTTCCGGATCCATTTTGGTAGTTGCTTTCAAGAGCTGCGATGGCATCGGCTACCCTTTGAGCTACCAGTCGCTCAATTTCCGTGGTGTTCCTCCTTCGTGGTGGCACGATCTTGAATTTTAGAGAACATGGTGTAAGAAGATAAGTCTATGGGTTTGAATTTTTTTCTAAGGCAAATAATCATACAACATATCATCAACACATATTTATAATAAACTTCATTTTTCATTAAATATTTCTTGCTATATAATCTTATACAACACGGGGTCGGGGTTTCCCCGAAAAATTTCAAGCCTTAACTAAACTAGGAAATCCACTAAATTGCAAGGACAAATGTTATAAAATGCGATAATAAGGAAGCACTAGGTGAAAGATGTCTCGGGGGATTCTCCCTGCTCCAGAGCGCTGAGCCTCGCACTCCGCTGGACGCTCTCGGAGTTTATGCATCCCATCCTGCTAAATGATTGAACATGCTAATTGGCCGAGTAAATGTTGGTCTTTTGCAGCTGTTGCTGCTCAAGTCTAGTCGCAACCTCCCCGGCCTCTTGACTGAGTTGCTTCAGTCGAAGGTTCTTCCTTCTCCATGGGTTCTTCCTCGGAGGGGTCTTCTGACTCGATAAAAATCTCGGTGTCCTCTTGGTCCATGGGTACATACTCCTCCTTGGAATCAGAGAGAATAATGATTGTATTGTTCGACATTTTCTGAAATCAGGGTTCATTTATAGTTGTTTTATTTACTCGCAAAATGTTTTAGTTTTCTTGAATCAACAATTAGCGCAGTTATAGTCTAGGGTACTAATCTAAGCTAGTTGACTATAACTATGTCTCTGATACCAATCTGTCACACCCTGATACCCCGCGTGGCAACGAGGCATGACGTCGCGGAAACAAAGGCATAATCATAATGAACGACCTCTAAATGGGACGTTTTCAAATTACATACATTAAAATACCATTTTACAATCAGTACGATAATAGAGTTCACGAATAATGGAGATTATACTACATGACCAAAAATAATAAATAAACTAGTTATGCAATTAAATCTCCATGTTTGGTTATAAAATGCTTTCCTTAGACACCGCTATCTCTCTCTCAACCTATATTTAATCACAATGATATATAAGTTTAACATCTAACAAGGACAATTCTACCCAATTTTTTTTCATAATATATCTTTAAGTAAAATTTACGTCATTTCGTAACCACCGATCAAATGTTTTATTGTGTTTTTATTATCTAGCCAAGTTTGTCTTTGACCGTGATGTTGGTTTTTCAAAAAGACCATGTGTTTCCTATAAGTGTATTGATTAAAATTAGAGTTGTTTGAAAAATAATGTACAATTAAAAAAATGAACATGTAAGTATTACTTACTGGATATATGGCTCCACTATCAAGTGTATTTTGCATTGCATAGAAATGTGCTTTGATCAATAGTTCTTGACTGACTTCAATCATACTACCAGCTGAATGCGGTTTTCCTTCCCCAAGAAAATAATCTTCACCATTCTCATGTGGAATACTATCACACCCCGATACTCCGCGTGGCAACGAGGAGTGACTTCGCGGAAACAAATGCATAATCATAATGAACGACCTCTAATTGGGACGTTTTCAAAATACATAGATTAAAATATCATTTTACAATCAGTACGATAATAGAGTTCACGAATAATGGAGGTTAAAGTACATTACCAAAAATAATAAATAAACTAGTTATGCAATTAAAACTCCATGTTTGGTTATAAAATGCTCTGTGACTCTCAAAAACTTGTAAATTCAACCCTTTGCCATGTATGCGGAATGTGGCCATTAAGATCCTGAGAAAAACATGTTAAATACGTCAACATAAAGTTGGTGAGCTCATAGGTTTACTCGATAAGTAAGACATTGTATGGAAACACAAGATTTCAGTGAGTTATAAAACAAAAACGAATCATATAGTTTAAGTATTAACATAAGCCTCATGACACCAAAACATAACTTATGAGTGCCCTTGTGGTATCCAAAACCATAATACCAAGAATTTTCAAATAATTATGCATCCATTTACAATTGGCGCGACCAACCCGGATGGGGGCGTCAACCCAAATAGATCTATCCACAATATTCACGTTTACGTAGTAATTAACGGTTCATGATTGAGAGCGATGGTGAAAAGTAACAATCTTATGTAATACGAAAAATGATTCAAGTACTTGTCTCCATATAAACTAAAATGTTGAACATGTATTCTTACCCAAAACTAATAAGAACAATTAAAAATGGGGCTATGAAAACTCACCGTAAAATGTGATGGCTAAATGAGCGTAAAATGGAAGTTTCGTTGATGGCTTGTGTTGAATTGATGTGTTTAACCAAGTCCTAAATGATGTGAGAGACTTAATAACTCCCATAAATGATAATATGTATGTATCTTGGTTTTTATGTTTTTAAATCACCCAACTTAACAAGTTCATAAATAAAACCCACTTAAAAATGTCAAGTGTATATATATAATTTTCCAGCTTTTATCGTGGTTTTTCGGCCTACGTTGTAGCTGTTTTTGACCAAGCTCCAAAACGATTTGGGCTTTGGTGTTCATAGTCAAAAAACTACTATATACAAGGAATTTTTTAAGGTAAAAACAGCCATTTTTCGAGGTGTTAGGTTAGCAAAAAGGCTCCTTAGAAAGCTTATGCTGGCCATTTTTGAGCTGGTAGACTTTTCGGTTCCTAAATACCATTTGGGGGTTCAAAAATCCGTAATAAATTATGAAAACCTTCAAATATTTAGTTAAGACATGGATCTAACTTTTGAAACAAGAATAAAATCATTTCGTTAAATTTTGAAATAGTTATGATTTTTCAATATCGATATAATATTTCCGCCGAGAAATCTGGATTTGATAACCTTGAAACAACTTGTGATTTTTATTGTTTGTCCAATAACCACATGTATAAAAGGCTATGAAACACACTTATATATCTTGTTTTCATATTATCATGCTTTCATTATGTATTTACATATTTATAAACACATTTGAAGAAACAAACTTTGTTGTTGTTGGTGATTATATATTATTATGCAAGACTTATATAAACATAAATACAAGAAGTAATACGTTAGTGTTTACTTACTTTGAGGTATTAGAAGCATGAAATGAATTAGAATTTGAAATTTTGAAAGGTTGCACCAAGAACACTTGAAATAAACTTGAAGAACCCTTGAAAGAACAAAAGTTGCAAACTTTTGGCTTTGGTTGACACTTTTGCCGATTTTTTTGAGTGAAATGAGAGAGTTTTCTTGTGTTTTGGAGGTGTGAAAATGATTGGAAGTGAGCTCTCTATTTATATAGAAAATTTGGTCATTCAAAGTGGAGGTTGAGTAAGGATTTGGATGAAAAAAAAGAAGTCAAACTCTATACAAGGACTACCTATGGGCAGAGTTTTGAAGATATTATTATGTATTTTCATTTTTTTTTTGTATAAAAATATTTAGAATGTATTATTGTATTTCCCTTTTTATGTGAATTCATAAATACTTTTGAATGCATTTGTTTGATTAACTGTTTTAGTCTTGCATAATTAATATTAAGTAAGTGTATTAATGCATGATTAGTGTCACTAATCTTAATTTAATTATGTACTTAGTTGAATTAATCTGTCGTATCGTAAATCGATCGGATAAATAAACTTGCTGTTTCATCGCACCGATGAAATTGTTTCTAATTGAGATGAATTTCCTTAAAAAATTTGTTAATCACATTGATTAATTGTTAATGACCACTGATTAGGTTATAACATGTTAATAACTACTGATTAAGTTATGATTACTAACCTGATTTTGTGTCGGTTGTTACAAATACCAATAGTCTTCATGGCTTTTTGGTATTCACTTAAGTACTCAATTGTCTCCTATGCGACATTCTCTTCGGCAATGCATCCTTCTGGTTTATTCTTGTTTCTCATGTGCCCTTTAATAACCTTCATACATCTTTCAAATGCATACATCCATCAAAAACAGACTGGACAACATAATTTTACTTCCCTCGCCAGGTGAACGGTTAAATGAACCATAATATCAAAAAATGAAGGAGGAAAGTATTTCTCAAGCAACACAATGTCACACACAGATCTTTTTGCAACTTATCGAGCTCTTCCACATCGATTTCTTTGCTAGATATTGATTTGAAAAAAAAAACAAAACCTGATAATAACATATCTTGTGTGTTTTGGCGTAATCGATCGTATCGCAATAGACAAAAACTATTGGATTAGCATGCGATAGTCATGTGATTTAGGTCTAGTAACCTTCCTCTCCTTTGCATTCACCAGAATAGAAAAATTTGAACAATACCCTTGTGGCACCCTTAACTCAGATAGTGTTTCACAAAACTTATCGTTCTACTCCTTCGTTAAGGTATAAGATGCTGCAGGAAGCATTGTTCCACTGTCATGCAGTGTCTCTGGTATCAACTCTGGTTTTAAACTAAAATGTTTCAGGTCCATTCGAGCCTGCAATCCATCTTTAGTCTTTCCAGGAACGTGTAGCAATGTTCCAACAAGAGTCATGCTGACATTCTTTTCGATGTGCATGAAATCTATACAATGTTGGACAGATATATACCGCCAATACTCAACATTTCGATACCATATGCTGCATTTCTTCCAATAGCTGGTTTCCTTGTCTCCCCCATCTAACGTATCAACTTCTTTTGATGCTTTTCTTTTTCTTTTCATCTTCCCTCCTCTTCCGGTTGAAGTTGGCGTTTGCAAGAATTCTAATTCATTACCCTTATGTCCCCTTCCCCATTTATTCATGATAGATTCACCTCATCGTATATTTCTTCCTCGATCATTGGTTTAGGAGCATCTTTGAACTCTTGTTTTCCATTGAACGCTTTCGTTTGCCTTCTAAATGGATGGTTATATCGAAGATATCATCTATGACCAAAATAACTCTGTTTGGCACAACACGGAAGCCTAACAGTCGCAGTTTGTTTTCAACACAGTACACAACCTTTGTAACCACTATAAGGGCATCCACAAAGTGTACCAAGAGCAGGGTAATCATTTATCATCCATAATACAACTGCACGTAGAGTAAACTTTTCTTCTGCATATGCATCAAACGTTTCGATTCCCACATCAAATAAGAGCCGAAGGTCATCAATCAAAGATTCTGAAAAAACATCAATATTGTTACCTGGCGTACCTGATATCAACAATGTCAACATTATGAACCTTCTTTTCATAAACAACCATGGTGGAATGTTGTATAACACAGTCAAAACAGGTCATACACTGTGATGTCTATTCCCTCTGTTTACGTCAACCCCATATGCCGAAATGCCTAGCTTCAAATTTCTTTGATCATTAGCAAATTTGGGAAATCTTTCATCTATGGCTCGCGATGCTAGTGAGTCTGCCGGGTGACGTAAAACACCAACTTTTTTTCCGTTCGTCTCGTGCCATATTAAATATATCACTATGGTCTTCACTTGAAATAGTCGTTTCATTCGTGGAATAATGGGAAAGTACCAGAATACTTTTGCAGGATTATTGTGATATGTTTTCCCCGTCTTGTGATCCACCTTCCATCTTGATTTCCCGCAAATGAGACATACTGTTAGATCTTTATACTTGTTCCTATAAAGAATGCAGTCATTTACACATGCATGTATCTTTGTATGCCCAGAACCCATAACTTTCATTGTTTTCCTAGCGTCATATGTACTCTCCGTCATTTCATTAACCTCAGGTAACATTTTTTTAAGAAAAGCAGTTGTTTATTAAAGAACTTCTCTTAACTCCATATTTACTCTTCAAGTTAAGGAGTTGAACCATTGCAGACAACTGTGTGAAGTTAGGACATCCTTTGTAAAGGGGTTTCTCAGCATCCTCAAGTAGTGATTGGAATTTCTCAGGGTCATCTATGAAATTTTCTTCTGTCGCTTCAACCATTACTATTGTTTCAGTAGCATCTGTTGGGACTTCCATTTCACATTTCTCAAGATTAGTAGTCTGCACATCATTGTTATCATCAACATACGTACTTCTTTATGACTAGTCTTTTTCCCCATGCATTGTCCATCTGGTGTAGGTTGGATCGATTCCCTTGCTGAATATATGATGATCTGCATCATCAACATCAAGAGAGTAATGGTTTAGAAACGAGACACATGGGCATGGAATGAGAATTCTTTGTTTTGTGTTTAGGGGGTCCATCTTCTTTAAAAGCTTCAAATTGCAAACAGCATATCCCAGAAATGACGCCACTCCATCAATATATGGTTTTTTGGTTCTATTTGTACGCATCCAAGACTTGTCCATGTTCATATCGCGGCCTAGCTACTTAGAAGTTCGATTAAATGAAAATGTTAACCATTAGACACAATTTCTCAAGATGCTGAATAATTAATCACAGTTTATTTAACTCATAAAAAGGTAGTCAAGATTATAATTTTTGTCACTTAGGGTAGTCAAGTTTATTTAACTCGTAAAGAGTATTAAACTTTCGGATTTTATGTTTTAAGGTAACTTGTTGGTTCCTTAGTTGTTGGCCTCTAATCTGTATTTTAGTCTGGTACCTAAACTGTTCATCTCTTATTTCTGGTATGGCCAATTCTCTTTCTGATTTGCTGTTGGATTTGTTATGGTCTGCTAGTAAGAACATGTTTCTGTTAAGATTTGGGAGTTATGGAATCTAATTCCATTCATGGTTTTATCTATTGATGCTGGTGTTTATTACTGCTGTTGGTACCAATGGATTAAGCAAAGGCAAAGATTTTGTTGGTTCAGTTTTGGGTAGGTGCCTGGTATTCTAATCTTTCAGTTCAACTTTGTTGATATTCGGTTTGATATGTCTAATTTTATGCTGATATTGGAATTGATCGGTTATATGTTTTAACTTAAAAAGAGTTAAAAATATGCTGCTATTTTGATATGGGGCTGGGCTACAATCTATCCTGATGACCTGTTCTTGCTAGTTTTATGGTCTATTTAATTTTCCTTTTGATTATGATCAGATATATATGTTGGCTGTTAATGTTGGTATATGTTGCAATGATCTGGTTATGCTTACAAACACACGTTAAATGAACTCTGTATTGGAACATAGAAATGAAGAAACATACAAGCATAGATCCTATCATCCAATGCTTATATAATAAACTCATTCTGCATTGCAACTGGCTTGTTGTCTTTTTTCCTTAAATGTCAGTTACTTAAAGTGTTTTCAGAAATAAACCCTGGACACTGATCAATCCTGCCATTTGTTTATCCTATGTAAGTGGAATTGATCGATTTATGTAGCAGTTTGTTGATCTTGAGGAACAGGAAGGCAAGAAGGGAAGAAATTTTCCACTGCAACTATAATCGATTTAAAACAATAATTAAAAGGTATAATTGCGCAAAAATCCCCAACTTGTCAATATTTTGTTACTAAAACCCCAAACCATTTTTCGTTGCATAGAAAAGCACGAACTAACTTAAAATCAGTAAATCAATGGGTAACCGGTTGAAACCAGTTATTAATCCCGTTTAAAAATTACAATTAACAATTATCAACGAGGGTTTAAATGATGTTTAATACCTTGCAATCGGTTATAACAATTAAATTTCATTCCACATAGGTTATTTTCCGGTCGACGTATGAGGCGTAATACCTGGCAATCGGTTAAACCCTTGATTTACTGATTTTTAATTAGTTCTGAGTTTTTTATGCAACGAAAAATGGTTTGGGGTTTTAATCACAAAAAGCTGACAAGTTAAGAGATTTTTACGCAATTATCCCTGATTAAAAGTAGTTGTTGGAAGAATAAGTACCAATTAAAATATTTTAAATCCTGATCTTGAAAACTTACAAAGACAGAATTGAAATTACAGAGAGTGAATTGGAATAACAAGGCGGGAAATGAAATTATCGGCGGGTTCAGGAAATAATTAATTTTAAGAAGCATTGAATACTCTATACACCTTCGTTCCTCTTCTGTCTATACATCCAAACCCTAAATCCATTTCAGCGGTAGCAATTGAAATTTTCTACATACGATGAAGGAAATTTTCAACGATTTTCGGTCTTTTCTTCGATAATCTTTCATCAGACGTCATTCTTCTCCATTTCAGCGGCAGCAATCTTCCATTTTATCACTACGGTAGCATTTACAAGGTTTGTATATTTTGATATACATGTCTATTTGTTAATTAAATGCGTAACACGCCTATTTCCAAGCAATTATTTCAAGTTAATACTAAACCAAACACTACAATTTCTGAATTTGTGGTTGCTCGATATTGAAAAGCGGTGTACTAATGTTTGACGTCTAAAAGTCGGTGTTTTATGTTTGATATCTGAAACTTGGTGTTTGAGTTTTGATTTCTGAAAAACTTGCCATTTCGTTTTGATGGATTTGTTTAGAGTGTTGTTTTGATTTTAGAATGAAACAGGAGCGGCAAGGGATACCAGGTAGATTTGAATGGATTTCCAAATTTGTGTTATCCGACTATTTTGTTCCTTTTTGTGAATCTTTAAAGATTGTTGAATTTGTAAAAGAATTGGCATTGGCATTTCACATTTCGGTTTTAATATCTGAATCTGAAAAATAGTAATATCTGAAAATTGGTATTGTTGGCATTTTGGTTTTGATCTATGAATATCTTGTTTTGTTTAATCCCAGAAAATCCAAGAACCAAACGTCCCTTTATATTTGGCTTAGACTTGTTTGTGTTACAAATAATTTGTGTGAGGTTCTTCCATGATATGCGATTAGTTGAAATGGATCAATCAAGATGCATGTTGGTTCAAAGCCAAAGATATTAGGGACTCTTTGTTACAAGCATATATGCATTTCAGAGCTGTGTTGTTGACTTGTATCATACATGATACATCAATCCAGATGCACACAACTCTTTATCAGCTATCTTGGAAGACATTAACCCAACCACTGATAAAAAGCACGAGATAAAACCAAGGATACAAATCGTGTTTATGATTAACTCCAAAGGTACATTACATAAATGTTTTAACAACACAACTATAGATCAAGGATTCTTACATTTGCGTATCCATTGCCCAAGGAACACATGTTACTGACTGGACACAAGATACATTCTTGATCAACAGGGACTGACTCCAATGCTGGTGACTTCATCATAAGGGATTTAGGAATATCAATGTCGTCTTGGACATAACGTTGTTGAGGGTGTGATAGTAGCACACACATGTGACGAAAGAGGACACATGTCAGCCCCTGATCTATAGTTCCATTTATTTATAAATTCTCTGTTGATATGTGAATGGTGTATTGCTTGAGTTGATGTTTGGATCTTAAAGACCAATTGTGGCTATTTGGTTCTTGGGTTTAGGGGTTTACCATGTGTAGTATTGGTCGTGGGTGAGCATGTTAGAGCTGGGTTTCCCTATAGTTTTTCTAATTGTAGGCTCAAGAATTGAATTTAAGGTGCTTGTTATTTCCAAGTAAAGGCAAGGATTTTGTTTGTTCGGTTCTGGTATGGTGCTTGTTATTCTGATGTTTCAGTCTGATAACCTGTTCTTGCTGGCATTCCGGTCTATCTAATTTGGCTTTTGATTCTGATCTGATATATCGGTCTAAATGTTGCTGGAGTTTTATCTTTTGGTATAAGGTTGATGTTATATGTTCAGACACTTCATTACTGCTGCTATATTGGCTCGATTGTATGGTATCTATACGTTGCTCCTGTAATAATACAAATTTTGATATTGTTATGATTTTGGTCTTTTATTTCTAAAGTACAAACTGAGGTTCTATATTGTTATGATTTTGGTCTGTTATTTTTAAAATTTGTACATGTTAAGGTTAGATGATAATTCATTTATTGTTTTTTAAAGGTTATGTAAATCTCAATAATTAATATAGTTTCTAACTTGTTTTGTTCTATGAAGTATTATTATGGATGACAACGAACTTGAAGCTGGGGAGTACACCTCTAGCGACGAGATGCCTACTGATTCAGAGCAGCAAAGTGATTTTGATAGCAGCAGTTCTGATGGTGAAGACAATCATACTCATACAAGTAATCTATTTTTTGTATTTAATGTTGTATATGTATACATATAATTTGACAATGGTATCCAGTGTAATCTATTGTGTGATTTTTTATTCCGTTTTATACTTTATGAACCACATACATTTATATATAACTTTATATAGGTGATATGCTTGCCAATGATGAGAATCCTGAACACGCAATGAATGTAAACAATGGACACAGTTTTGGAAGTAAATCTTAAAGCAAAGTTAGAGGTTTAACAAGATTATCAAAGATGCGTAAAAAATTTGAGGATTCCAGTGGGAGAAAACACATACTTCAGTTCGATGACCTGGGTAGATTTTCGGGTAAGTATAAATCGGAGTTTCCAAGTTTTCTAGGCGACTTGGAACGACGACATGTTGGACTTCGGTACACAACATGGAAGAAGGTTACAAAAGAAGTGAAAGATATGTTGTGGGATCAAATATTGGTACGATTTATTACTTTTAAATTCCGATCAAATGTTATTTCATTGGCCCTTTCATATATATTGTCACATCTTTACTAAGATGCTACTTATTATTAATGCAGCGATGTTATAAAGTTGATCAATGTAGGAGAAAGTTTATAATGTTTCGTATGGGTGATCTTATGTGTAATTTTAGAAGAAAGATGTAACAGACCTTCATATTGCCCAACATAGGTAAACCCAAGAAACTAAAAAAGGTTCCTAGACGGTATCAAACATTTATTGAACAAGAGTATTGGGATAATTTCGTAGAAATCCAACATTCCAATGAATTCAAGGTTACAACTTTTTATTTTTTAATTATATATGTTCATCATTATTTTACTTAACCTCTTTGGGTTGGAAGGATACGTCGGAAGCCGAAAAATCAGCAAGATCAAAGTCTATTTACCCGCATAAGATGGGTCGATCAGGTTATGCAGGACTGAGAGAAAAGGTAGTAAGTCAATTGATGATTTGGAAACTTATAACATTTTGTTAACCAATCAATTTTTAAAAAGTATGTGAATGCTTTGAAACTGTACTTTCATAATTGAAACTATAAAAATGTCATTATACTTACCAGATAAAGAATAAAGAACTTGGTGAAGATGAAGCTCCGTCACGGTCTTTCATGTGGAGGAAAGCACATGAAGATGACAAGGGAGAATACGAAAGTGTTGATCTTAAGGAAGTGGCACAAAAATTAGCAAGTGTCATGAAACTTATAGTATGTCTTTCTTGTTCCCTTAATTAAATTTAAGGTTTCAGTCTTTCATTTTAGTCGGTTATTAAGCTTTTATTGTCAAAATGTCCAAATATTCTTCAATTATGTTTTATTATTCATTATTCTTCATAAATATTGTGTTTTACAAAGTTTTGGATTAAATGCCTTTTATTGGCCAACAATTAACCTTGTTTAAGGTCATTTTTGCCTATATTTAGAACATTCTAAACAAGTTCCAATTTTGGGTCTAGGACTAGTTCATAATGTTTTAGGGTGTGGCCAAGCAACTTAATAAATATGATTTTTCACACCAGCATATCTTACACTCTTTCACAATCAGTACCTAATGTTTACATGTAATTACTCTATCTATTTACTCCATTTAAACCTTAAATTGTCATCAAAAGAACCCATTGGGGGGGGGGGGGGGGTGCTGTCGTGGCTGCAATTTGCATCTAAAATACATCACTTAAAGAACAAAATCTAGACTATTTTTCATTGTATTACTTCTTATAAGTCTTAATAATCCTTAACAAATAATTCTCAGGTTCTATATCCTAAAAAATATATAGTATAAACACTTGTAACATCAAAAATTATAGCTAGAACAGAGTCATAGGGCTGCCCTCTTGATGTTGTTACTGCATCCGCAAAACCTTTTTTCAACTTAATTAAAAGATCAGATTACTTGCTTGTAATTCTTTGAAGTAGTTTAGGCTTGTTGTTACGAACGTTTCCAATAAAGTTTCCTTCCGCATATACTAATTTTAACACAAAAAAAAAACTTGTTTTATCAAGCTAACTGGTGCTGTTCCAAGTTGACAGGATGGAACCGATAGCTTTCTTTGAAATTTTACCTCCAAAATCTTTTTATATATTCTAGTAGCTCTAATCAATACCAGAAGATTTGTAGAAAAGGTTTTAGAGAGGGAGAATAGAGGTTCTCCACACCTATCATCTTAATCAAATAGTTAGCGAAAGGGTTTTATATTTTGTGGTCATAATTAAATGTTTTATATGTGTCAAAAAGTAAACATTAATTATGATGAAAGAAAACAACTGTGACAAAGAATTTTATGGTCACGTCTTATTTTATTTTATGCGACTAAATGTAATTAATTGACCTAATAAAAGAGGCAAAATGTTGCTCTAAGTTTTTTATGGTCCGAATTTAGTTTGTTTTTGATGGTTAAAGTTATCAGTTGTCACAATGTAAAAAATAACGTATCAGTATAAGTATTTAGGGTCATGGTTAAATGTCTTATATGTGTCAAAAACTAAATATTAATCACGATAAAAGAAAACAAATCTTAACTACAAGTAGTTTGTGATAACGTCTTATTATAATATATGTGGCTAAAAGTAATTAATTGTAATAACTAAAGGAAAAGAATGTGACTAGATGTACTTTATGGTCACACTTTATTTTATTTTGAATAACTAAAAGGAATCAACGATCACCGTTTATGAAACAACATGACACAATAAATATTTTATGGTCACTATTATAAATGTTATGTGTGTCTAAAAGTAAACAACAATCACGATAAAAGAAAACACATGTGGCTGTAAGTAACTTATTGTCATGGTTTAATTTTTTACACGTGTCTAAAAGGAACAATAGTGATTTTAAAAGAAATATAATGTGACAATTAATGTTAATGGTCACAGATTGTATTGTTGCAAGTATCTAAAGGATATCAATTGCCACGATTAGGAAGAAAAAAGTAACTATAAATAATTTATGGTCACGGTATTATTTATTATATGTGTCTTATAGTAAGCAATTTTAATGAATCAACGAATTATTCTGTGACAAAAATAACGATATGGTCACGGTGTAATTATTTTTATGTATCAAAATTGTTAATATGTATATCCTAGAATAATCAGCACTCGTATATGTATATATCACACAAACATTCAGACTAACAGATGAAATAACTCAATGATTGAGGAATGATGGTTAAATGATAAACAAAGAGAATGTTCTCTAAAAGCGTCGGCTGTATGTCCGTATGTATTCAATAATAAATGTTTTCACAAAACCCTAAGTCACCTTTTGACCAGGGAATAAAAGCAAGTATCACTAAATTACAATTTCGCCCCCTGCACTTTAATAACAAAGAAACTAAATAAACTAAGATTAGAAATAAATTACAAGTAAACAAACTAGTAATATTTATTACAAAAGAAACCCACAAGATCGAAATTAAATATCTAACAATACTTTGTTAGTTTTTTTTTTATAAAATTCACAAATCGGTTTAAATATAATTCGATTCAATAGTTAAACGATTAATTAGAATATGGAAATCGAAATAGTCAAAGTGAGTTGATTAATGACTTCGATTAATTTCAGCCGTCAAAGGGTTTAATACCCTACTTTTTTTAAGTTCATATGAGTTATTCACCTCGAGTATGAGTCGGTTAATTAAGTTGGTTCGTTTCCATTTTCCGGCAATTTGTCATTTAAATTAATCGGTTTTAATTAAAAGCTAAGTTTTAATGTTGAAATTAAAATTAATGGTAATTTTAATTTATAAACTAGATTTAGTTTATGCATTTAATATTTAGTTCCATAAAACGCATTATAAAATTAAAGAGAGTTTAATTTAAGGATTCTATTTTCAAATTGATGAAATCGTGACTTTGAATTTCATGCTCGGTCATGGTTTAATGTTTTGAGATTTGATCTCGACATTAACGTTTTTGGTAGAAATCGTTTAAAACCATAAAAATTATATTTTTCAGTGTTATTTAAGATGATAAGTTTTCTTAAATCCTATAATGAAATTATTTTATTGGTAAAAAATTGTTCATTTATAAAATTGACATTTTAAATAAAGTTTATTCATTTTGAAAATTGTTTCAAATGAATAATAGTTAATTGATAATTATTTAAAGCAAGTTTAAATTATTTATCAATATTATTTGAAAATAATAAGTATATTTATTAAAGTTTGTTTAATAAAAAGTTTCTTAAAATAGTAAGTTTATGTTTCAAAGGTGTTTGAATTGTTAATTGAATATTTTAAGAAAAGTGTAGTTTTGACTCCATAGATAATGCAAAGATGGAATTGAATTTGAATTTTTCAGGAAAAAGTTTCTAATTTTGAAAAGTGTTCCTAAATATCGAGTTTACGAACCATATTAAATTTAAGAACGATATTGGACATGATTACTTCAATTAATGGTAGATTAATTGGTCTTGAAATTATTTTCATTGCAAAATGAAAATGAATTCTGGTTTATTAATATGTTTTACTGCTTTATTAATGTTTTTGACATAGTCAAACCTTGAGACCCCTTTATTTGTGATGGTTGTTTATATAATCTTAGTGTTTGCTATTTTTTTTTATTATTGGTTATTTTTGGGAAGGCCTGCATGCCATTGGAATCCCGGTTTTAAGATATAATTTGTAATAGGCTAGAAAATAGGCAAATGTATTTAGATTAAATTATCTAAAAAATCTTGGCGAAGATGTCCATCAAGAAGAAGGTCATCCATCAAGGACGCTCGGTGACATCATCGGATGTTGAGGCTAGAGGAAGCTGAAAGAGTTCATCCTTCTTGCCTTGTGTGTTGATTTTGTCCCTTAGGTTTTGACCTAATTGGTTTGTCCGTATGGCTTTCGGAAACCAATTTAGTTTTGGTAAGGCTATGTCACTGTGTGGTTGTATGTTTTATTTCTTTATGCATTATTTATATGTGCGTGGTTGTGGTGACAAAGTAGATAAATAAAAGAAATTAAAACTGCAATCATTTTTGATGAAAAATTAAACTATTTAAAAGGATGTTTAAATTGGAAACTTTAATTAGTTTGTCAGGTATTAGATATGACATTTTTATGAAATTAGTTTTTCAAATATTATGAGTTTTATTTTTTAAAATGTCATATGATCAAAGTGTTGAAATTCTTAAACGTGGTACATTAACTGGACTGTTTACCAGAATAAGTGGTGTCTTAGACAGTCTCGTTCGCCCTGTGGTTATAGGAATTTCTGAGAGGTTTAGAATCGAAAGGATCCTGCCCGCTGACTAACCGGACTGGCCACTTTTTCTTGGTAAGAGACTGGTTATAAACCAAAATTAAAAATATGACACAACACACCGTCCATTTAGTGGCACTCACGGTGATCGGTCGTCGTATGTAGGGTAAGCACTGCGGATCCTAAGTGAGACTAGGGACAGTGACTTGCAGTTGTTATATGGTGTGTGTCAGTGGTGGTTCCTCAGTAAGACTGTTGCCCAAGGTGTGGATGAGATGAAACATGATCAATTTAAGCAATTGAAAATCTCATAATATCTAAGAGTTGCAAAGTGGTTGTAATTGGTAATAAGTTGCCTGCCTGAGTAGCTTATTCATGTAGGTTCAGCCTCTGTTGGGTTCATGAATAAGTAAAATGGTTCTTAGGATTAATAAATCATTTTCTAAATTTTGGGTTATTTATTTATAATTGGTTAATCAAATACTAATTTTTGAAAAATTGTTTTAATTGGTTGAAAGAGGAAGAGGTGGAAGCGTTTTAAATAATAACAATGACAATAATAACAACAACAATAATGATAATGTCAAATCTCCCTCCTCAATCTCCTCCTATTGAAATTTTCCCTAAAAGCGCAAAACTGCTACTTTGAGGACCATTCGGGAAATGGAAAGCTCAAAAGAAGCAATTCCAGAACTAGGAATAAGATCTGACTAATGTTTTGAGTACAGAGTGAAAGTCGTGTGTTCTAGAAGGGACACCAGGACCTAATCCTGCAGAGACTGCTACAGTTGAGAAGAGAAATCTCCACAAGAAGCACTCTGAGAATTTGGTCGATGTTGCCTGTCTAATGCTAGCAACCATGACATCTTAGTTGTGGACTAACCTTATCAATGTCCCAGCTTACCAGATGTATCGCCGGCTAAAGGATATGTTCTAGACTTAGGCTCGGACTAAGAAACATATACAACTAGGGCTCTGAGCCTTTGCAGAATGGCAGAAGGAACAACTGTTAGACCCCATGTGCTGAAGATGAAAGGTTATCTGGATCATCTTAGCAGACTTGGGTATCCCGTGACACATGAGATGGCCATAGATCTAATTCTCATTTCTTTATTGAAGGGATTTAAGCAATTTGTAATTTATTACAATATGCATGGAGAATATGATCAGTGGGTTGCATTAGATGCTCCAAAATGCTGAGGGAATGATTAAGTAGAGAAGATAGGGAAATGGTCGGAAGGCAAAGCAAGTTCCCAAGCCGGAGGTTAAAGCTAACAAGTAGCTAAAACCTAGAAACAAAGAAGTCAAATCCAAGGATGACAAATTCTTTGAGTGCTAAGAAACTGGGCACTGGAATGAAATTGTCCCAAGTACTTGGAAACGGTCAAGGTTGACCGCATTGAGACTTCATGTATCCGAATCAGTCACTTCTATTGTTCTTGGATATGTGATACCCAATTGAATAAAGTTTTATGCATAATGTCTGCAAAGACTAAACTGAAGTGAAAAGAGATGACAGATTCAGTGGGAGCATAGAGGCATCTTAGAGAATACCCTGCTGGACACTATTTTTCATGTCATCAATAGTTTATCATGGTGTAGTAAACAACTTTGTAGTTGAATTTCTTGCAAATATTTTTGGGATAAATAAAGAAATTTTTGGAGTTGAAAATTTATTGTTTGAAATACCTATTGTTTAAGATTACTAAACCATGATTATAGACTATTGATTCAAGTGGAGCTTGAATAGTAACTTGTCAATGGAGATTGGACAAGCTAGTAGTCATATTCAGATAAAAGGGTTACTATGTTGTTGTGTAAATTGTTCAAGTGTTCAAATGCAGTTTCATTGAACTTGTAAATTCTTGAAGTCAGTTCAAGAGAGATTATATGAGTTGGATAGTCATCCATGATTACGTAGATGAAACTAATAAAATGCAGAATTATATGTAAAAGAGTTACATGGAGGTTAATTCTCTTAACTTGTCAGAAACAATTAAAGACTTGATAAGTAAGGATTGTTTAGACAGGAAGTAATCACATTTTATAAAATTACATGTGAAATGTATACAACTTCTGTGATGATTAGTCAAGTAATAGCCTTTGACTTGTTTAAACACTCGTCGGCAAGCTTGACGGAATACCACAACGAAATGTTGTAGGAAACCAAGTTCTGGTGGTTATGGATACATATCACAAATTTTGAACACAATGTTATTAAAGATATATTGTTAAGATATAGATAAACCGCATATTGCCAGATTCAAGACTAAACATCTAAACGTATCATTAGTATCAATTAATCTGAATTGCTAGAGCTCGTAAATTTTAATCATGGTGTGTTTATGAGTGATATACCAGTTCTTCTAAAGATAATGTATATAAATTTTTAAGGAGATTGAAATTGGTTCTGAATAATATTACAAGAACTTGTAATAAAGAACTAGTGAAATTTTTTCAAATAAAAACGGTAATGGAAGTTAAGTCAGTTAACTAGAGAACACTCCAACAAAGATCATGTCTGAAATTAATTTTTCGATACATCGTATTACCGTTACATTTGATAAAGGAACAGTAGCATTAAATTGATTTAAGTCATGTTGTGTTTATTGAGATAAAGGAGATCAACGGGATATCTTTAATGTCGTTCAATTTTGCATGTTTTAGAAATCCAAAAATAAAATTGAAGTTATTCTAAAATTATTCCATAGCTGCTTGTTATCGTGGGAACCACAACGAGAATAAAAAGGCTACTGTGGTTTCTGGTTGATATTCATGGGTGATGAATATAGCAAAGGTTGAAACAAATTCAAAGGTATTTGTTGCGAACAAATATTGGATTGACCCCCCGATCGAGACCACTTTGTGGATCATAGTCATGAGTCGTCTCAAAAAGGTAATCCTTAGTACCTGAGATGTCTACGTACTTTAGTGCGGGTGCTGTTGTACATTTGGCCTAACCTAACGTCATCCGTAACTGGGTGATTATAACGTTTCGAGGCTGGTTGTAGTGGGATTCATGCTGGAGGCCTAGATAGTCAATATGAGATTTGCACCTTCTTTTAACTAAGAAGAGATATTTCTGGCCCCCTCGGCGATCGATACTGACAGAAATACATGGCCATGCTCGGACAGAACTGATGCGTTCTAATCTGTCTGTTTCAGTTCAGTATGAGATCAGAGAGTCGAGAAACATAATCGTGTTTGCTACGGTTGATCTAATCCATTCCTAGTTTTCACATTGAAATATCGCGATGCATGACATATAACCTAAGTTTCTTTTTGGATGGCTATTTCAACAAGAATGCCTGAAGGGGAGTCAGAGTTTTTATGACCTTGGTTGCCTAAAGTGTCTAGCCATGACCTCATTTAGGCACATGTTGTAGGAAAATATGTCGTCTTACACAAGTGGGAGTATGTTAGTATATGGTGTGTTAATATGACATTACTACTGCATCATGGTTGATTTCATAAAACAATTGAGGGTCACACCGATGAACACAACTGAGCAGATGCAATTAAACTATAGAATAAATAAATTGGATATTGTTTATGACACGAAATGATCATTGAGATTAAATTAATGTATGATTAATTATATCTCAAAGTACGGGGACTAAAAGTACAATATAAGATATTGTAAGTGATTTAATTTTCATTGGATGATAATTAAATAAATAGTTATCTAGTCTTTTATTTATTATTGGATATTAAACAAAAGATGTATTTATTTGAATTAGTATTATCATCTATTATTAGATAATTGGATGGATAATTATAAACAAATAAATAAAAGATAATTATAAATAATTATCTAGTCATTTATATATTATTAGAAAATGTATAAAAGAATACTATTGTTTAATAGATATATAATTATAGAGATAATTATATAAGGTTTAAAAAAGAAATATAATTATTAAGATATATGTTATATTATTAGAGTTTGATTAAAATTAAAACTCTAAATAATATATATATATATATATATATATATACACATACTAGTACTGTACCCACGCAAAGCGGCGGCGACGACAAATACTTTACGTTTACTTGACGTTTGTGTCACTGAATGGAATTCAAAAAAATTAGAATTTAAATTTTTGTTATTAACATGTTTGGTGGTGAGAATTAATTTAATTTTTAGTATTGGTTAATGATGTAGGATGAAATTTAATTCATGTATGGAAGTGGAATCTAATTCATGTATGATAAGAAAAGTATGTCAAATTCTTATAAACAAAGAATCTGATTATAAAATTTAAACTCTTCATTTTTGTTACTGTCAGCAATTTACAATAGCAACGTCTGACATGTTTTCTTGGTGAAATCTAGATAATCATTATTATATACAAAAAAATAATGTACCCTTTAGGAGCCCTAGACTTGTAACCTTTTGCTATAGACATCCTGGTAATCTCTTTACATTGGCCAAAGTGTTCTTAGTAACCAAGTATTCGAGGATATGTGCCATAAAAGTAGATATCTTCACAAGTAAAAATAGAAGTAATTCAATTATCTATAACAAATTTGTAGCAAAAAAAACCATTTTCTCTACATATCTATAGCCTTACTGATTGTGACAATATTGATGCTTAAATGGTTGGTTGTTGAACAAAGAGGATGTAAAATGGTCAAGAGTCAGATGTAGAACTGATACATCAAGTGCCCCTCATGTAGAATCTAAGTACTTATATGTTTTCAAAGTTTTTGAATTTGATTTGTTTACCATAAGTAAAGTGGACTGATGTGTCTCTTGACTGTTGCCCTATCATGTTTTATTGTCAACCAAATGGGCTTCACCTTCTTTGTTTTTTCCACAACAAAACGATCTGAAATTATAGTTTCACTAAAGTTGAGAATTTTAAACACTTGTTGCTTATAAAAGCATATTTTATGCAAGAACAAGAAATTGTGGGAGTGGGGTAGGAGATGGATAAAGATTAATGTGATGGTAGAGTGAATAACACTTTAGCCATATTTGGAGAAAAATGGAAAATGCTATTTTGAAGTGATGACCGTAAAGTGTAAACAAAGATAAAACCGTCTTTTTCAATACAAAATTATACCAATCAATGTAATATCTTATACAAAAACAAACCAAATGGCCCCAAATTGAAGGACAACATTAAGAAGCACCAACCAAAATAACAATACATGTATACATATATGCATAAAATATAAACTAAAATTCTAAATGGAACAACCAAAAGAAATCATAACTTTTGAACAAAAGAACTATTTTACATATGGAACATGATGAGCCATGTATGTAATTTTTATCTTATGTCTTTCTGAGTATGACCTGGTACCATTAGCACCATATGCCATTGTTGTGCATCAAAGGCCAGGGGCATCATAATCTACTCTTGACCCCAAACAATCATAGAGTCATGCTTTTATTTCCCATCAATTGTTGTGGAGAAAATAAGCTACACAAAAAAAAAGAAGCCAGTTAATCTGTATGTGAAAATTGAAAGGAACTAAGTGGTTGTTTGGTATAGTGGAATGGAATCACATGAAGTTTACAAGCTTTTTGGTTATGTAATAAGAGCCTTGATTCTCAATGAGTGGGAGTACAATGTGGAGTTTAGTATGAATTTCATTTCTCTTCTTTCATCATCAACGCGAAGAAATAAAAAAGATGGAAAGAGAATGTGGTTTTATAGTTTTTTCTTCATTTTCAAAGTCATACGGATAACCATTATTGGTTCAAACAGCTTATAGATTTCATTTCATTCCATTCCACGGTACCAAACACCCCCTTTAAGATTTTTG
Source organism: Centrapalus pauciflorus (assembly GCA_020465985.1). Lineage (NCBI taxonomy): Eukaryota > Viridiplantae > Streptophyta > Magnoliopsida > Asterales > Asteraceae > Centrapalus > Centrapalus pauciflorus. The sequence goes on from JAANYP010004110.1 coordinate 400,669, forward strand.
CCAACAAATGGTCTACCTATGATCTGATTGCACTATCACAACAAAATATTATACTATAAAAACCAACAAATTTTTTTGCAGAGTATCCACAGGTAGTACCTCCTGTAGCAACTGTGCAGCATAAAGAGTTGTTAATGGTGTTTGTTCAGACCATGGATCTTATCTGCCCAACCTGCAGGATTGAGGGACATAATATGCACCACATGAAGAACAACTTGTTCAATTTACTGTATATGTTGAGAGAATTGCATGATTATTACCGGCGTAGTAGCGAAATAGACGAGCAAACATTGTTACTTCAGTTTTGGCAGCCTGTTCATAAGGCTTCCCATTGTTCCATGTCTCAAGAGCTGCAAGGTCATCATTGCGTTTGTCCACCAAATCAGCAAATCTCAACAATATACATGACCTCTCCTGCAATGATGAAAAAACAAGTTCACATAACATGAAATCTTGCAACTTACAAGTCACAAAACAAAAGAATGCATTTTTGACGTGCGGTTTTGGAAGTGACGACATGGGATTGAATAATCACAATGAATAAATAACCACTTTCAAACCACACATCCCACATTCCAAAGTACATAGATAATGCATGAAAGGTTGTTATACATAAGCAGTCATTCTAGGCCACGGGCCTTCATCAAAGGCCTTGCGAGCAGCAGAGATGGCACGATTAATATCCTCTGCATCGCCTTCAGCTACATCAGCAATTACTTCCCCTGTTCTTGGATTCAAGGCTGGAAAAGTCTTTCCTGGAATAAACATATAAATATTCCAACTTTCTGTAAACATTATGAGGCACCAAAGAATCAAATCGAATACGAAGCTGATTGAATATGTGTACAAGAGTGGACAAACAAAGCAATATCATTAGTTCATTACCAGAGAGGCTGAATCAACAAATTTCCCATCAATTAGAAGCTGGGTGTAATTAATACGAACAGGTGGAGCAACTGGTTCCTCAAGTGCTGCAGCAGTACTGAATCTGTGTACTTCACTTCCCAAATTGAATCTTTTTCCTGAAAGAAGAAAAATTCTTCATATGTTCGTGTGATTTTTGTTAGATTTCACCAGAATCTAGAAAGGATAAAAGAGTGGAAATAGACTTGCTTGTAATTGTTCTTTATGGTGTGGGCAGACAAAATATACAAGAGCCTGATGTCCCTCAAAAGTATACTGTCTACGCCCAGCTATAGCATCCCATACCTATTACCAAAGATTTGAGAGTTGGTTATACAAGTGATCCAAAATTTTATAAAAGTGGTAACTTAATTGTCTTGTCATCGCCACAGGTGACGATACACGGTTGTAATTCAGGTGGGATAGTTATTTATCAATGCTACATCAGCAGGAATAATTCTCAGCATAAGCATAGGCTGAAAAAGGAGTGCTAAATCATAACCAAGAATTGGTGCTTCTCTGCATGGATGTGCTACTCATAAATGTACCAAAGTGATTATGTTGATGCCCCCATTATCATACCTTGAAAATCAAATTTCAAATTCAAGATTTCCTTTACAAACTATGGGTGTTATCATTAAATAAAAAAAAACTCAAGAGACAAGGTAAAATTAAACGAACACTTTAACCCATACTAAAAATATAGTGAAGTTTCTTATTAACCCTAAAGTTCAGACTTACTAGCATATGAAAAAACAAGACCCTAATTGTCATCTTCAATTTATCAACTGCATATGAAAAATATAGTGAAGTTGCTTATTAACCCTAAAATATGAGGAGCATGAAAGACAGCAGTGTTCTCTACCTCATTGTTCTTTATCTCCTTAAAATCAATACGGTTATTAGAAGATCAATTAAAAAAGACTTTAGGTTGCACACTCAGCTTCTTTTTTTGTTTGCTTACATATTTGAGTTATTAACTAAAACCCAAAACGACATATACGTATGCTCTAATCTATATAGAAACACATAACAGATGACTTGGGCTTGCTTGCTTGCTTGTCAGAGCTTACTACTGGGACTGTCCAGATTCGCACGAGCATCTTTTATTGGGCTGCCGACACACTAAAGTGGCATCAAATGGCCTCAAAGATGTTAGTCTAATGAGGATAACCCCAGATTCTATGGATGCTACATTTTAGGAGTTACAATTTACGACACGTGGGAGGTTCATAATTAACCTCGCCCAAAAGCCATTGTAGCCACTACAACTTATGTCTAGGCAGATATCAAAGCATCCAAAACAGAATTATGCAATTTAATGTTCTACCGTGCATGATATGCTGAAAGCAAATCAAGAAAAACATATGTTTGTGAGGAGCACCTCAAGACTAAGTCAAAGAAAGATGAACCAAAAATACATACCAGCACAAGAAATGCGGTTTTCTGATAAATGAGCAGCCAAATCGTCACACATGGTACGCTCAAGGCAGTAAATGATACCACAGACATCTCCACATGATGTGAAACTCTGTTTCTTGTGTTTCAGGTTGGCACAAACGAATGAATAAAAGATGAAGCTTTTAGGTAATCTCATAAGCATATATTATACCTGGTCCATCTGGATATGAGATTTTCTATACAAGATCGGTCCCATCAGCATCAATTATGGCTATTGAGTTGTAATGTGCATTATTTGCCTCCTCAAAGAAGCTGACAGGCATAACAATTCCTCATTCCTTAGCAAGTTTTTGCACCCTGCAAAGTATGTACTAAACTTAATTATTTTAAGAAGTTCCTCATCCATGGTGAAAATATGCCAATTTGTTCATGTCACTGGAATTAGTAGTATAAGGGAAGTGATGTTATCATGTAAACAGTTAATATCATTTAAACATTTTCCTTGTTGTAGGTTCCCAACCAAATGAAATTACAAATAAAATTATTCTTCACTGTTGTTATAAAGAAACTTTGTGATTCACATCAGCTACAACACCTTAAGATCTTAAAGCAATAAAATAAAATAAAATAAAACCCACATGAAAAATGACAACAATCAATATCATGGAAAAACATAATCAATCCAAACACAAAACACATGACATGATTACCGAAATAATTCTCTTAATTACAAAAAAAAAAAAAAAAAAAAAAAAAAAAAAAAAAAAAAAAAAAAAAAAAAAAAAAAAAACCAGAAGAAACATATAATATTTTATATAATACCAGGCAATTGCATAGTCCAACCCCACTCCCAACAATGAAGCACACTTTCATAATTTTATATAAATGAACAAAGAAAGAATATTCCTTTTGTGTAAACCTGCTGAAATATCAGATAAATATATAAGCTATGATGATTTCATTTATTCATTTTACAAACAACATACAAATCAATACACAGATCATGCCTTTCGGAGTGTTGATCATTACCGGCTAAGAAAAGACATCAAGCAATTTTATTGAACTACGAAATAAAATACTGATTATAAGCTTGTTTTCCATCATTAAAGACATTTTTTTACCGGTTTAGATGTTCTACCTCTGAACAAAAAATTACCTGTAATGGAAGAAATCATTAATGTCTAAAAAAGGCATCAAGCAATGGCCCTATCAATTCTCTCTTCAAAGACATCCAAAAACAACTCGTTTTCAATAAGCAACAAATACAAAAATGTTAATTTCTTTTCGAGCTTTATTCCCTTTGACCAATTCTCCTATTGTAAAAATACATTGAAAAAATAAATACCTAGCAAGTTACATAACAGCAGTGAATAAATCTCATTTAAACTCCAATTTTGATCCTAAACGTCATACTTTAGGTTGTCCAAACGAAATAATATTTCCTTAAGCCTGACAAATTTAGCTACAATTCAAACCAGGCCAATGACTTGAAATCCTTAAACATCCCATAAGCCAGTACATTGAGATCCTCTTTACAGGAAACATGTAAACAACAAAAAAATGGATTGAAAAGGTGAAATATTTAATTTAACATAAAACTTGATTTTAACTTAAAACAAACAAATAAAAGAAATGCATGGTAAAATCCCAATTAAACAATAAAAAATAAAGATGCCAGAGAACCAAGTTTTTCTTTCTCATTCCTTATGTACTTTTTCTTACTTCATCCATACTTTTAGTGTCTCCACCGGGTCTATTTCTTAAATCTTCTTTCTAGTTACTTCTAATCATTGAATTCGTTGTACATCACAATAACATATAAAAAACAAAGTGATTCAAAAAGACTCAATGAAATAGGAAACTTTCAACAAATAAATGCATCTACACCAAACCAAATAAGGAATAGGATCCATAAATTTACTCACATATTAGAAACTGTCATTGACGACAAACATTTTTTGTAGAAATTCGATTGTGTAATTGACAAGTCATTAATGATGACAATTAGAGGATGTTTGGTAACCTGAAATGACATGTAATGAAATTTATAAGCTAGCTTAACCATAATACATGACATTATATATATGTAATGATGGGCTGCTGTATGTCTTGCACACACTCACATTATACGTACTCTGAGACTTTTGAAAGTCTCATAGTCCCTCTTAACTCCACATACCATAGTCCCCGCTGTGCTTAATGACATTAAGTCCGAGACTTTTATTGTCTCGGAGTATTTTGAACAGACACACACCACACTTAATTTACATGTATTTTTTAATGACTGTTGCTATGTTTCTGATTATGATCCAATCCGAGACTTGGCTAAATGCAAAGCCTCGGAGTCCCTTATTTCCCCAACTCACTAACACTTAGATTGTATAAATTATAGTTAACGTGTTGCTGCTGGCTGTTGTCCAAGACTTTGCTTAGCTGAGTTTCGGGTTAATGAGGCGTTACTGGTACTACTATACACACTAAGAGACATTTTAAATCACAGAGTTGACATGACCACACAAACACTTAATTGTTTCTGTTTTAAATTGTTGCTGCTGCGGGACAATTAACACTCTGTTGATTTAATAAACTCATCAAGGAGAGGGGCTGCTGCACTTTTCAACTACTCCGAGACACATACAAGTCTCGAAGTCACCATGTACATGCATACACTCATCGCAAACACAGACACAAACACTGCACATTAATCTTTCTAATTTTAACCATTTTCAGCAGCAAAATAGTTGGTTCATGAGCGATTTAAACACTCAATCGATCACACAAACATACATAAATGTTATGATGCCAAGGCCGAAGGCCATTTGGCCTTCTTGGCCTCATTTACGAGTCCAAAACAGAAATATAATTCCATGGATGTGAGTCCAAGATTATAGTTGTAGTATGTATGTATGTATGTATATGTGTACACACATATGTATGTATGTGAGTCCAAGATTATAGTAGTAGTATGTATGTATGTAAGTATGGCGCGTGTACTGTTAAAACAGAAATAAATGAGCAGTATAGTAACGTTAATTGTGTAGGTGTTCATAGTGTTAAACAAAAACAGAAACAATCGATGCATTAGTGTATGTAGTTTATATGCAAAAACAAAAGCAGGTCTTGTGTTTCATGTTTGCAAGGTACCCAAATTGCTAAAACAGTGCATCAACAATATATGTATATATGTAATATGTGAGTGTTTCTTCTGTTTCAGTCTTTCAGAAAGCTACTAATTGGAAGTGTTGTTAAAAGTCTATCGAAAACACCACTAAAATCACAAATAATAAAAATAAAATCAAACGGGTAGCAAGAACTCATGAAACATTATAATATCAATTCTCAAGAATCTACAAATATAAGAAGTCAATATTACATTTCTTTGTATTGAACAGATTTTTAGTTAGTAACCTTCTATACTTCAAGGTATAACCACCTAAGAGAGGATTTCGTAAAAGTAAAACCAGAAAACCGATAAATACAACCAATGTATGACTCAATACCTTGATACCATGGCAACAAAATGCTTCATGAGATTGTGAATGATAATGCCCCCATGACCAACAGCTTGCTAAGGTGCTCTTATCGTTAAACCTATTAAGCCACAATGAAACATTGTAATGCTGATGAAAAAATAAAAATACAAATATAAGAAGTCAATATTACATTTCTTTGTATTATACAGATTTTTAATTCCCTTCATAAGGTGCTCTTATCGTTAAACTCATTTCTTAAAGGGCTTTGGAGGTGTTCGGATAATTTCAATTCACGGTGTTAAACACACATAACATAAACACAGATCATATACATATACTATGGTTTATGTTTTGATGCTGCTAGTTTATGTTTTTATCGTAACACACACACACACACATGTTGTTGCTACTGCCAAATGCAAACACACACCTGTTCATATACATATATTCTGTTATGAATGTTGATGTTGTTTCTGCCATTTATTAAACACACAACACACGCGTACATATTCACTATGTTTTATGGCTGATGTATAATCGAAACAAACACACATATGTTTTGATACTGCTGTTAATTAATCACAGACACACACATACTCAGGGACTCAATCATTCAACTAATGATAAAACTTTCAATATTAGTATACTACAAATTTGTATGAAATCTGATTGAAGATAAAGGAAAGGAAACTCACCTGGACAAATTTCTATGAAATTATTGTGCTGACCACAATAATTTTCTTTAAAAACAAATAGAGGAAAAATAGACAAGAGGGTAAGTGCAATAAAATCTTAAAATGAGTAATTTATAAACAGCATACCAGATCCACCCCCAATTATGAAGGCCAAGCTTTGTCCAGATAGCTTTTGTCTCAGGAATCCCTACAAACACCATAAGAATGTGCTCAGGTGCAAGCACTTGATTAAATGAAATTCAGATTATCACTATCTTTAAAGAAAGAACACTTTGCTGAGAGTAACTGAGTCTCACCTCTACACCAGACACAACATTACGCTCCCTGGGGCGGTGATTAGCGATGCAGGGGCCATGGGGCTGCTGTTGGGAAGGTCTTCTGTGTGATGGCGGGCGGCAGAGGTGGTAGAGGGCCGAGGCGGTGGCTGCTAGAGGAAGGCGGAGGCGGTGGCTGCAGGAGGCATGATGTTGGAAGACGATTATCAAGCAGACAATGAGAGTGGGGAGAAGAAAAGCCAATTTGGCTTTCCAAGAATACTGATTTTTAGAATTCAAAATTTACCTCCGTTTTTATTTTTTTTGCATCACATGCTTGTACTTGATGCTTTAAAGACTTGTAAGTCTTAAAATTCAAGAAATCAGCATTAAGAACTTGTACATTAGGCATTGTAACTTGTAAAAAGCTAAATGCTTTATTAGTAGTATATATATATATATATATAGATATATATATATATATATATATATATATATATATATATATATATATATATATACACACACATATACACGGCCGTATACATATGTATAACAATATGTGAGATATATGGGTGGAGATATATATATATATATATATATATATATATATATATATATATATATATATATATATATATGTATACACACACACATAACCTAGGGTTTTGTGTACAGTAACACAATACACCAAACAAAAACCAAGTCGCAATGTGTGTGGGTGTTTTTGAGGGTCGGCCGCAAGAAAGAAATAAAACCAAAAGGGTTTGGCTTTCCCCGTTCTTCATCTATTTGATTGCATACCTGGCGCCGCTCGATCGTTTCATCACCGGTGGATACCAAACGCATCTCATTCGTGTATTTTTTTCAACGAATACAAAGGTACAGATTTTCATATTTTTAATGCTTTCATGATTACTTATCTTATGTATACTTGATGATCCGTGTACGGAATTCGTGATTTTAAAAATTTTCCGTTGTGCAATGTTTAATGTTTATGTTTTTATGAAAAACCATACTAATTCCCAACAGAAAACGAATAAATACATACAATGAAAATCTATAAGCATTCAAACAGATCCATCTTAAAATAACATTCAAACCGTGTTCTGAACCGAGATGTTCAGAAAATATGATGATTTTAGACCGGGTCCTGAGCTGTGTGCAAAGAAGCCAAACGTGTCGGTTTAAGCATAACCGACAAGAAGAAGAACGGGTCCTAGCCTATGATAACCAGAAGCCAATTCAGTGAAGTACGGGTCTTGATCCGAAGTATCTAAGAACCATCTGCATTAAGATCACACAACTTTGGGTACCCATCTTAATATGGGTCCTTTTGCGTTAGGAGTTCCGGGTGAATATGGCACATTTGCAGTTTTAGAAACACATTTTGTACATATGTGTGGACCAGATCCATAGTCTTCTGAAATCCATTGATAATTGGATTTATCAGGCTTTGGAACCTTAGGCGATGAAAATGCATTCGGTTTTTGACTTTTTGAGACTTGTTTGACTTTTGCTTTGGTTTTGGGCCAAGGCAATGTACAAGTCTCATTTTTTGTGACGGCCGATGATGCCAGATTTTTTTATTTTTTTTGCGAATTCTCTTGGCAGGATAAGGCACAAAAGCATTCATTTCAGGTACTTGACGTCTAAAACGAGTTGGACATAATTTAAACAAGTCACTAAAAGAATACCGCAAAAAAATAATAGAATTCGTTACATCATTACAATCATTGTTTTCATAGATTACATGCACCCTATCTCTAGAAACAAAATCATTTGGCATAACAACCTTCTTCACAAAAAAAAACTTGTAAAATCTTGGATAGCCGTTTTTGGCACTCTTCTCACATGATCTGTAGGAACAAAACAACGAGAGTCATTACGTATGGAAGACTTCGATTTTGGAGATTTTTCTTTTTCTTGGTGAGTGGGTTTCGTAGAAGACTTGCATTGAATCTGAGTCTCCTTTGAAACCATAGCTTTGAAAGGTTTTAAGCACTCACCTTTAAGACTGATAGAAGAATTTTCAACTTTAGTTTTACCTTTGTTAGATGACACGAGTAGGATTTTGGTAGGACGAGAAACTCTTGGCTCTTTTAAATGGTCATTTAATCTTTGAGAATCCATGTCAAATTTTTCTTTGTAGACAGTTAATTCTACAGTTTGTTGAAAACTTTGATTTACCAATTTTTTCTCACTCTTAAGAAGGGCTTCTTGATAATCAAGAGCTTTCTTTCGAGTTGACTTTAATTCCTTTCTTATAACTTTAATTTTGTGTTGAAGAACTTTTGTTGGAATGTAAAGATGCGGGATTAGTTTGACTGGTTCTGCTTTCATTTCAGCTTCTGAATAACTAGTCAAGAATTCTTTCTCTAGAGTGGATACTCTATAAGGATAACTCTCGTTTAGCTCTTCATATTTAAAAGATATTTCTTTTTCTTTATTTTCATTACGTTTCTCATCCTCTTGGGTTAAGACTTCTTTTGATGATTCCAAAAACAAGGATTTAAGCCCAGCACCCATATAATTCATGTCATAAAAAAGAGTTAAAACTTGTTGAGCATTTTCCAAGTACATAGGATTTTTAAAACCAATTCCTTGTTTGGAATGATAAAACCTAGTCTCTTTGGGTTGGTTTAAGTGAATAGTTTATTCTGTTTGACCCCGTTTTAAAAATTCATCATCAAGGGTCTTCATTCGAGAGTACAAACTTATTTTTTCTTCTTCAATCATCTTATATTTTTCTAAGCTATCTATGTTTACCCACCGTAGTAGCACGGGTAAACATAAGACAGTGGGGATCGATGCCTCACACTCTCCAATAGTAGAGAAACGAGGAAGGGATCCAAAACCAGTTTGAAGTCGAAACACCATCTTCCTCTCAAGTATCGACACTTACCCATGAACCTACGCAACAAACAGTGCCTCTGTTGGTGGCGAGGGCACCAGACACGACCTTTAATTTCGACAAATCCGCGAGGAGGTCGGTGAGATCCCTGCAAGGATTAAGCAGAAGACAATACAAACCACCAATACACCTTGGGCCAACCAGAATACCCAGGCAATGCAACAAGACGGAACTGACGAATTGTGACAGCGCCTAGCAGAGCGCAAAGCCCGCAATGCAGAACTAACCCAACGACTTAACGCTCTAGAGTACGAGGAAACCTCGAAGGCATCTCCTACTTAGTACTCTCTTACCATTTTATACTATTTCTCTAGGTTTTACTATATGATATATCTTAGGGTATGTAAGGCTTAAGAATTTATCAGAAAATTCCAACCATATCATGTACAAAGATTAGGTATCAAGCATTTTAATGAATAACTAAGTTTTATCTATAACTATGTGCATGAGGATATGTAGTACGACAATCTGCCTAAGAAATTTCAAACCCATAGGCTTATCCCAATAGATACCACTTATCCATTTCTACTATTTGATACTGGTACTGATAGGAGCTTTATATCCACTAAGTTCACTAAGCAGATAAATTCCATTCTTACGCCATTAAGTGCTACTTATGCTATTGAGGTTGATGACAGTAAGACGCTTAAGACAAATAATATAAGTCGAGGATACTCCTTAGAATTAGTAGTCCAACAATTTGAAACAGACTTGATGCCCATCAAGCTGGGAAGTTTTGACGTGGTCATAGGCATGGATTGATGTGACACCCTTGCCACAACAACCACCATTAACAAGACACCCAGGATTAATCACCAATACATCAATTACATAATGATCTGATTACTTAATTAAAGTGCGGTAGCAATTAAAGTACAAAATAAAGTATTACAACAGTTTCAAAGTACTCTATCGTGCTACAAAGGTTACATGTCTATATCTAAAAACTTCCATTACATTACATTGTCCCAAATTTATTACAACATTAATCTCAACAATAAGTTACCAAATAAGCAACTGAGTCTTCAATTCACTTCAAACAGCAACCTAGCTAGATGGTCCCGCAGCTGATTTTCCTTTTCCTGTAAAATTTCAACAACTAAAACGTAAGCGAATGCTTAGTGAATACATAGATTGCGCATATTATAAATATTTATGAAGCCCAAGAGTAACCCCGACGACAAACGTCGTATACTCTCTTCGTACACCAAGTACGGACCAGAGCCGCAGCCCCTTCGAGCCCAAAGCTCGGCATTTACACATACCATCTGAGACAAACGAACGATCGGAGATGACATACTGCCTACCGGACCTGGAGGGATCAGCTCCAGCGTCATATAGCACAGTAACATCAGAATTAACGATGCGACCCACCGGTCCATCACTAGATGCACAACAATCGAACGGACATGCAACAAGTAAGAATGTGCATCTAAATCTACGCAAGTTAGTAGAATTCCAACAAAACAAATGAAACAACAGGTCTCAGCAGGCAAAGCTTAACATAAATCAGATATAATCATGCGAAATCTACTGTACTCACAGTGGGTGCGTATTTAATCTTTAATCAATTTTATTTCTCCTCGGGCTTTCAACCGGATCCACAAAGTACCCCACTGTGGGTTAAACAACACCACAAGGGACCTGTTAGTCAGTTGTAACAACACATCGTGTCAATAACTGTTTGATTCCATAAAACCAAATTTTTATAAGTTTTGCAAAGTTTTGGTCCCAATTTCGGATCTATGTCCGAATTCGGTCCCCACCCGATTTCGGACCCCAGTTCGGATCCCACATGAATCCCAATTGGATCCCACATGAATCCCAGTTCGGATCCCACATGAACCCCATCCGAAATACAACAGTTGTAAATATTTTCTATTTTGTACATCAGAGGTTCGGACACATGCTAAGTTCGGACCATATCCGAATTCGGTCCCCCATCCGAATTCCAACACTTAGAAATAATTTGATATATATTAATTATCCTGAAATCCGGGCCTCATCCGAATTCGGACCAGATCCGAGTTCATCTCGGATCCGAATTCGGACCTACCCCATTCGAATTTGAGCCTCAACCGAAATTTCAACACTTAGAAATTATTTTGCTAATTTTGAACATCAACATTTCGGATCCTGTCCGAATTCAGTCCGGATCCGAGTTCCTGCCAGATCCGAATTCGGACATCCGAGTTCATATTGGTGCAGTCTTGATATTTTCCAGATTTAATCCAAGTCATTTCTGGTACTAATTCATTACGTGAAATAACTTATACCAACTAAAATACATCTATTTTCAACACTTTAACACCAATATTAACATCTTTATGTATCAAACCACATCCTTTTTAACCCTTTTTCATCATTTTCGAACACACACACACTAAAATACACACTAATTTCTAAAAATCATACTTCCGGGTTGAATCAAGACCTGAAACTTTGTACATAGCATCTTATACACTCGATTTACATGAATCCATGATAACATAACACATGCATTGACATTTGAAATCAAAATCAGTGATTCAAAGTTCATCCAAAACCAAACCAAAATGTTCAATAATCCGAAATATAGAAGATTTTTACCTCAAATCTTCAATTGCAGTGTCTATAGATCCTTCTTTGTGACTTGAATCCAAACTTTTAGCTTCAAATTCCAATTTTTTTTTTTTTTTTTGTGACCTTTGATCGTTTTTAGAGAGAGAGAGCCGAGAGAGAATAGAAGTTTAGAGAGAGAGAGAGAGAGAGCAATATTTCAAATGAAAGATTATAAGTCTTTTATTCTCCTCATTCATCTATTGGCACATTTCACCCCTTCACTTATCCGGTTCCATAAAATACTGATTTTTATAAAATAAAGAATTCCATCTTTATTTTATTTTCCTTAACAACTATCAATAATTTATTCACTTAAATAACTTTAAATTTCTCAATTTCTATTAAAGCAACCAACTTTATAATTCAACTTAAATTACAAATTTAAACTTAATAAACTTCAAAATATAATAATTTAACTCCGAGGATGTTACAATTGACTATCGAAAAATCATGCAGAAATAGTGTGGAACAAGAAGAAGGTTCATATACAATTAGCCAATAAGAAGGTCCTTACTGTCCAAGGCAAAGCAAGAAATACCAAAGTAAGCATCATCTCCAGCAGTAGGACCTCGAAGTGTTGACAGAGAGGGAGCCAAAGGAAAAGCGGCTCGAAAATATCCTTATTATTTATGGTTACCTCAAAGTTTTTCCAAAACACTTACCTGAACTCCCAACATCGAGGCAAGTCAAATTCAAAAATAGGCCTAGTATCAGGTGCGGTACCAGTGGCTCGAGCACCATGCCAATTAACCCTGTCAATAGTGTAAGAATCGTCCAACCAACTGTAGGAGCTCTTAGATAAAAGGTTTATCAAACCGAATTCCTCGCTTTGGAGGAGCTCCAGTTTTGTTCATAAAGAAGAAGGATAGAACCATCAGAATGTGCATCAATTACCAAGAGCTAAATAAACTAAAGGAACCGATACCCGCTCACAAGGATCAATGACTTGTTTGACCAAACTCCAAGAATTAAGCTTCTATTCGAAGATCAACCTGAGGTCTGATTATCATCAAATTAGAGTCCGCAAGGAAGATATTCTGAAGACAGCCATCAGATCATGTTACGATCATCATAAATTCCTAGTAATTCCATTTGGATTAACCAATGCCCTAACAGCATGACGGACCTCATAAATCGGGAGTGCAAACCTTAGTTAGTCAAATTCGTGATTGTCCTCCTGAATGACATCTTAAGGAGGAGCACGAGCAAACATTTAAGACTAATTCTAAGAGTTGTGGGAGAAAGAACAACTATATGCTAAGATTTCTAAGTTTGACTTTTGGTTAAGAGAGGTGAAATCCCTCGGTCACGTGAACAATAGTAAAGGAATCCAAGTCGACCCTGCAAAGATCGAGGCTATCAGGTTTTGTTTAACTCCTAGAACCCTCATAGAGATACGTCAGTCCTTAAGACTTGCCGCTTATTATAGGCAATTATCGACAGTTTCTCAAAGATCACCGAATCTCTAAAAGAAATTAAGTATGATTGGGGCAAGGATCAGGAGATATCATTTCAGTTATTAAAGCACAAACTGTGCAGCGCCCTTATTTTGTCCCTACCCGAGAGAAGTAAGCAATTTGTAGATTACTATGACGCTTCACACAATGGGTTGATATAGAAAGATAGGGTCATAGCTTATACTTTATGAAAACTTAGGTTTCAGTAGGTGAATTACACAACACATGAATTAGAGCTAGGAGCAGTTTTCTTTGCCCTTAAGACTTGGAGACATCACTTGTACGATACAAAGTGTACTATATTCACGGACCATAAGAGCCTCAAACACATCTTGAATCAGAAAGTGTTGGATATGAGTTAGCGTCGTTGGATGGAGAAATTAAGTGATTACAACTATGAAATTCGTTATCACCCGGGGAAAGCTAATGTAGTTGCAGACACTCAGAGCCGAAAGGAACGAGCTAAGTCGTTAAAAGTACGAGCCCTAGTTATGACCATTCAACCAAACCTTCCTTCCTTAATTCATGATGCACAAGTAGAAGCTGTTAAGGAGGAAAATATGAAAAAAAAATGAAGCCCTGCACGGAATGGATAAATAGTTTGGGGATAAGGACTAATGGATATCAATATTTCATGAATAGAGTTTGATTACCCTGTTTTGGTGGAGTAAGAAAGCCGATTATAGAAAGGACACAAATCAAGATATGTCAATCACCTCGGATCCAATAAAATGTATCATGACCTCAAGGAGCTATACTGGTGGCCTAACATGAAGGATGACATTGCCACATATGGCAACAAATTCCTAACATGCTCCAAAGTTAAGACAAACATAAGAAATCATTTGAGTAATAGTCGACCGCCTAACAAAATACGCGCATTCCTATCAATCAAGGAGAACAACATGATGAATAAGCTAGTCCAAACGTACCACAAGGAAGTCGTCTTCGGACACGGAGTGCCTCTTATAATCATTTCAGATACGGATAGCAGATCTACATCTAGGCAATTATTACAGCAAGCTTTGGATAAAAACTTGGACATGAGTACCACATATCACCCTTAGACCGGTGATCAGAATAATAGAACGATCCAAACCCTAGAATGTACATTAAGAGCCTGTGTGATGGATACTCAAATGCCTTAGTGGAATTACTGTACTCGAGTATTAAAGCTGCTCCGTTTGAGGCCCTCTACGGGCCGAAGTGTCGATCGCCGACTTGTTGGGAATAAGTAGGAGATAGCCAAATCACTGGCCTTAAGATCATTCACGAAACTACCAAAAGGATAGTACAGATACGGAACTGACTAAAGGTTGCTCGCGATTGTCAGAAAGTTATGCAGATATAGGAATAAAATCCCTTGAGTTCTAATTAGGAGAATGAGTACCGATGAAAGTCTCGCCATGAAAGGGCGTGATACGATTCGGGGAAAACAAGGATAACTGAATCCTCGTTACATTGGACAATGCAAAGTCTAAAAGGGAATTGAACTCGTAACTTATCGTTTAGAGCTACCACCAGAGCTTAGCAGCATGCACAATACCTTCCATGTATCGAATATGAAGAAGCGTTTGTTAGAGGAGACACTTGTTACTCCCTTGGAAGAGATCCAACTAACTGATAAACTTCGCTTCATCAAAGAGCCGGTTGAAATCATGGACCGTAAGGTCAAAGGATTGAAGCACAGTTGTATACCCATCTTAAAGGTCAGATGAAATTTTAGACATGGACCAGAATTCACTTCGGCATGCAAAGGCCAGTTTAACCAAAGATACCCTCACCTAATCCTAAGTAACAAGACCTCTGAGGAAACAAGATAAAATTTCGGGACGAAATTCCCTTAACAGGGGGAGACTGTAACATCCGACACTAAACCAGGTTAGCAACTATGACCTAATTAGTGTTTATTAGCAATTTATAGCCTAATCAATGGTCATTAGCAATTAATCAAGGTGATTCACAATGTTCATGAGGAAATTCAACTCAATTGGAATCAATTTCATCGGTGCGATGAATCGGCAAATCCATTAATCCGATCGATTTACGATATGATGGATTAATTCAACTAAGTGCATAATTAAGTTATGATTAGTGACACTAATCAAACAGTAATACACTTACTTAACATTAATTATGCAAGACTAAAACAATTCATTAAAACAATGCATCAAAAAATATTTATGAATTTACAAGAAAAGGGAAATATAAGAAGACATTCTAAATACATTTACACAAAAAAAAAAGTAAAATACATGATAAATACACAAAAAATCCGGCCCTATGAGGCACCTTGTATAGAGTTTGACTTTAATATTTTATTACAAAACCCATTTCTACTTTAAACATAATCATTTTGCTAAAAGATGCACTCAACCTCCAACATTTCATCATTTCAATTCACTTTTTCCATCTATAAATAAGACCTCATTTACATCTTTCATTTCCACACTTTCAAGATCAAAAATCATCCCTTCTCCTCCTCTCCAAAAGCAGCCACACACACACACACAACACTTCAAATTTTGGTGTTCTTCAAGTTATTTAAAGAGTTTTGGTGCAACTAGTTCAAGAACAATCCTTCTACTCATTTTTATTCTTCTAATACCCCAAAGTAAGTAATTACTAACTTACTACATCTAATATTTATGTTTATACAAGTCTTGCATAATATATATAATCACCAACAACAACAAGTTTCATTAAACTCAAGTTTATAAATCACTAGTTTTAAGTTGTTTTCTTCAAATGTGTTTATAAATATATAAACACATCATGAAAGTGTAAATATTATGGAAAACAAATGATATATATATGTTTTATAAGTTTTATATAAGTAGTCTTTCAATAAACAACGAGAATCACAAGTTATTTCAAGTTTATGCAATACGAAATATTTGCAGAAAAGTTGCATCGACTTTGAAAAATCATAACTAATTCATAACTTAACAAAATGAGTTGATTCTTGTCTCAAAAGTTAGATCCGTGTCTTAACTAAAAATCTGGAAGTTTTCATAATTTATTATGGGGTTTAGGACCCCCAGATATTATTTGGGAACCCGAAAGTTTGACAGCTCAAAAATGGCCAACATAGGGTTTTTAACGAGCTTTTTCCCGAACCTAAACACTTCAAAAAATGGCCGTTCTTGACTTTAGAAATTCTTTGTATATAGTAGTTTAATGTACAAGAAAACCAAAGCCTAAATCGTTTTGGAGGTTAGTCAAAAACAGCCTCAAAGTAGGCCGAAAAACCTTCGAAAACCTGGAAAAATTATATATATATATATATATAAACTTGACGTTCAGAGTGGGTTTTATTTATAAACTTGTAATATTGGGTGATTTAAAACATAACAACATTTATACATACATATTATCATATATGGTAGTTATTAAATCCCTTATATCATTTAGGACTCGGTTAAATGCGTGCGGTGTCATCACTCATCAAAAACGTAAATTGTCATTTTTACGCTCACTTTTGCCATCAACATGCGGTGAGTCTTCATAGCCCCTACTTTCACTATCTATTGGGGTGGTAATACATGCACTGTTTTCATATGGACATCAAAACTGTTTATTTCTAATATGTATTACATATTTGGATCTATCAGCCCTCAAATGATAAACCGTTAATTGCATTTATTTGTAAGCGCAAATATATTAGGGATAGATCTATCAGGAGTCATGTCCCCAATTCGGGTTAGTTCGGCTCGGCTAACAGCAGGTGCATATATATTCAACGCACGGTATTACGTATGGGAATACTGCACAGGGCAAACTCATTTAATTAACCTTCAGTTGCATTATGGTTTATGTAATACATACACGGAATTTATGCTTTATAAATTCAACTCATCTTATAATGTCCATACAACTGGTCTTTTCGCGTAAACCTATGAGCTTACCAACAATTTGTTGACATATTTTAGCATGTATTTTCAGGTGATTAAGGCATGCTCATTTATCGGAAGCATTCCAAGGCTTCCGTTCATTTTGGAGTCCCATCATTTTCAAACTCGGAGAATTATTTGCATCTTTTCCTGATAAACTAAATTGTATATTTAAATCTTGGTATTTTAGGAACTACTTACGTTGTATTTTGGTTATGTAAAACAATATTTATATTTGAAGTTAAATCAATGTATTTTTTAAAAACGTCCATATAGTGGTCGTTCGTTATGATTATGGTTATGCTTCCGCGACGTCACACTTCATTGCCAACCAGGGTAACGGGGTGTGACAATTCTGTATCCTCGGATCTGCCCATCAGATATGCTGGTGGATTCTGCGGTGTCTCCCCCTCAGCAGCAATGTCTGAATCTAAATCGGACATTGTAGCATAGTCAGCCAAACCACAACGATCTGCCATGTATCATTTCTTACCCTGGTCATCTTCCTCATCAGTATTCACAGCATCCCAATGATCTTCTTGGGCAACCAGAGCCATAGCATCAGTCCACTTCTTAGCGGCCTCCAGCATCCGCTCGTAATAGCCAACGTCCATTTCATACTTATTATTGCATTCCCGAGCATGGTGGCCTGATTTGCCGCACTTGTAGCACAGACGTTCGTCATTTCCTTTAGGATCTTTAGCTCTTGACTTTTAATCTCTCCTCTCAACCGGTCTCTTGTCGGCACGGCGAGGTTCTCGTATGTCATCCCTTCGATTGTCCCGATGATCATATTCCCTTCGATCATCATGTCTTTAATCCCGTCTATCCCCTCGACGATTATCCAGATGGCTATAATCGCGTCTATCATCTCTGCGATCATCTCTCCTATCGTCTCGCCTTTCATAACGGCGGTCATCCCGAAGTCGCGTCTGTCCTCATATCGCTGGTCATCTCTGTCATCTCTTCTGTAATCATCCCTCCTGTCATCTCGGTGATAGTCATCTTTCCTTTCATCACGTCTGTCATCCCGCCTATCATCTGAATACCTCCAGGGGCCGGTGTCGTAGCGGAGCTGATTGTTAGTCATACTAGAGAAACGTAACTGTTGAAGATTATTAGTCCATAAGGCTATATGCTCTTGAATTGCCGCTTCTTCTGCATCTAAAGTCTCACGCGGAGGAGAAGCATATTGGCATTAGGATGATGATGATCCTTGAGTACATGATGTAGTAGAGAGGTTCTTGTTGGATATCAGGGCCAAAGAATCAGCTGGTTTAATGCCCGTGTTGGCAGATAGTAACAGGGATGCTAACTGATTAGCCATTTTCTTCTGGTGGTCTAAATCTCCTTGATACTTTTTCCGCTCCTCGAAAACCACATTAATAGACACATTTGGGATGTCCAACACTCTTCTCGTGGCTCGGCATGCAACTTGCCATTCAGGGGCTAAGGCAGCAAAGAACTTGATATTGATGTCATCCTTGTCTTTCTTAATGTGCAGTTTGTTGAGTTCGTTTATAATTGCACAAAATATGGTGAAAGTGGCCAGTAGTGATTCCCCGTCTTTGGCTCTGAACTCGGTGAACTTAGCCATTGCCTCTCTAATCTTTGCTTTGTCGTCTAAGTCTGCCTCCAGCATCTGAACCTCCAGTTCATCCCACATTTCCTTGGCAGACATCTTACTGTCTACACCGAGAAGGATATCAGTGGGCAGGGCATGATAGCTCATCTATTCAGCCCTTTTGTCAGCATGTTGCCTACCTCGCTCTGTCTTATTTGCAGGTTCACGTTCAACTTTTGAGGCGAGACCATGTGGGTCGGCTTTGGGCCTCGCAGTAATTTCCCGATAATAAGTGACTTGCTCGTTGGTGATAGATTGGATTATAAGGTTCCCAATGGGTTGCATACTGACAAATTTGATAAACCTGGATTTCCACTGCTCGTATGCATCTGGATATAGAACAGGTGGTCTGATCTTGGATCCTAGGACAAGGGCCTCTCGAGACATGATTTATAGTGCTGATTTGAAAGAATGAGATCTTGAAGGTGGAAACTGGATTCGGATTTCGGATGAACAGTACCTCGGATGGTACGAAGTACAGATGAACAGTACCTCGGATGATACGATGTTCGGATGTACAGTTGGTTTCGGATGGGGTGAATTTCGGATGAATAGGAACTTCCGGATGGAAAGGACTTCGGATGAACAGTTGACTTCGTATGGAGCGGACTTCGGATGAACAATGAAATAAAGGATGCCCGGAATTCTGTTTGACAAAGACTTGATTGACCGAAATTCGGACCGACCGAATTCAGATGAAAAGTACGTATTTCGGATGGACACTTAGAAAATTTTCAAAAGGGAAATACCGAACTCGGATTGGGACCGAATTTCGGATGGTCCGAGATGAAATTAAAAAATGAAAGCACAAGTTAATTTAAGTGTTTTAAAAAAATTACTCTATCATAACTTCTGTTGGTCCGAAGGTAGGATTGGTCCGAAGTGAGGTCCGAATTTGGGAAAAGTATGGTTCGAAGTACACCGAAATGTGGTCCGTAGTGGACCGAAGTAAGGTCCGAAATGGGGTCCGAAATGCAACAGTTATGAATTTTTCAGAATATTTCCAGAATTAAAAGTTGCAGATATTGGCCTAAAAATAATTTCTAAATGATTGGAAAATTGTTATAAACACTTTTAAGTACTTAAAATATACCAAAACATCTAAACATCGATTAAAATTGAACCGAAACCGAAAGAAAAACCCATTGTTTTTAACACTTAAAATCAGAGGTAAATGGACATAAACATGTAATGATTGAACCTAAATACCTCACTATGGGATGAATAGGTGATGATTATAGGAAAAAGAAATACGAAAAACAGAAATATTTATGAAGAATAAAGATCAAACCGTGGGTTTTTTAGATGAACAACGAAGGACAGCAGCAGAATCCGAATGAATGAAGTTGAAATCCACCTCCTGGGCTCTGATACCAATTGTTAATATGTATATCCCAGAATAATCAGCACTGGTATATGTATATATCACACAAACATTCACACTAACAGAATGAATAACTCAATGATTGAGGAATGATGGTGAAATGATGAACAAAGAGAATGTTCTCTAAAAGCGGCGGTTGTATGTCCATGTGTTTTCAATAATTTATGTTTTCACAGAATCCTAGGTCACCTTTTGACTAGGGAATAAAAGCAAGTATCACTAAATTACAATTTCACCCCCTGTGCTTTAATAACAAAGAAACTAAATAAACTTAGACTAGAAATAAATTACAAGTAAACAATCTAGTAATATTTATTACAAAAGAAACCCACAAAATCAAAATTAAATATCTAAAAAAAGTACCAATTGTCACGGTTTAATACATTATATATGTCCAATAGCAATCAATGGTCACATTTTAATTAATTATGTGTGTCTAAGTGTACCTGACGGTCACGGTTTAATTGTTTATGCATGTCCAAATGTACCAATGGTCACACTTAATAGTTGATGTGCGTGAAAATATAACCAATTGTCACGGTTTTGTTTGTATAAATGTCTCAAATAGTTACTGTTTAGCTGATTATGTGTGTGTAAACTTATCCAATGGTCACGATAAATATTTGTGCATCTTTAAATATACCTGGTGGCCATGATTTATTTGTTTATGCGTGTTTGTAAGAATGTTAACGCCACGGATTAATTGTTTATGTGTGTCTAAATGTATCCAACTGTCATGGTGTTAAAACAAATTGTGACTAATCGTATTTTACGGTCACGGTTACTAAAAGATATAGACCACAACTATATAGAAATTGTTACCATATAGCCACGGTATTAGGCTATGGCCACTGTTTTACATATGATTTAGTGACGAATATTAAATGTAGCCATAAGGTACCAAAAGTGATGCGACCATTGGTCACGATTTGAATGAAAACTAAAATTGTGGCCAAAGGTCTATGGTAACGGTTTTTTAGCATAACGAATGACATATTTTGTAGTAGTGTCAGAGCCTCTGAAGTGGATTTAAACTGATTTAAATCAAGTTCATCGCTGTCATCACTGTTCTTTGAATATCCTACGGTCTTACTCTTCAACTCAATTACATTATCTGTTTTTATGTGTTTTTATATTCCATAATAATCGATAATATTCATAGTATTGATTTTGAGCACTTTGTTCAATCTTCACTTGTTTTTTATTAATTGTTTGCTGAAAATATGAACCGGAAATATTATTGCCACTTATCACGGTTTTTGCTTAAATATAGTGATTTTTGGGTGTTTTTGATTATTTGTTTTTCACAAAACTTGTTTCTAAATTCAAACCAAACATTTAGAAATTATTTATGGGTTTTAAAAAACATTTTTATAAACATTAGGTTTTTGCTCTTAATTTGAAACTGTCGATTTAATTCTGCTAATTTTTATAAGTTCAATTTCAGATCCCTATCTCGGATCCAATTTCGGTTAATCTTGGTTCAAATTTCGGGTGACTCTATGTTGGATCAAAAGCTATTTCGGATCTCATATCAGAATTTCGGTTGTCCCAATAACACATCCGAATATCGGTCCCATCATTTTTCGGATCTCCTAAATCACTTGTTCTTTATTTTTCAACTTTCATCCGAGTTTCAGATCATCCACCCGAAATACTATTCATCCGAATTTCCGTTCACCAATCTGAAACATC
This sequence comes from Centrapalus pauciflorus, assembly GCA_020465985.1. Classification (NCBI taxonomy): domain Eukaryota; kingdom Viridiplantae; phylum Streptophyta; class Magnoliopsida; order Asterales; family Asteraceae; genus Centrapalus; species Centrapalus pauciflorus. Next base: position 422,963 of record JAANYP010004110.1, read on the forward strand.
ATCCATCTATATTTCGATTCACGAATCCGAAACATCATCCATCCGAATTTCGGTTCACCAATCCGAAACATCAACCATCCGAAATGTAACATCCCAATTGTTGGACAGATACGTGGAATTATTTTACTGTGTTGAGTATAATATTATTATTAAGTTGTCCGAATTATTAATTAATTTGGGACCCAGTGAGATAAAATTGTGTTTTATGATAACGGGATCGGATATTGGGTATTGGACCGAGTTTTAACCGAAATATATATATTGGTCACCTATGTGCTTGCTTGACTCATTCTTTTCCTTCCCAAAACAAAAAGTAAGAGTGTTTGTGTGTGTATCTGAGTTTCATCAACAACAGCAAGAAGAAATCGAGTTCCAAGCTGTGATTCAAGCAAATAATTCCTCACCATCTCCTTCCTTGAGTATGGGTAAGATTTGTGCTCAAATTCGTGGGTTAATCGTTGTTATTTGTTAGTAGATATTTGAATTAAAGTTTAGTAAGTTCCTGAGCAAATTCGAAGTATTCTGTTGGGTTATATCGAGTTGATTTCGAGTTGGGGAATGATTTCCCCTTGTCTATAATGAAACAGGGCATTTTGGGTTCTGTTCGACCGTGAGCGCGACCGTGATGTTCTTGGGGTGAGTACGGGCCGCATTGTTGTAAGCGTGATGGGTCGCGGGCGGTTTAAATTGAGCACGGGTCGTGATGTGAGCGCGACCGCGACCGCGACCATGTGAGTGCGGCCGCGATCCGGCTAGGGCTTAGAACTAGGGTTTTGAGTTTTGTGAGTTTAGTGGTCAGGTATATGGGTTCGTGCGAATTATCTGACTATTGTTTATAGAGTTATTGAGTTGCGATTGTGATATTAAGTATTGTGTTGTGATTCAATGGTCTCGAGTTGATAGGGTTGGAAACCGAGACTTGAGTAGTGTGACCTCAGGGCAGGTGAGTTTGCATGTTTTTCCGAGATACTTGTACGCTTATTTATTAATACTTCCATGATCTTTTACGAAGTTGTTTACGAGAAAGTTACGAGTTTTACTACGAGCTTTTAGTGAGATATTGTCATGCATGTATTGTTGAGGTTTATTTTGAATTGTGTTTTACTATATGAGATTTGTGACACACGAGCTACCGAGTTACTAAACTGTACAGATGGGCAGGGGTCGGGTCGCTCCCAATTCCCTTTTGAGCTCCTGACGACTGCTTTGTGTGGTCATGGGATTTCGGTACGTGGATTCGTTGACACGGGTTGAGTACCTATCTGAGCTACCCTTGTTCAGTAGAGAACGATGAACGTTTTCTTTTCGAGTTTACTTACTTTTACTGAGTTTTATAATCGCACACTAATACTTGCATTCTCACCAGCGTTAGCTGACCTGTGTGTTTAAATGTGTGTATCTCAGGTCATCGAAGTTCTAGTAGGCCTGCTGGACCCAAGTAGGTTTACGACTGCTGTTCGAGGAGTTGTTAGCTACCCTATGTAAAGGTAGTTATATTTTGGGGACTATAATTATATACTTTGGATATTGTGTATGTTAACTCAGGGATTTCCATGACTTATGTAAATTAAAGTTTTAAATTATCGGGGTTTCCACGTGTGCATATTAGGAATAGCCATGGATTATTATAGTAAATCTTTGTTGACGTGTTATTCTCGTGGGATTTGGGATTAGTTCGAGGGTGTTACATAAATTCGGATTATCCGAATTTCAGCCGGTTTCCTACAACCGAATTTTGACTAACCTGAATTTCGGATATTCCACCCGAGATATCAGTTTCCACTTCCGAAGATCTTTTTCATAATCAACACTCACCATCCTAATCATCATGCCTAGAGAAGCTCTTGTCCTTGGATCAGAGAACAGACCACCAGTTCTCTATCCAGACGAATATGAGCAATGGAAGAAGCGGTTCTTCAAGTTTATCAGCATGCAACCCATGGGTCAACTGATGATCCAATCCATTAATGAGGGACCCGCTATCTTTTACTCTGAATGTCCAGCAATTACAACGGTTGTTCCTCCACTTCCAGCAACAAGAGTAGTTCGCGATCCTGAGGATGACACAGAATAGGAAAGACAAGCAACAAATCGCAGGGTAGAGTATCTTATCTATCAAGCCCTTCTCACTGATGTTCTCGTCGGTGTTGACAACAAACTGTCAGCAAAAGAAATCTGGGACGAACTTGAGATGCAGATGCTTGGGGCAGACCTGAATGATAGTGCCAAAATTGAAGAAGGAAAGGCCAAATTCTCTGAGTTCAGGGCCAAGGATTGAGAATCCATTCAGAGCACTTTTACCAGATTATGTGTTATTCTGAATGAGTTAAACAAGCTGCACATCAAAAAGGAACGAGATGACATTAACATCTAGTTCTTATCTTCACTGGCTACTCGAGCAACTCAAAGAGCGATGGATATCACTGACGTTCCATAAATGTGGTGTTTAAGGAACTAAAGAAATACCAGGGCGATGTGGACGCTCACAAACAGATGGCCAATACTCTGGTCTCTCTGTTGCTGACTGTCAACCAACCTACAAAACCCAAAGATTCCCTAGCCCTACTTTCGAACAAGACACACATTCCTGAACCACAGTCAAACCATTCACCCTTGCCCTACTAGAACCACGCTGGTTCCTCCTCTCAATATCCATATGCCATACCCCAAATGCCCGAGCCTCTGGATGCTAAAGAGGCTGATGTTAATGAACAAATCGCCTCTAGCAAAAGTGTTTCTATCAGAATAAGACCAATAATCAACTCAGATATAACACTGGTCCATGTAGATTTTCTAATGAGAGGAGAGAGGATAGGCCGGATGAAAGGGATGACAAGCGAATAGTGGAATGGAGGAGAGAGGATAGGGCCCGAGAGGACTAGAGGAGAAATGATCGCGATGGCAGACGTTATGACGATAGGCGATAGAGACGAGATGACCGGAGGGATTATCGAGATGATCAACGTTATGAAAGGCGTGACGATAGGAGAAATGATGATAGGTGGGAGTATAATCGTCGTGACGATAGCTGGGATACTCGTCGCGCTGAGAAAAGGCCTGAACGTAGAGATGACAGACCTAGAAATGACAAGACCAAGACAAATGATTACCGAGGTTGTTATAAATGTGGGACACCTGGTCATTTTGCTCAAGAATGTAAGAATCAATTTGAGCGTGACCTAGGTTATTATGAGAGAAAGGTCAAGGTCCTAAAGAAAAGAGCTGATGTTATGGCCCTGGTAGCACAGGAAGACTACTGGGTAGATGACCAATCTGATGATGAGGATGAAAGGGGACGAAATTGTTATATGCATGATAGAACTGGGCTTGCTGAGTATGCTTCTACATCCGACTCTGAATCAGACAAGCCTTGAGAGGGGGAGAACACAGAAGATCCTACAGCCCGTCTGATGGCCAAGTCAGGGGATTCTGAATGCTCCACATCAGATTCTGAGACAAATGAGGTACATTCCTTTTATGTTTAGAAGTCTTTAAATGCTAAATTTGTACAAAATGAATATAAATTGCACACACAAATACTTGAGTTAGAGGCTAAGTAAAATGGTGAAAAAGAAAAGTGTGTCAAGGCGGAACAAGTGGCCCAATCTCTAAAAGAAACATCTAACAAGTACAAAATGAATTGTCTAAACGAGCATAGTTTGGTAAAAACATTTTTACTTCAAAAGGTAATGGCTGAGGATAAAAACATTTCCCTTAAGAGTTATACTGATACAGTCATTAAAGAAAAGAGTTCTTTGAAGTTAGAACTGTCTGTTCTTACAAAACGTTTAGAGTCCTTAAACGTGGAAAACATAGACAACCGGAGAAAATATAAAATGATTGAAGAAGAGAAAATAGGTTTGTACTCACAGATCAAAACCATGGATGATGAATTTCTAGAATGGGGTCAGACTGAACAAACTATTCATGTAAATCAACCCAAAGAAACTAGGTTATATCATTCCAAAGAAGGTATTGGTTTCAAAAATCTGAAGTTTTTGCTAATTCAGTTCTACTATTGTTTTATGATTGAAGGTATATGGGTTGTGGGTTCTAGACTATCTTTCTTCACGCATCGGAAGAAGTCATAACCCAAGAGGAGGAGAAAAGAAGTGAAAATGAAAAAAAGCAAATATGAAAAGCTAAACAACAGTTATCCTTATAGAGTACTCACTCTAGAGGAGGACTTCTTTTCTAGCTATTCATCAACTGAAATGAAAGCCGAACCTGTTAAACCAATCCGACATCCTTATATTCCTACAAAAGTTCTTCAACACAAAATAAATATATTAGAAAAGGATTAAAGGACAGCTCGTGAGAAAGCTCTTGGTTATCAAGAAGATCTACTCAAAAGCCAGGAAAAATTGGTGAAACAAAGATTCGAACAAAGAACGTTTTGACACCATTTCAGAAAGGCTAAGTTCTCATTTAAAAGACTCAAAAAGCTCTCCTCCTGCCAAAGTCCGCATACATCATTTGACAAAGGTAAAGGTAAGATTGAAGTTCATGTAATCATTTTTAGAGGCGAGTGTTAAAAATCATCAAAAGCTGAGGCTTCAAAGAAGACTAAGAGTCAATGAAAGTCTTCCAAGAAACCAACTCACCAAGGAAATCTATTTAAATCTAAGTCTTCCACAACGTATTAACTCTCATTGTCTTATGTCTACAGATCATTTGAAAAGAGTTACCAAAACATCTATGCAAGATTTTTTGAGTTTTTTCGTGAAGAAGGCTGAAATGCCAGGTGTCTGTGTTTCTAAGGTTAGGTTGAATATAATATCAGAAAACAATGTTTGTTCTGTAACGGATTCATTTACTAATATGTTTGCTTTATGTCCAACTTGATTTAGACGTCAAGTACCTGAAATGAATAAATTTGTGCCTTATCCTAAAAAAGGATTTCGTAAAAAGAAAATTAAAAACAATGCATCATTGTCCCCACCAAAGATCGATTCATGTATTTTGCCTAGGCCAACACCAAAAGCAAGTACAAAACAGGTTTCAAAAAGTCCAAAGCCAAAGGCAACTTCATCTCCTAAGGTTTCAAAGCAGTCGGGTCCAAATACAAATGGATTCCAAAAGGTTCTGCATCTAGACCACACAAAAGTGCGACATGGGTTTCTAAAACTATGAATGTGACATATACACCTGGAACACCTAACCAAAAAGAACCCATCCAATGATGGGTACCCAAAGTTGTGTGATTTAAAGCAGATGGTTCTTGGTTACTTCATATCAAGACCTGCAGTTCAAAGAAATGGCTTCTAGTTCACTCAGACTACGACCCGTTCTTCTATTAGTCGGTTTATGTAAAATTTTGTGCTAAAATGGATCAGTTTGGCTTCTGTGCAGAAAACTTAGGACCCGTGCTAAACCAATCATGTTTTTTGAAAAAATCGGTTTAGAACACGGTTTGCATGTCAATTTCCATGGCTTTGTTTCATATGCCTAAGAATCTTCATTATAACAAATTTCCTTTATAGGCAAATTCCATTTGGTACATGGATTCAGGTTTCTCCAAGCACATTACTGGGAGGAAAGAGTTGCTGTCAAATCTTGTAGAACAGTATGTGGACAGTTATGTTTGGGAATGATAACCACGCTCAGATCAAAGGATATAGGGATTTAGTTTTAAATAATCTAGTCGTCAAGGACGTTGACTATGTTGAAGGGTTATCACAATCTATTTTGCATAGGACAACTCTATGACAAAGGGCTAGAATTCACGTTTAGGGGCTTAGAACCGTAGAGCAGTGATGGAAGTTAAATTCAAACCGGTTCTCGCAACTCAAACCTTTGCACTATAGATGTTTCTAAGCTTATAGTCAAGGATAGAATTTGTTTGTTATCAAAATCATCGTCAAAGGACTCTTGGTTATGGCATCGTAGGCTATCACATCTGAACTTCGAAAATCTAAAGAAGCTTGCATCCAAACAACTCGTTAAGGTTCTCCAAGAGCTTCGTTACGAAAAAGACCACATGGGTGGAACATGTGAGGAAGGAAAGATGAATAGATCATCTCAAAAGCCAAAGCCCGAACCATCGTCAAAAAGAGTTCTAAGGTTACTACATATGGATTTTTGTGGTCCTATGTGAACGCAAAGTATAAATGGGAAGCGAGTACGTGTTGGTTATCGTTGATGACTACTCATGATACACCTGGGTAGAATTCTTGCGATCCAAGGATGAGACAGTCCAAGAAATCATCGATTTCATCAACAGTGTTAAAACCCAACAGCAGCTATTAGTACAGTCAATCCGATTCGACAACAGCATAGAGTTCAAGAACTCGGTAGTAGAAAGCTTCTTGCAATAAGAGGGCATTCACTATCAGTTCTCAACTGCACGAACACCTCCACAGACTGGTATCGTTGAAAGACGTAATCGAACCCTGGTGGAAGCTGCTCGACCATGCTGAACTACTCAAAGCCTTCATCACAGTAGCAATAAGCAACGTGTTAGGCACAAAAAGGCATCAGTCAAACCTGTTCTGCATCTGAGGGGGAGATTCTTAATCAAACCTGTTGATGCATTTGAAGGTTGTATTTAAGGCCTGTTATATGCCTTATTGAAACCTGAAAATCATTTACAATATCAGTCCAAAGCTGTTCTATATGTTGCATGTGTTGCAACAAAGACAATTTGTCCAAGCTATTCAGTCTGCTGAACGAGCTGGACATAAACTGTCTACGCTGCTCTACACTGGTGAGCAGCTTGGGCAGTTTACAAGTGTTAATTGTTCTTTGTGAACAGAACCTGTTCTTTGTGAACAAGCTAAACTTTATAGAATATGTTTGCAAGTCCTCATGTATTGTTTTTGGCTAAAAGATCAGTTTACAAATTCGAAGACAAAGTGGAAAACAGAACTGCTCAGCCTGCCCACGCTGTTCTGTCACATGAAGACAAAAGGATATTTGAAAAAGGATGACAGACCTTTTTCTTATATCAAAATAGGCCTTGACAAAGGAAGAAAAACGCAAAGTTGACATTCCTTATTTAGTTAAAGCTTATGCAACAATAGACAAAGTGAAAAGACAAAAGTTCTGCAACATGAAGGCATGTCTGCTTTTCAGAATGTGAAGAAAAGGTATATTGTCTTTTCAACAAGACTTTCCACTTTTCCTTTCGTCCAATAAAGAAACTTCTCTTAGATCCTCTGAGAGAGTATAAAAGGAAACTTCCAAGGATTGAAAGGATAAGCCAAAAAGCTAAGTGCTGAAGCCAAGAGTTAACGTGCATTCAAGTGTGTCTTTCATGCATGCAAGTTTGTTTGAATAAAACTGTGCTTGGTGTCTAAGCTGTTCTTATTCAAGCTGTTTCTCTAAGTCTTGTAAACACAGTGAGTAATTCCTAGTGAGTGTATTCATTGTAACCAGTTTAAGTCTGTCTTAGATTAGTTAACATACTGTTGTATCTGTCATCTCAGCTTGAACCGTTCCGCATTCAAGCTTGTTTGTAATTAACTTTTGTTGATAATACATACAAACATTGAGAAAAGAGTGTGTAGTTTTTAAATTTCTCTATTCACCCCCCCTCTACAGCTTAAGACTATATACTTGGAAAACCTTTTGGGACCTACAACTAGTATCACAACTGTTGAGGGACCAACAACCCAAGCTGATGAACCTCAGGGAACATACCATCCCTTGGGTGAGGCTGCCCCTTCTATGCAAACTCCATCAGCAGGTTTCACCACTGCATATGTTGAAATGCAAATTCCATCTCCCCATGATGAGGTACTTTTACACCAAGGTACTGCAGAGGGAACAACCACTGGCCTTAATGAAGGTGCTGCAAAACAAGCAGTGTCTGAAAGGCTACCATCCTCTACCCCCTCTCCTGATGATGCAGCTACTGCCACTGCTGAAGGAGCTATTGATCCCTCCAGACTGGGAAACCTCACTTTTGCTCAGGCTATGGAGCTTCTTTCTACCATATCCTCTCCTTCTCCATCACATCCCCATACACCAGCCTCATCCTCTTCATCACCATCTACTCACTCCAAACAATCCACTCAAACACCTCCATCTCCTAAAGACCTGCCTTTGAAGGATCAGCTTACACTGCTGACCAACAAAGTTGGTTCTTTAGAATCCTCCATGTCCTCTCTACCTTCCCTTATTTCAGACTCTGTGTCTGAATAGCTTAAGGGATTCTTTGATTTATTCAAAGATTCCATCCCAGCCACTCCATCAACTGACAACACCTCACAGCTGCTTGCACTCACTGCACAGCTGCCAACTGTCTCCACCTCCCTATCTTCAATTCTTTCACTCCAACAGGACTCTGTGTCCTCACTGACAGCTATTTCTCAACAGCTGTCATCTCTTCTAACTTCTTGCACTTCTATACTTCCTGCCACTCTGGCCAGCTTGCATACACTTATTGGTTCTCTATCCAATTCTGTGTCATCAAACCTTGCTGATGTGCAAGATTCTCTTGAACTACATCTTGCACAGCTTCAAAGTTTGCTGTTCACAGCTTCTAACAGAGAAAACATCATCAAGCTGACTTCCCTTGCTGATACCTAAACCTCTTCTCTTCTAACCTGTCTTTCCCAACTTGCAGAGGTGAAGGACAACCTGGCTTTCTTAGTGACTAGCCTGGTTGGCCCCAAGCCTGTTGCCAAAACTGCTGGCAAGCCTGCTGACTATGTGTCTTCAGGCAGACCAGGTGTTGAAGGTGCTGGTGCATCTCCTTCAAAGGGGGAGAAGTCATCTGCCTCGAAGACTAAGTCTAAGGGGGGAGAAAACTTGTTCTCCTAAGGAGAAATCAATACATACAATACCCACTGGTCAACCAGCAGGGACATCAACTACAGGTACAATGGAAGGTGCTTCCCAAGCTGCTCAGCCTACTCAGGCTGAATCACCAAACCCTGCTCAGTCTAAGGGGGAGGAATTCATTCCTGAGGACAGGCCAAGCAGCAGGAGGAGGCATCTAATTTTACAAGAAGAAGAAGAAAAAGAGGAGGAATTTCCTGAAGCTACTATTACTACAGCAGCTAAAGGAAAAGAAAAGGCAGCAGTTGATCTTCAACAGCAGAAAGCAGCAGACCTCAAATTTCAGAAAGCCAGGGCCAAGGAAATGGGTCTTCCCTTGGATAAGTATTTTGAGTTCAGGGATGAACAACTTCAAGCCCTGGAAGCTCTAAGAAAAGAAGATGCCTCTGCCAAAGCTGCCAGAACTTTTGCAATTCAAGAGGCAAGTAAAATCAAAATGCCCTCTCTGGATGTGCAAAAGAAACTGATGGAAGCTGCTAAGGAATTAGCAGGTGAAAAGGAAAGTGAACAGGTTAAGGGTGCTCTGGTCTCTGTGACCAAACCAAAACAAGCATCCTCTGCAAGGGCCCAATTCCATTTTGACAACTTGGCAAAGTAAAAGTTTCAGGACGTAGCTGACAGAAGGCTTGCCAAGGAAGCAATTGTCAAAGCTGTTCCCATATCAAGAAAAGGAAGTCAGTGGAAATTGAAAATAACCAGGATGGGTGCAACAGGCCCAGAACTGGACACTTATGACTATACTGATGTTGCACAAATAGGGTACAGGGAATGGATTGAGTTGGCAGTTGCTCTGAGCGAATCTAAGTCAGAAACGGCTAAGACAGTCAGGGCATATGTCAAAAAGCTGATGGAGAGAGTGAAGGATCTTGGCCTGATCTCAAAAGAAGTTAGTGAAGGTGTCTATGTGACACAACCTAAGATAAAGGCCACGAGGACAAGGAAGGATACTGAGCTGGAGGAACTCCTCATTATGATTGAACAGGGTGATATGACTGTAGAAATCAAAGGAGTAAACCACAGTCTGCCTAAGGGAGTAGAATTTGAAGATGGCAAGCTGATTGAAGAGCCTGAGCTGGGGGTATTTTTTGTGGATCCCCTGACACAGAAGAAATGCTTTCAAAGAGCATCTGATCTTCACAAAGTAGGCCTCAAACAGCTTGTGGCATTCAGACTATCAAACTCTTTTAAGCAATCCGTCAGGTGGAGAGCATCTATTTGGGATCAGCTTAGAGGATTCCATGAAAGAGGAGAGCTCAATCATCCAAATTTTATGTTCCTTAGAGTTGAAATTGAAGAATTGGATGAAACCAGAGAGCACCTGGAGAAAATGTTTGAAGAAGGAATGCCACCACCACTATCTTGAAGTTCATCTACCATCAGGGTAGGTGAAGAATGGAAGTTGTCTATCAGTTGGACATGCTTACCATTATCTGCTCCCAACACAAACAGTCCAAAATCTGCTGTACATTAGTTGTACTTTAATTACATAAGTTGTAATTTTTCTTTTGCATCAGTTGTAATATACATCAGTTGTACTTTTGTAAAAACATGTGTTGTTTTATGTAATCAAGAATCAGTGTATATATAAATTGATCTTTTACTTTACTTTGATGTTCTAATTGTATTTCAGCAAATGTACTGTAAAAATATATATTGATTTTTGATAAGGCCAGCTTAGACTGGTTATTGCAAATAGGGAGAGATTGTTAGGCACAAAAAGTCCTCAGTCAAACCTGTTCTGCATCTGAGGGGGAGATTCTTAATCAAACCATTTGATGCATTTGAAGTTTGTATTTAAGGCCTGTTATATGCCTTATTGAAACCTGAAAATGATTTACAATATCAGTCCAAAGCTGTTCTATATGTTGCATGTGTTGCAACAAAGACAGTTTGTCCAAGCTGTTCAGTCTACTGAACAAGCTGGACATAAACTGTCTACGCTGCTCTACACTGGTGAGCAGCTTGGGCAGTTTACAAGTGTTCTGTTCTTTGTGAACAGGCTAAACACTTTATGGAATATGTTTCGAAGTCCTCATGTATTGTTTTTGGCTAAAATATCAGTTTACAAAGTCGAAGACAAAGTGGAAAACAGAACTGCTCAGCCTGCCTACGCTAATCTGTCACATGAAGACAAAAGGATATTTGAAAAAGGATGACAGACCTTTTTCTTATATCAAAATAGGCCTTGTCAATGGAAGAAAGACGCAAAGTTGACATTCCTTATTTAGTTAAAGCTTATGCAACAGTAGACAAAGTGAAAAGACAAAAGTTCTGCAACATGAAGGCATGTCTGCTTTTCAGAATGTGCAGAAAAGGTATATTGTCTTTTCAACAAGACTTTCCACTTTTCCTTTCGTCCAATAAAGAAACTTCTCCTATATCCTCTGAGAGAGTATAAAAGGAAACTTCCAAGGATTGAAAGGATAAGCCAAAAAGCTAAGTGCTGAAGCCAAGAGTGAACGTGCATTCAAGTGTGTCTTTCATGCATGCAAGTCTGTTTGAATAAAACAGTGCTTGGTGTCTAAGCTGTTCTTATTCAAGCTGTTTCTCTAAGTCTTGTAAACACAGTGAGTAATTCCTAGTGAGTGTATTCATTTTAATTAGTTTAAGTCTGTCTTAGATTAGTTAACATACTGTTGTATCTGTCATCTCAGCTTGAAGCTTTCCGCATTCAAGCTTGTCTGTAATTAACTTTTGTTGATAATACATACAAACATTGAGAAAGAGTGTGTAGTTTTTAAATTGCTGTATTCACCCCCCTCTACAGCTTAAGACTATATACTTGGGAAACCTTTCGGGACCTACACAACCAACAAACACAAACAAACACACACACACACACACATATATTATATATATATATATATAGATAGATCAAAACAGAGCCAAAAGGAAGAACTACAGGCGAGCAATCACTAAGGAAAGTAAGATTTAACACCCCGTATCTTGTTAAGTTACAGATACATATCTATTTTACTTCATCACATTAGCAGCAAGCAACCAATACATATCTATTTTACTTCATCACAGTATCAGCGAGCAACCAATACACTCAGATGAACCACCATGTCGCTTGTTAAGTTACAGGGGTCAAAAAAATCAAAAGCATACAAAAAATACCTAACCAAGTAAAATAGATAAAAATTCTTAGTAACCGATTGAATTTTTTCAGATGTCTATCATAATCCATAACGCAAGTATGATGTATAAAACTATTCTGAAAGTAATCGGTCAACAAATCATAGATACAAGAAAGAAACCAAACCTATGATTGATTTGAGAAGAAGATGCTGATTGATTTCAAAAGGGAGCAAATTGATTTTGAACCTGTATTGTAGCCGACGTGAAAAGATCAATAACCCATGGAAGAAATCGATATGGTTTTGGAAGAGATCAATAAATCATGGAAGCAATTGCTGTTGACACTGAATAGTGGTGAGCATCAGAATTGCTGGCTTGTAAAGTAAAATGCTTATGAAATGCCCAAAGAAACACTCATACACGACTTGCTGTATAATATGCAGAATAATAAACAGATAGCAACAAATTATGCACATTAATAGATCAGATGTAAGATCCGGCTAAGCTGGGCACCGCCTGTACCACAGTGTTCGCCTTCACTCACAAAAGTCTATTGAAATCCGAAGAAAGCATATAGAAGCAAATTATGTCTCGATTACATATAATACATGTAAACAATAATAACTGTTACTCACTGTAATGTCTTACGGTTTGTAATATTCTGAAATGCTTGCTCGGGCTTATCTACGCTTTATATTTCTTTGAGACGCTTGCACTTGCTTATCTAGGCTTTATTATATTCTGGCACTGGCTTTGACTCATAAACGAGCTAAACCGCTTAATTTAATATCTGAGATGCTGTGAAATATCTGGAATTTAACATTACAGAATATACACTAAATTAATAATGCTAGCTTAAAATTCCAACATCTATAAACCATAACTTCTAGCTAAATATCTTGCTAATTATGCGTTGCCCATGAATTTTATTCCATTATTTCGAATTTAAAGGGGTGTTTCGAACATATACTTAAGTTCGAACCTATATAAGTTTCGAACTTATTGCCATTCGAATATGTGGGTTTCGAACTTAGGTAGTTTCGAACCTATATGGCCTTCGAATTTAACTTATTTCAAATTTGTTCTTGGCATCTCGAACTTGTTCGTGTTTTTCAGCTTTCAAACACACATTTCCAAGCAAAATTCATAAATATAATAAGAACAAAGTCTAGGTTCGATTCTATTTCATTTAATCTAGCAGAATCGAGTTATAAGCTCAAACAAAATAGCTTAAATCGAATCAAAGATGGGGATTTTTGGAACTTTTTCTTAAAACCGAAAGTAAAGAAGCAGAAAATGACGAGTGTTACCTCAAATTCGTATTAACTCCAACATGCAATTACAGATCTGTGTTGTACTCTTTGAGATCTTTCCGATGACGTATAGAATTCGAGATTTGGCCGGTCGATTTGGGAGAAAAGCTAGAGAGAAGGTTCGGTTTTTAGAGAGACAGGCTCTCAATTGGGGAAATGGCTTGCAAGAATGAGAAATAAACTTTCAGCCCCTATTTAAACTTGTGTTCGAAATTACATCATTTAACGCAAATTGCCCAAAAATACATAAAATAAAACGCAAGGTGTTATAGTATGAGCCCACCACGCTTGCACGTCATCCTCGAAGTACCTAGGGATCAAAGAGATGCAGATATTGAACTCTCATGTTTTGCTCAGATTCCCAGGTCTGGGAAATACCATGAGAAGTTCTCCATTGCACCAACACCATTGCCACTTCTCAATTACTTAGCTTCTTCATCTTTTTCTCTAGAATGACCTCAGGCTCGTCACATTGCAGCTTATCGTTGATTTTGTAAGTCAGATGATCGGCCCATTTATCGTTTTCATTTTCCTTACACTTTCTCAATTGCGAAACATGAAATACAGGGTGTATGTTGGACAGTTCGGTCGGAAAGTCCAACAGATAAGATTGAGTTCCAACATGTTCGATGATCTTGAAAGGACCAATGAATCGTGGTACTAACTTGCCACGTTTGCCAAATCTAAACACTCCCTTTCATCAGCGAGACTTTCAATATTACATAATCATCTTTTTGAAATTCTAAAGGCTTATAGCGCCGATCGTGATATGACTTTTGTCGAGATTGAGCAGTTTCCAGTCGTTGGCGAATGATTCTGATCTTGTCGTTGGTTTGTTTAAGTAATTCAGGACCAGCAAATATGTGTTTCACCTGTTTCGTGCCATCAAGTTTGAAGTACTGCACTAGCGTCCGTATAAGGCTTCAATCAGAGATGCTTCAATGGAAAAGTGATAGCTGTTGTTATAAGAAAACTCCGCTAGAGGCAAGTAGTTGTCCTATTTTCCACTAAACTTGAGAAGCATGCCCGCAACATATTTTCTAGCGTAAGAATCATGTGCTCGCTCTGGCCATCAGGCTTTGGATGATACGTCGTGCTTATTTTGATCTTAGTGTCTAAGCTTTCTTGTAACGCAGTCTAGGATCTAGAAGTGTATCTGTTGTCGCGATCGGATACTATTTGACATAAGCACACCGTGTCGCATAACGTTTTCATTGATATAGCTTCTAGCCAGCTTTTTCAGTGAATTGTTCCCGCAAATCGGAATGTGATGCACAATTTTGGTTAGAAGATCTGATATGACACATATTGCATATTGTTGTCTTAGTGTAGTATGAAACTTTGTAACAAAGTCCATACTTCACTTGTAACTTATTTAATGCATCATATAACGCATGCAGATTTTAGTTCTATGCATCAAATATTTATTATCTCATTGTTTGGTTTATGGTCTAACTTATATCATAGTTGACTTATATGAACTCATCACCTATTTGGCTGTGCTTCAGTTAAATTTTGCATAAGACTATAATATTATATTATGTATGCTTACAACGGAATGATTCATTGTTTCGTATGCTTTTCCATGTTATTTTAGAATTAAGTAATTTCCTTGCTAATTTGACTTCAGTTGGCATTCACAACCTTCTCAACCACTTGCTACAATAAGATGCTAGCATTCCATAACTGACTTTTGAAACTTTGGTTTCCTCATAGGTACTTATTCCAGCTAACTGCAATATAAATCAAATAGCTGATGCGGAGCTTAATTGAAATAACCATCGATGCTTATTACATTCATGCAAGTTCCAGTATCTCTAAACCTGTCTAGTCCTCATCTTTATAATATACAACTCATAGTATAAGTTATCCAATATCAAGCTTTATGTAGCTTAAATTCTATTTAATGCTTTCGATGCGGCCAAAGGCAATCATAATCTAGAATATATGTAACTGAAATTCTAAACCCTGAAAACTTAAAATCCCAAGTTTTATAATTCAAAATCTAACCACCAGTCATAGAAAAATCTATCTTTTGCGCATTAGAATCAAACTCTAGCACTTTAAGCATTCATATCACCAAGCAAAAAAAAAACTTTATTTTTTTTTATTTTTATGTTTATTTTTTTATAAATTTTAGCAAACACATTATAGCACTCCAAACACTTATCTCTTCTTATTCATAAATTTTATTTAACTTATAATCTTTAAAGCTAATCGGGTGACTTAAGCTTCATCTATCATGTTTCATTGCTCACCACAAATGCTTTATATTGTTGTTACAAGCTACATACCATGGAGTTGTTGCTTATTTCATTATGATTCATTTTATCTCTTATTAAGGAAATCATATTTGGCTCGTCTAACAGATCCTTTGCAACTTGAGTATGATTCTATATGTGTTCCTCTTGGTCTAAAGTTCTTATTTGTATAATCATCATGCAATTAATCATAACTTTATCTCATCTTGATTCAATTCTAATAATTTCTCCGAGATCATACACAAAAAGAGCTTGCAATATTCAATCACGCATAGGCATTACTTAGGTAGTTCTTATATCGATATCGATGATGTGATCACAGCTTGCTTCTAAAATTCCCATGCATTCATTATACAAACCTTCTTAGACCCAATTTAACATACAGGGTTAATGAAGCTTCTCAAATGACATTGGTCTTTCCGACTTTATCATATTATTAATGGTTCTTAGTCTATCTTTGCATGTACGAATCCATATGTCGATGCCTATTAGTTATTGTCTTGTTGGCATTAAGCATTTTTTTGTTTAGCCTGCATATGCCATAATTAAAGGTCTTTGCATAGATTCTGGCTTGCATTAGCTATCTTACGAGTATTATATTTAATGCTTGTAGCGATGTTATAGCTGTACTGTTTTATTTCAAATTTCTTGCTTGCTCTTGCTTTAAGGTTTTCGATTCGTCTATCTTACTTTTGAATGTATTGGCATATATAGGCATATATTCAATAGTAATCAACATATCTTTAAGTTTTAACTACGTATTATTTGCATCGAACTGCTAACAATTTAATAAACTCCCATAAGGCTTATCAAGGGCATGATTGTAAGACATAATCATCTTCATTGTCACTTGGTACAAATTCCTAGTACTGTAGGATATTAAACGTCCTTCTTGCTGCAACATGCAATGGTGAGCTTTGCGGTATTCTCATGCAAACTTAATCTACTTGATCCACTTTGTCACAATACTCACAATACACAATCTTATAGAATATTTGCTCTCAATATAAGGATCTATATTTCCACAATGACAACACACTTGAAATCTCTTACTATTTCCATATATATTTTTTTATTAGATCTTTATCTCTCATACCCATAGCATCTTACATTTACAGATCATATTTTTCCTGTGTGTATCCTTCTACATCTCAGATATACATTATAGGACTTGACTTCTTTCCTATGAATTTATATGCAAGATCCAAAAGCATTTGACAATCTCATTCTTATAATTATCGAAAAATATTTTTCTACTTTTTCCTAAACAAGTTTCAACATAAATTCAGGTCGGTTTTATTTCTTATTTTTCATATTCACTATATGTTTAAGCATGTACTTCTCTTTTCGGCCTAGATCTTCATCTTTAATGAGAACAAATTTAAATATTTTCAAGACTCTTCTTTAAAAATGAATTCATAAGTCTCACTAGCGGAATTAAATTTTATTTGACAATCAAAAGAACAAAGTGCTATAACAAGTTTCTCACATACTCATGTTGGTTCTTCCTATGCTCTTTCTCATACTTAGTCTTGACTTCAACACTAGCACCAAAGTCTATTGAAATTCAAAGAAAGCATATAGAAGCAAATTATGTCTCAATTACATATAATACATGTAAACAAGAATAACTGTTACTCACTGTACTGTCTTATGGTTTGTAATATTCTGAAATGCTTGCTCGGGCTTATCTATGCCTTATATTGCTTTGAGACGCTTGCACTTGCTTATCTAGGCTTTGTTATATTCTGGCACTGGCTTTGACTCATAAACGAGCTAAACCGCTTAATTTAATATCTGAGATGTTGTGAAATATCTGTAATTTAACATTACAGAATATACACTAAATTAATAATGCTAGCTTAAAATTCCAACATTTATAAACCATAACTTCTAGCTAAATATCTTGCTAATTATGCGTTGCCCATTAATTTTATTCAATTATTTCGAATTTAAAGGGGGGGGGGGGGGGGGGTTTCGAACATATACTTAAGTTCGAACCTATATAAGTTTCGAACTTATTGCCATTCGAGTATGTGGGTTTCGAACATAGGTAGTTTCGAACCTATATGGCCTTCGAATTTAACCTATTTCAAATTTTTTTTTTTGCATCTCGAACTTGTTCGTGTTTTTTAGCTTTCAAACATACATTTCCAAGAAAAATTCATAAATATAATAAGAACAAAGTCTAGGTTCGATTCTATTTCATTTAATCTAGCAGAATTCAGTTATAAGCTCCAAGAAAATAGCTTTAATCGAATCAAAGATGGGGATTTTTCGACCTTTTTCTTAAAACCAAAAGTAAACAAGCAGAAAATGATGAGTCTTACCTCAAATTCGTATTAACTCCAACACGCAATTACAGATCTGTGTTGTACTCTTCGAGATCTTTCCGATGACGTATAGAACTCGAGATTTGGCCTGTCCGTTTGGGAGAAAAGCTAGAGAGAAGGTTTGATTTTTAAAGAGAGAGGCTCTCAATTAGGGAAATGGCTTGCAAGAATCAGAAATAAACTTTCAGCCCCTACTTATACTTGTGTTCGAAATTACATCATTTAACGCAAATTGCCCAAATATACATAAAATAAAACGCAAGGTGTTATATTTGAACTTGTATATCTTCGAACTTGATTAAGTTCAAAGTTGAACACATTCGAACTTACACAAATTCGAGACTTTAAAACATTCGAACTTAATTAAGTTCGAGATACCCATTCGAACATGACTGACTTCTAACTTATAGATATTTCAACAAGTTCGAACTTTTGGAAAGTTCGAATCTGAAGAACAAGTTCGAAGTCGGTTACTTTCAACCTCAAAATCATGATTTTAACCCTATTTGACATAATTAACAGTGTAATCTAGTCCTATTAGGTTCTAATGTAGATTATGTATCATTAGTTTTAAGTTTTTGCTTTTAAAACTTGTGATTTAAGGTCACCTAGTTTTAAATGACACAAAACTCAAAAATACTGGATTTTAACCATAGAAATGTCCTAAACTAGCACTTACTTAGTATTAGGTTGTTCAATACATATAAATGTGTATATATGTTAGAAAAACAGTACTAAACTTCGAGAAATTGGAACAAATTCGAATTTCTAATAAGTTCGAAGCTAAGTTCGAGATCGCCTTAGGTAAGTTCGAGAGGATAAACTTGAGGGTAGATGACTTAAATGAAGCACTGTTGACCTATTTATATCTAACCATCTTCGAACTTAGCTTAAGTTCGAAGTTCCAGCAAGTTCGAAGGTAACATCAAACTTGTCTGGTATTTGAACTTAACTGAAAATTTTGAAAATTCTTGAATAAAATTCAACCTTTTCAACTTTTTCACTTAACGAAAATTTTCAACTTTGCAAAACACATTCACACTAAGAAATAGATTTTCACGCAAAATTGTTTTTTCAACTTACAATGCATCCTAGTAACTTGGACCTTTTTCTTACTTAATAAAACTTAAAAATAAAATAAAATAAAGTAAAATAAAATAAAATTTAAATAAGATTAACTAAAAATTAAATTAAATTAACTCAAAAATACTTTAAAAATAAAATTTATACCAAAAGAACATTTTTGCAAGATTGTCAAAAAAGGTTCAATCAGATAGCGATGTCAAACGCACTTTCAGCATTTCACTTTCACACTTAGGAATTTTTATTCCTTTGATTGTTTGTCGTGATATACATTCCAATTCGATTGTCGGTATGTTTTTCCCTTTAAACATTCAACACTTTGGAAATTCCTTTGGCCTTTTTATTTATCAAGAAACTACCTTACGTGTCTCATACTTAGATATACTTCTATGATCAAGGCAGACACATAAAGATTATAACTTTTTGGTATTGCAAATTTTCTTTAAAAGGGAAACGTCGGACACAGTTCTGTATTTACATAAAACAGAGTGTCTTAGTTTCCCTTATTGTTCCTCTTATGTTAGCAAGACAGCGGTGACAGGTCTGTACTTACGTACAACAAAGCGACTTATCTGGCTAGCTTAAATCAAAACAGCGGTGACAGGTCTGTACTCACGTACAACAAAGCGACTTGTTTTGACTTCCTTTTCTTTTAAAAACTTTTTCATTCTTTGTTTAAGATTTATTTTGATGTTGCTATACATCCCCCCCAGATAAATTTGCATACCTCATTTACAATCATTGTCTGTACGTCTCTAACATAAAATTAAGACCTTTTGGTCATACATCTAAGTTAGTTACACATTTGACAATTTCTTGATTATTTTATTAGCTGTTAAGATTCCCTTCATGTATTATGCCTACCAACATATCAGACAAGAGTGTGTATATCACTTAGAACTTATGGTGCATTTTGTGTGAAAGCTCAACACTTAGAGCTTGTTTAAACGGTGCTAAATTTCTCCACTTCGAACCTATGATTCTAAGACTTAACTCATTTTTCGATATTCTCTTCTTTTTAAAATTTTTATGGTTTTCTCTTTTTTTTTGTTTTTCACTTTTAAGAAAAATAAGTTGATAAACTAACCTACTAACTTACTATAAAAAGAAAGAAAATCTACTAAACTACTAACTTACTTTAAAAGGAAAGAAAAACTACTAAGGTCAAGTAACTCTGGATTATGCATGCCAATTAGTTGAACTGACAACTCAAAGCGTGACTTATCAAATGCTTTAGTGAATAAATATGCATTATTGTCTTCCGTTGCAACTTTTACCAGTTATATCAAATTTTTTTCAGCACAATCACGTATGAAATGATGTCTTATGTCTATGTGCTTTGTTTTACTGTGTTTAACTGAATTATCGGTTATTGCAATTGTGGACTGATTATCTATCCTAATGGGAGTATGAGTATAAGTCAAACCGTAGTCTCGCAATTGTTGTTGGATCCACAAA
The DNA here is from genome assembly GCA_020465985.1 of Centrapalus pauciflorus. Taxonomy (NCBI): domain Eukaryota; kingdom Viridiplantae; phylum Streptophyta; class Magnoliopsida; order Asterales; family Asteraceae; genus Centrapalus; species Centrapalus pauciflorus. The sequence continues at coordinate 443,276 of JAANYP010004110.1, forward strand.
ACCTGTGAACAGAACTGTGTCCGCCGTTTACCTTTTAAAGATAATTTTCAAATACCAAAAAGTCATAATCATTGTGTCTATGTCTTGATCATAGAAGTATGTCTAAGTATGGGACCGTAAGGTAGTTTTTTTTATAAGTATAAGGGCCAAAGGAAATCCCAAAGTGTTGAATGTTTAAAAGGAAAAACATACCGACAATCCACTTGAAATGTATGTCACAACAAACAATCAAAGAAATAAAAAATTTCTAAGTGTGAAAGTGAAATAATAAAAGTGCGTTTGACACCGCTATCTGATTGAACGTTCTAGGGCTATCTCGCAAAAAATATTTAGTTAGTGTATTTTTATCCATAATTTTATTTTATTTCATTTTGTTTAATTTTACTTAATTTTATTTTATCTTACTTTATTTTATTTTAGCTTAGATTATTTAAATTCTAATAAATAGGAACAAGGTCAAAGTTACTAGGATGCATTTTTAGTTGAAGAAACAAAATTGCTTGATAATCTATTCCTTAGTGTGAATGTGTCGCAAAGTTTGAAAATTCCGTCAAGTGAAAAGTTGAAAAAGTTGGATTTTATTCAAGAATTTTCAGTTAAGTTCGAAGTCACTTTGAACATGCTGTAAGTTCGAACTTAATGTAAGTTGGAAGCAGTTTGGATATAAATAGGTCAACAGTGTTCATTTAATGCACCTACATTTGAACGTATCCTCACGAACATAAAAGGGTGATCTCGAACTTATTGAATGTAGGTGCAAAATAGTTGACTTCAAACTTGTTCATCAGGATCCGAACTTATTCTTCATGTTCGAACTTGTAAAAAATATCCATAAGTTCGAAGACAGACATGTTCGAATAGTAATCTCGAACTTAAGTAAGTTCGAAGGTCAAAAGAGTGTTCGAACTTAAGTAAGTTCGAATGACTTATATTCTCAAATTTAAGTAAGTTCGAAGTTGTTCAAGTTCGAACTTAATCAAGTTCGAGTTTAAACAAGTTCGAATAACTTATAATTTTCAAAATTAATTTCAACATTTATGCATATGCAGATATGGGAGATCGAGCCTTCTTTAATAAGCATAAGATGATTATGGCGGTCGACCTTCAGCTGCCAGAATGCTCAGCTAAAAATTAAAGTGGCTACACAACAAGAAACAATGTCTGCCCAGCAATTTGAGCACTGACTCTTCATACTCTCGTGCAACAAATTCTAAAATATCTACAAGCTCAGGGGGAGATAACTTGCCGGGGCGTTGAGTGGAGGGGAGTTCAGAGACATGGTGATGATGGAGGAGGCGACCCAGATTGTCAAAAGAATAACAGTGAGCTAGCAGATCTTCCATATGAGACTGCTCAGCAAGATGACCTTCAGGGGGAGTCTGGATCATTTGGATCAGGTCAAGAAAAACGCGAGGCTCCCGAAGCATCAGAGTTCGTCGAACAGGAAATGATCGGAGCCTTGGCCGGGATAGATGATGATGAGGATGTAAATTTTGACTTTGAAGACGATCTGGAAGATCTTGAAGGAGAGTTTGTGCCAGAAAATGTTCCAGATTGGAAATCTGATGATGAAGTGATAATACATTAAGATGACGAAGTGGATGAAGTGGTCATTGAAAAGAAACCTGTCACGGAGCTACACGAGAATGAAAGTCAGAAGGTGATAGACATTGATATGCTGAGAACAGCAGATTATGATGTGTAAGAATCTGATACAACTTATAGGGAACTGACCAATGAAGAAAGAGGAGCTTATGGTTTAAGAAGGAAGTAAAAAGGCTGAATTGAAAATGAAGAAGAAACTGAAACTACGTAGTCCAGGAAAGTTATCTGGGGGGGGGGGGGGGTTCTGAGCTTGTTCTTTGACAAGGAACTGCAGCTATTTGTTCTGAAAAGAAGAGACGGCCTTAAGTACTTGCGAAGAAGACTTTAAGTTTTTAATTCATTGCCTAAATGTGTGGTTAAGGAGTTGGCATGGAAAGAATTGAGTAACCTGGGAGACGACCAGTATGCTGAAGTTATAGCGAGGATTATTAGAAAGGAGGGTCGGTCCAGAAGGTTTGAAATAATTCAGCAAAGGACAGGGAAGCAAGTTATGGATGAAATAAGGATAGCTCCATTAACAGGCAGGCCATGGATGAAGATGTATTATAAACTGGTTAAGTGCTTGAAGAAGGATCCGTTGAAGATAATGTCGCAAGACGTTCTGATGAACATGAAATGATGGTATGTTGACAACGAGACAGCTGAAGCAATAATGGAAGATAAAAACGAGAAAGTGATTTTGAAGGTTTATGACCCTCTGCATCTTGTAAACCTTTCAAAGGGTGACTTGCTGAAACTTCAAGAGCAGCCAATCTATTTTCATGAAGGTTAGAGCTCAAAAGGCAAGAAGTACCAGAAAGTAGTTAAAGTTTGCATTGAACAAGGTCTGTATGCAGGTAGTATTTTGAATAAGCCTAGTTCTATAGATTAGTGAATGTGTTTCTAGAAGCTATCGTCAAGGAGGAGTCTCTCAGTACACCCTGTGTGACGATAGCAGTCTAGGTATGTAATAGATAGTCATCTGTAACAGATCAGGCTTTGTTAATACAAGTCATATATGTTTGATCATGATTGTGTATGATGTTTACATTTCCATTCTGTAAGTTCAAAGATAAGTTAAAAGATACGTTCAAAGATAAGTTCTAGAATAAGTTCAAAGGCAACGGTTCGAACTTATCCATACCCAGAAGAACTTAGTGAAGCTATGTTCGTAAGGCATTTGGCAAGTTCGTGGGCTTGGGCCTAAACAAACTTAACCTGTTAAGTTCGGACTTAATCTCTTTAATTATGTGTTATTCCGTTTTAATCAGTGACTTTTGGAGAAATTCGTAATTAGATCTTGTATTAGTGCACGTGCGAGCTAGAGTTGATTTCAGAGAGTCTTTCAGAGAAATACACTGTGTCGGGCCATTCGTCGTATCGGCTATCATCGTGTTCGTCTCAGGTTTCCGTGTGTGATAGATCCGTTAGACCACTAACGAGGATTCCACACTCCTTGGATGGTGTCGCGTCAAGATCAGATCCGTGCTAGAGGTGACCTTACACATTCACGAAACCATAAAACTTTGAAAGGAACCCTTCATTTTGAGCAATTGATTATCACACAAATAAAGTTATTCCAACTAGAATGCATCCTAGTAATCGACCTGAATCCTATTTATTTAAAAAATAAATTAAAATAAAAAAAGTAAAATTGCAATATACTTTATAGATAAAAACACACTAACTAAATCTTTTTGCGAGAGTGTCAAAGAAGGTTCAATCTGATAGCTTTGTCAACAGACATCCGGTGTTTCACATTCACACTTTGGAATTTTTGATTCCTTTGATTTTTTGTCGTAACATACACACCAAGTCGATTGTCGGTATGTTTGTCCACTTAAGCACTCAACACTTAGGATTTTCCTTTCGCCTTTTTAATAGATAGTCATCTGGAACAGATCACACTTTGTTAATATAAGTCATATATGTTTGATCATGATTGTGTATGATGTTTACATTTCCATTCTGTATGTTCAAAGATAAGTTCAAAGATAAGTTCTAGAATAAGTTTAAAGGCTACGGTTCGAACTTATCAATAACTAGACGAACTTAGTGAAGCTAAGTTCGTAAGACATTGGACAAGTTCATGGGCTTGGGCCTAAACGAACTTAGCCTGTTAAGTTCGGACTTAATCTCTTTAATTATGTGTTAATCCATTTTAATCAGTGACTTTTGGAGAAATTCGTAATCAGAGATTGTATTAGTGCACGTGCGAGCTAAAGTTGAATTCAGAGAGTCTTTCAGCGAAATACACTGTGTCGGGCCGTTCGTCGTATTGGCTATCATCGTGTTCGTCTCAGGTTTCCGTGTGTGATAGATCCGTTAGACCACTAACGACGATTCCACACCGTTGGACGGTGTCGCGTCAAGATCAGATCCGTGCTAGAGGTGACCTTACACATTCACGAAACCATAAAACTTTGAAAGGCACCCTTCATTTTGAGCAATTGATTATCACACAAATTTTGTTATTCCAAAGAAGGTTCAATCAGATAGATTTGTCAACACACATCCGGTGTTTCACATTCACACTTTTGAATTTTTAATTCCTTTGATTGTTTGTCGTAACATACACACCAAGTCGATTGTCGGTATGTTTGTCCACTTAAGCACTCAACACTTAGGATTTTCCTTTGGCCTTTCTATTTATCAAGAAACTACCATACGTGTCCCACACTTAGACATACTGTTATGATCAAGACTTACATACAATGATTATGACTTTTCGGTATTTGAAAAATATCTTTAAATGGCAAACATCGGACACAGTTATGTATTTACATACAATAGAGTGTCTTATTTTGTCTTAGGGTAGAGCATCCTTTCTTTATTTAGCAACACAGCGGCGACAGGTTTGTACTCACGTACAACAAAGTGACATATCTTACTAGTTTAAGTCAAAACAGCGGTGACAGGTCTGTACTCACGTACAACAAAGCGACATGTTTTGACTTCCTTTGTGTTTAAAAAATTTTCTATTTATTTAAGATGTATTTAGATGAAGTCATACATCCCCCAGATTAATTTGCATGCCTCATTCATAATTATTGTCTGTGGGCCTCTAACATAGAAATCAAGACATTTTGGTCATACATCTAAGTTAGTTACACATATGACATTTCCTTGATTGTTTTATTAGCTTTTAGGAAATCCTTCATGTTTTATGCCTACCAACATATCTGCCAAGAACATGTATATCTCTTAGGGTTTATAGTGCATTACATGTGAAAGTTTAACATTTAGAGTTTGTTAGACTGTGCTAAATTTCGTCACGTTGAACCTTAGACTCTAAGACTTCTCTCATGTTTGCAATGTTCTCTTTTTTTTAATATTTTTATGGTTTTCTCTCTTTTTTTTATGTTTTTGCCTTTCCTTTTTTTAAGTAAAGAAACTAAAAAGATAACCTTATAACTTAAAAAAAAAAAATTAACGAGACAGAAAATCTACTGAGGTCAGGTTACTCTGGATTACGCATTTCGTTTAGTTGGACTAACAACTCAAAGCGTGATCTATCAAATGCTTTTGTGAACAGATTTGCAAAGTTTTCTTTTACAAACTCAGACACTTTACCATTTTCCCGTAAAATTCTCAACTTCGTCTAAGGACCCAATCAGCATGCCTGCTGGTTCATCCTTTGTACCCATGTCCTGTGTCGAGAGCCACAACTATCCATAAACCATTTGTTATTTGGACCTGTAGATAACTCCTGCACAATAAACAAGACAAGTTAGTAATCACGGTGAAGCCAAGCCATGACTGACTTGGTAATACCATTCACATCCACAAACGTGAATTCTTTCAGATACCCATCTCTACTTTCAGGTGACTTGGGCTTCTGATCAAGAACAAGTTGTGGACTCGAGTGATTAACGTCCACTCTTGTCCTTTGGGTTAGTCTTTGCGGTTCAACTCTTGATTAATTTCTGTTATAGTACATCTAATTTTGATATTTCTGGGCCCTACATGGAGTATTATGTCTATTAGGAGAATTAGACCTAACTAGAGTGTGACTCCTCTTAGGTGTATTATTCCTAATGATGGATTCGGGGCAAGACCTTGATTGACTAGGGAATCTATTTGGTGAATTATTCCTAAGTCCTTCATTTTGTCTGAGACACCAGTGGTTGTCGACTACCTAGACGTGATGTCACATTCGAGTTCTTCTCGGTATTTTGAGAACTACTCGTTCTTGCATTACTAGGCAATGTTTTTAATGTTTGTTATTCTTGTTTCCCTATGTTTAGTGAAGACTCCGACTTCTTGTAGGGACAACCTGAAGCAACATGTCCTTTCTCATGACACTTAAAGTAAGACATCTTGTCAATAGATTTCTTATAGGCACTCTTTGACCTAGGTGTCTTATTAATGTCTTGATTATCTGTAGCAACTCCCTTATTGAACTTCTTTCGTTTCTTATCCCTTACAGTTCCAGCTGTATATAGTTTTGGCACACTACTAGATGGCACAAACAGTATAGACTTCTTAACCTGAGGAGTAGCTAATGATACTTAGGTAGACTCAGTTACCCTGACTTCCTCTGATTTAACCGTTTCATTGGTCTCATCTTGAGGAGTAGGTACATAGTTGCTATTAGCCTCAACAACGTTAACCCTAGACTCAACTAATTCCGTATATCTAAGAGAGATCTCTTTGGTCAGTGACTGTACATGCTCATAAATTAGTTCATTCCTGACACTTTATTCAATTAATTTGTCATGCATAACAATTATATCTTGAGCATTATTTCTCAGTTTGGCCTGAAGATCTTCCTTAATGTCTAATAAATATGCATTATCTGATTTTAACGATTGAATTTTGAGAAGCATAGATGAATGTGTTTCTAGCACTAAATTCAATTAATCATTCATAGTAATACATAAAAAACATAAATCATTAAAAGTAGAAAAGTTCAGAATTACCTTTTTCCGATCAGATTTGATGTTGGCTATCTGAGCTGCAAACTCCTAAGAAGTCAGCTCCTCTATAATCTCTAGCACCAAAGGATCTGAATCAGACTGCTGGGTATCCTCATTCTTTTCCTCTTCTACTCCCATATTCGTTTCTGTCACTTCGACCATGAAAGCCCTATTGTTCGCCTCTGGATGTGTATTCAAATTATATGTGACATCTAACTATTTGTTAGATCCCACATTAGTAAGTAAACTAACCATTGAACCCTGATTCCCTGATCTCTGATTCTCAGAACTGCTTGAATACTCACGTCCCAAGTTCTGATGATTATCCATCTTGGGTCTTTGACGCTCTCTCGCAAAGTGTCCCAACCCCTGACAGTTATAACACCTTACTTTTGACTTAACGAATCCTACATTGTTCACACTTAGATTTCTTCCCATTTTATTCATGAACCTCTTCTATCTTTGTGTGACCATGGCCAATTGCCATTGTAGGTCCATTTGCTCTAATGATCATAATCTTCTTCTCGTAGAGCTGAATCGTTTTTTTTCCCTTGAATACAATTCCCGTAAGCTGCTACAAACAATGATAGAAGCTTGAGTTGCTGCTCTGCAGTTTTAGCACTCATTGACATTTTTGTGTATCCTAGAGATGTTGATCCTGTAGTAGATGCCTGCGGCTGATCATACGGATTTGAAAAACCCAGAGAGGCGCTACCATAAGATACTTCTGCTTCTCTTGGAATGCCCTCTTGTTCTCCTGAATAAAATGTTTTGGCTTCAGACTTAGGTACACTAGAGTTAGATAGTTTTGATTTATCAAAGTACATCTCAGGATCTTGTACCTGATCATACTCCATCTCCTTCTTTTGTATCTTGAAGCTATAAGCCCTAAGAACTCCAATAACTTCTTCCAGAGTGAGGGTTTCTAGTTTCTTTTCATCATGCTTTATCAACGTAGTGTACATTTCCACTTTGATGGTAACGCATCTAGAAGTTTCTCGATCTTTTCTGATTCTTGATACTCAACCCTGAAGTTATCAAGCTCGGTTAACAGATGATAGAACATTCTGACAATCTCATCCAAGTTCTCGTTCTTCAGAACTTTTAAAGATCGCAAATTGTTGTTTTAACAACTCAGTTCTCCCCTTCGTCACCCGTGAATTTCCCACATACCTCTTCTCTAGAGCTTCATAGAGCTCTTTAGAAGTTCTGTGATGTTTAAACGTATGTAGAATATCCAAAGGTAACGCCATTTTAATTGATGACAGAGCTCGATTTTCGGCTTCATACATTTTGTTGTCCTCATCCTTCATTTGTTGATAGAAAAAAACCTTCATCCTGCCTTCAAGCTCTTGTGTAGGTGGAACATACCCTTCATCTATGCATATCCACATACGCATATCGTTAAAACGGGCGAAGTCTACAAACCTATCTTTCCACCAATAATAATCTTCAATTTTCATAAGCTTAGGTGGAGAATTTGATTTGCCCACTTCGTGATCCATTTCCAAGAACTTATGTAAACTTGACATTCTCGTAAAACTTTTGTTCACAAACTTAAATTATAATTTTTAAAATAAATTCGAAACAAGTTCGTATGGACTTAGCCCTGATAAGTTCATACGAACATAGCCCTCACAAGTTCTTACAAACATAGCTCTGACAAGTTCGTGGAGGAGCGTGTCTGACAAGTTCGTGATGCCCTAAAACACCCTCCTAAGTTCGTGTGCCGCAAGTTCGTGAAAAGATTTCAATGATTTCTACTGAAAAATCGAACTTAAATGAATATTTCACAAGGAAATTGCTTGAAAAATTCTGAAAACTATGAAAAACACGTGATTTACCCAAAAAACGCCAAGGAACCCAATGAATGTTCAACCAAACGTGACGAACACGAAGAACATTAAAGATATGATCTGATACCACTTGTAAGGTCACCATGTCTACGGATCGAATCAAGGCGCCATGTCGTCTAACGAGTGCGGAATCCTCGTTAGACACTTAAAGGATCGATCACGCGCGAAACACGGAGCCTAACACAATGCCAGCCGATATGATAACGACCCCACATGTGTGCACTATGACAAACATTCGAATCATAGCTCCCAAAAGTCTCTCAGCCCTCAAAATCGTCTACAGTCCTATTCTTTAAGCTTTGGATTCTCTGTTTTCTCTCAAGTTCGACAGAACCTCTGAGCCTACAAATAATCTGCTGAATTCCCAATGATAAGTTCATTATATAACCATTAAGTTCTTGTATGGCCTAAGCCCACGAACTTACCAAGGCTAAATTCGTGCGAACTTAACCTCCTTATGTTCGTGACCTCCCCTAGAACTTATTTTCTTAATTTCTTGAGCCTATGCCCTAAGAATTTATTCTCATGAACTTAGGTTACCTAAGTTCGTGCCCTATGCCTTAAGAATTTATTCTCATAAGTTCTTGAGCCTATGCCTTAAGAACTTATTCTCATGAACTTAGTTGACCTATGCCTTAAGAACTTATTCTCATAAGTTCTTGACCCTATGCGTTAAGAACCTATTCTCATAAGTTCATAGCATCATATACTTATTACCATAAGTTCTTATCACGAAATCATGAACTTATCAAGCCATTGCATTAACAAGACCCTATCTATTGCAATACACTGTCAATAACAAAACTGGCCTGCTCGTCACACCGGATGTACCAACATGGACCCATAAGACTGAGAAATTACCAACTGATTTGCCTCAATATGCAAGGCCTTGAATAGATTTGTTGGAATTTATATTGTTGATGAATATAATAAGTCCAGGGTTGTTTTTGTAATTTGTCAATAGTTCCTTTTTGTATGTATAAATAGAAAAGTCATGTACTGAATATGTACAGAATTGTACAATTGTAATTGCATAAATATTTTGTTTTGTACGGAAGGTCAGATCTAGGGTTCAGTGCTTCGAATATTCTCATTGTAAATTCTCTGTTGAATCAAATCATTCGGTTAGTGGTTAATCTCAATCTTGTTCTTCTTGATTAATCTGTATTTGTGATTGATTCTAACTCTAAACACAAAAAACCGAACACTCGAAATCATTTTGGGATTAATTAGAATTATTTTGGTTGAAAATTAGGGTTTTTGAACATGGATTTTGAAAAATCTGTTAAAACTCGGTTAAAACTAACATTTTAGTTTTTATCGAGTTTGATCAAGTGTATATCGAGTTGGATAACTGTTGTGATCGAGTTTGATAAAAGTCTTGATCAAGTTTGATTAAACATTAATCAAGTTTGACTATTCGTCTTTCGAGTTTGTCAAACTCTCCATTCGGGTTTTATTAAACACACTTTCAAAAGGAATCAAGTGTTCTTCGAGTTTGTTGAAGAACTATTCGAATTTGATAAAACAACTTTTTGAACTGATCGAGTTTGATCACATGTGATTCGAGTTTAACAACACATGTTTTCGAGTTGAAAATACTTGTAATTAACAACTATTCGAGTTTGAATACAGTTCATTCGAGTTTGATGAAGACCATTCAAGTTCATTCCTTTATCATTCGAGTTGATCATAGTTTCAATCGAGTTTCATACATCCAAATTCGAGTTTAATACTTCACAATTCGAGTTTGATCCCTCTTCATTAGAGTTTACTCATCCTTAGTTCAAGTTTACTCTTTCTTTGATCGAGAATACACTTCACTGTTTGAGATTGTCTCTTTTTTTTTAATCGAGTTTAACTCTTCTTCAATCGAGTTTTACTCTTCTTAACTGAGTTTGACCATTCAACACCCAAGTTTGGTCTTTCATACTTAGAGTTTTAATTTCAGTGTTCATTTCAAAATCATTCCTAATTCCATAAAAAGATATTCGAAGATTCAGTTCTATACATTCATAATGTCTAAAGATGCACTGGCCATAGGTTCGGAAACCAAACATCCGATGATTTACAGAGAAGAATATGTGCAGTGGAGGGAACGGTTCTTAGAGTTTATAATATTTCACGATTTATCTGAGGATATGTTGGCCTCACTGAATGAAGGCTCAGGCAGATTGTTTGTTTCTATCCCTGCAGTTCCAACCAAATATCCTCTGGTACTGACAACCGCTCGTCGTAAAGCGTTCAAAAATAATTTATAAAAACACCAATCACATTAACTTACAGCTAGGGTTAGTGGGATCGTCTTCTCAGGGAGCATGTGGTTATCAATATTATACTACGATAGTTATTTACTAATAATAAAAGCGAATTATTAAAGTAACCTATAGAAGGAGGTGGTTGAGCGAAACGTTCGGAAAAATAACTATAGCTTTATTACGAAAACTTAAAGAATGAAGTAAGAACACCAACGAATTCGGATTTAGGGTTTGGGTGGAATTACGGATTATCGACCTACGGTTGCTAATAACTAAATTATTTACTGATCCGTTTATTTATCTTTGTAACCTAACGACATAGACATAGTTATGACAATCACTTCTATCGCAATCTGTATTTTGGGCACGAATCGTGTCATGTTCACAGTCCGTCTTAACTCCTAATGTAATGAGCTCGGCACGACAGGTAACACGACTACGACGCGTCTTACGATAAAGATATAAATAGAAGCGAACGGAACAATATATTTAAATAATGATCACACAGAAAACTAAATAAAACATATCGTTCATTACAATAATAAACTAACGAAAACAATATAAACACTTAGCTAACCAACAAACCTTTGAACGATAACGATATGATCATCAACCAACGCGTACGAAACATTGAACTTGTCAGGACCATGCTTCGTAGTTGTCGGATTGATGGGGGAAAGATGGAGCGTAGAATGAACCAAACCCTCAACCCTTCGCCGTTGGTTGTCGCGCAGACTACATCGCGATTGATGAATCTAGGACATTTCTTCCGCTTTTCTCTTCAATTTCTCCTCAAAATATGTGTATATTTTCGTATGGCAGCTTCTCATATATATAGGCAACCTTAAAACCCTAAAAAAACGCTGAAAATTATTTTAGTGGGTTGGGCGCAGGCCTGCGCCCCCCCCCCCCCCCCCCCCCCGACGCTTGGGTCTAAAATCGCGTATTTTGGCAGCAAATATCATTCTGTTGAGCACTCGGTTGGGGAGCAGGGTTGCGCCCCAGTCTGCGCTTGACTTTCTACAAATGTGCTCCGATTGCGCTCAAATTTGTGTGACTTGTACTTGAGAGGATTACCTACATGCGTAATGAGTTTTATCAATAGTAGAACATTCCAAGGCACAATTTACTCATTTTAACTCCTTTTAAGCTCTAACCCTTCTATTGATAAATAACGATTAAATGTACCATTATACCAAGATTTAATACATAAAATTATATCATTTAAACACATTAAAGGCGGTATAAAATGGGCCGATCAAACATCCCCAACTTAAACCTTGATCGTCCCGAGCAAGAAAACTAAATCAGACTTTAATGTTTTAGATTTCATTTACCAAGCATGCGATAAATCTGTGACTCTCTAATTAATTTATCAAATTAGTAACAGCCTTCATACTAAATGTCCATGCATGATCATAACTAAAATAACATTTCGGTTACACTGTGTTAAAACCGCTGTCAACACTTTACCTCCCAAACATTCCTCACCATAAACCACCTTTTTTGCTCAAGGTTACATGCATGCAATTTTACCGGTTTTGACGTTTATAATGAACTCACTTATCATTTGATAATTTCTCTCTTTTTTTAGCACACTTATAAGTGATTTTGAACATGACTTTTCTAACGAGTCCATGTAACGAAAAATTGATCAACCACTCCCAAACCAGTTGGCTTTAGGGGGTTAGGCATAAAATACCCCTCAGACTTCTTTTCCGAACTCGTTAGGCCACCCCTTACGATTTAAGCACCTACGTCTCACGGGTTTACTTGCAACACTCCCCCTTATTGCTTAGGTGTATCGATGTCTTTTAAAATGTTGGTTTTGATAAAGTGTTTTATTCTTTAAAACCACAGACAAGTGTAACATACTCATATTCTTTTATTAATCTCATGCATGCACATTCATTATGACACTTTTTATAAATTTTCAAATTAACTCAATCGTCACCGATATCACTTGGTATTAATCTATTTGCTAACTAGAATCATCATTTTAAGTTACTTGCTCAAATCAAAATAAATTAGGGAGATAAGATCAATACATTTCTACTTTTAATTGGTTAATCAATCAACTATTATTCAAGGGTGAACACACAAATGCAAAATAAAAACTAAAAACTAAAAATCATGAAAAACTAAACTAATTAGATGCACGAAGTTCACTCACGCAATAATAAAATGAACGGAGGAACCTGATCATTGAGTGCAAAATCCTGGGTCGGTCGCCTTCTATATTTCGTAATGTAATCATCCACTCATATACATCATATCTCCTTGCAAGTCAATCTTCCTCTTCAACTTTGGACATCATTGTCCCAATAACAATATAGATTAGACTGAGATTCAAGTGGATGAGTGTACAAATAATGCAAAACCATGCCTAAAAAAATGAATGTATTTATTTTCATGACATAGTTAAATAAAAAGCGAGATAGTCGTTTTGAGGTCACAGTTGGGGTTAGAATAACCTCCCCAACTTAATTATCTATCAATTCTCGTTATGTTACATAAAAGTCATGGGAATATTGACACAGTATAATGATGCAACTAATTAAATGCAATAAACTAAAATGAATATGCGCGATTCATATCATGATTTAATTAAAAGGAGAGATAAATTATTTTTAGCATTGGTAATTGGGGTGAGGGCAAACATCCCCAACTTAATTCCCTACTACACGTATATTGTTTTTTAAATAAAACATGATGTGCATTTGTGATAAGGAAATATCAGTCTTAAATTTATAAACTCTAATCTGACTAAATCGACCGATAAACTCTCGGGCAAGTGTACCCGATCGTATAGCAATAAACTGGTAAGACCAAGATCGTCTCCACAGGGAACGGAAAATGCAATTTATACCAACTAAAATTATTCTAGCAAAAATAAAATGGATAAAATGCAAACAAGTAAAAAGGGGTTTTGTTTTTTGATTTTTAGATACCGTTGACACGGCAAAGTAAAAGAAATTACTAAAATTAAAATGACGATTAAAAGTAAATAACTAAAAATTTAAACAAGTATGAAATAATTAACGAAGAGAATAGAATCAAATAACTAAAAGGTATTCATCATTGAATCACTCCCCCTAGATTTGGTTCGTTTACAAGTGCAATTGATTGATAGAGTTTCTAAGAAATTTCGAGCTAACATAGACCATCAACCCTATTAATCCGATTATAACCTAATCTATTCAAAACACGCTAACTCTCGTTATTGGTGAATCGAACTCCAACTTTTATCTGGGTTATTAGAGAAGCTGTAACAACCTAACTTTTGGTTTAATCATAATTTCAGTATTTTGATCAAAGTAATGTAATTTTATTACATTAATTATCTTGTAATTTAATTATAAATGAAATAATGTACTTAAATTATTTATAAATGATTATGAATTATTAAAATGATTAGAATAAAGAGATGTAAAATACAAAAGTCTAGTGGGTTAAATACTCAAATGATAAATGAAATATATATAAACCAATTTAATGGTTCTTAATGCCATTAATCACAAAATTCTCTCTCTCTACTCTCTCACTAAAGCAATCGGCCATTTCATCACAAATCCATCAAGAATTTCATTTACTTGCAAGTAATTGAAGAATCAATACAAGAAGGAGTTACAAGAAGCAACAATTATCATCAAACAACAAGATTTAAAGGTAATTATTTCTTAAAAATCTTGAAAATTATGTGTTTGGTTCGGTTTTGATAAAAACCGAAACCAAGACTTTAAAATGTGAAGATTTGATATTGCATGTATAAAATTTTACTAGTTTATGATGAATTTAAGTAAATAAAAGTAATAGAAACAAAGATTTTGGGTTGGATTATCCAAAAATGAATAAAAATCGGAATTTAGATGAAAAATAGGTTCTTGACAAAAGTTTATATTTTTGGATGATCTTGATGAATTTATGATGTTTTAGATCAATACATTAGTATAAAATCAATCAAATAATGATATTACATCAATATAAAACATTGCATGTTACTAAAAAGTGTTTTTAGGAATTTATATGTAAAATCCGTATGAAAATAATGAAGAACACCAAGAACAATTTCTGGAAATTTACTAAGTGTGGTATCCGAATTCGGATTACCCGAATTCGGATGGTGCTCATGTTTCGGATCATGCTTCGGTTCGGATTGTTCCCAATTTCGGATTTAATATTTTGGATGTCACCTAATTCGGTCCCAAATCCGAAATTGGATGATTGATTCGGATACTATTAGGTTCGAATTCGGGTGTATACCTTTCGGATGAAGCCAATTCGGGTCCCTAATTCGGAGTTGTCCGGATCCTGATGATCCGAATCCGGATCCTAATCCGGGCTGATCCGAAATTTAATGGTCCGAAATGCACTTATTATATTTTAATAGAAATGATTATATAAATATATGTTGTTATATATATATATTTAGAGAACTTTTGGAGAATTTAAAGGAATAAAGAATAAGAACGAACAAAACATTGATGAACTGAAAGTTATCAGAATCAGATAGAATTACAGATTTTAATGACCAAAAGATGATAAAATTCCATGATAATGATGATGATAAAGATGATGAAATTAACATGATATTATCATGAATGATTTTGAACAGGTTCAGTATATTCTGAACAAAGATTTAAAGACTTAAAGACTTGAAAGCGGGTCTCTGATTTGAAAAGAATTGACAGAACATATTGACAAAGATAAAATCCTGAGATAACTCGGGTGGCAGATTTTTATATCTGTTTGATAAAAACCCAGACCAGTGAGTTATAGATATTCAGATTGAACATGCATAAGATCCGGTTGAGATATATTGCTGCTGTTAGATTTATTGACATTCACTTTATCAGCTGGAATGAGACCTGTGCACACCATGGATGGGTGTTGCCCAGTGGATCATGATAGCTATTTGATTATCTTTTCATATTGCATTTAATAACTGCTTCAGACTTTGCTTTATGATTCATTGCTATCATGACTTCTAAGACATATGCTTCCATTATTGATCAGACATTTGATAGAATTGATTCAGCTTGACTAGCCCTTATGGTCTATTGTTCTAGACCCGGCTATTTCACCAGTTCTTATGAATTGGTAATGACCTCCGATGTTCCGCCATATTGACTTACTGGTAGCTAGCCCAGTATGTGGCTGATCCCCACGATTTAAGCGTCAGTGTGGCTTGAACATCATCCGATCTTATGATACTATATCTCAATCATGAGGGCTGTAGCGGCAGCCAAGACATATCACGCTAAGACTAATGACCCCGCTTGACACGCATGTTGATATTGAAAAGCCAAAGGAAAATCACCTGCAGGACCTAGTACTTAGGTCATTCAAGATCCAAGTTTTGAAGCTTTCTTAGACCACTACTCAACAAACTTTCTGGTATTGATTGGAAGACAACAAATGTGGTGGTTCTGGGTAGACTTGATGTAATGTATGATGTTATGACTAGATTAGATGCTACCTTTTTATAACTTTATTTTGAAATATGTAACTTAAATCCTAAAATGTAATGTACATGTAATTATTAATTCCGCAATTAATTACCCTATCTTAGTATGGTTGATATCGTATTGCATGATGTGGGACCTAGACTCTGAGGACTGCCCCGGAAGGGGAGGTCTTCACAGGATGGTATCAGAGCACTAGTTTGAGTGAATCAAGTATTATGTAAGTATACTTGGTCTCAAACTGAAGCAATACATATGTATCAATCATTTAGGTGGTTTGAACTGAGATAGGATGTACAGACTATTAGGATGGGAAAAAGGGTACATAGATCTAAGTCTATAAACTGATAGTTCAATGATTTTAATTTTCAGTAGAAGATGTCAGGATCAGGATCAGGTGATATTCACAGCAACATGAACCCACAACAAATGTTTGAAATGATGCAACAACTTCTAGCCCAACACTCAGAACAACAGAACAAAATAATGCAAGAACAGTTTCAGGCCAGAGATGAGGCCAAAGCTAAAAGACGAGAAGATAAAAGAAATAAGCGAAAAGAAAAGCAAGTCCAGAATGACGAATCTGATTCTGATAAATCTAATCCAGATGTAACATCCTCGGATTAAAATTATTATAATTGAAGTTTATTAAGTTTGAATTTTGTATTAAGTTAAAATTATTGATAATGATTATTTATTTGAATTTATGGAAGTTGGTTGCATATTATGGAAATTTAGAATTTTTATTTATTAAGTGAAAAATAATTATTAAGAATGATCATTAAAATGTTATTGATGAAAATTATGATGGAAATCAGTATTTAGATAAACTAGTTGAGTTGAGGGGCTAAAGGTGTTAAAATTTGAAAGTATGAAATAAAAGACCAAAGGTCTTTCATTTTCAACCAACACTCCCTCTCTCTAGAACTCATCTCTCGGCTCTCTCTCTCTCTACGAATTCAAGAACATCAAATCTCGGATTTGAAGGCTGAAAATCTGGAATAAGGTTGCATTCAAGGAACTATTACTACTGCAATCGAAGATTTGAGGTAAAAATCCTTTAAAATTCGAATTTAGAAGCTTTATTGGTTCGGTTTTGATAAAATCCGAATCATGAGATTTGGGGTTGCAAATGTTCATGCATGTATGATGTTGTTATGGATTAGTTTAATTCGAGTATTGATGGTGTTATGTACAAAATTTCAGCTTCTGAATCAACCTCTAAGTATGATTTTCAGAGAATTGTGTGTGTTTGTTAGTGTGTGTGTTCGACGGGTAGAACAAAAAGAGCAAAAAATGGGTTTTAATTGGCATAGAAATGTGTTAATTGTAGTGTTAAAAGTGTTGGAAATACATGAATATTAGTTGGTGTAAGTTATTTCACGTATTGAACAAGTACAAAAATGACTTGGATTAAATCTGGAAAATATCAAGACTGCACTGATATGAACTCGGATGTCCGAATTCGGATCTGGCAGGAACTCGGATCCGGACCGAATTCGGACAGGATCCGAATTGTTGATGTTCAAATTTAGCAAAATAATAATCTAAGTGTTTGAATCTCGGATGGGGTCCGAATTCGGTTGGGGACCGAATTCGGATATGGTCCGAATCTATTTTGGGAACCGAATTCAGATAAGGTCCGGACTTAACATGAAGTCCGAAATTGCAATGATCCGAATTAGGATGTATGTGAGATCTGAATTGGGGGTCCGAATTCGGGTGGGGTCCGAATTCGGGCATGGGTCCGAATTTGGGATCAAAAATGGTAAAAACTTATAAAATTTAGTTTTATGGAAGGAAACAAGATATTAACATGATGTGTTGTTACAAATGACTTACAGGTCCCTTGTGGTGTTGTTTAACCCACAGTGGGGTACTTGGTTGATCCGGTTGAAATTCCGAGGAGAAATAAAATTGGATTAAAGATAAAAACGCACCCACTGTGAGTACCTTTGATTTTTAACATGTCTGCATCTGCTTTATGTTTGCATTGCCTGCTGAGGCCTGTTGTTTCATGTTCGTTTGGCATTCTACTAACATACGTTTATGTTGATGCACATTCATATTTGTTGCATGTCCGTTCATTTGTTGTGCATCTTTTCGATGGACCTGCGTGGTCGCATCTGTACTCTGATGTTACTGTGCTATATGACCAAGAGTTTGACACCTCTGTGGTCAGGATAGACAGTAGGTCATCCCCGATGTAATGTCTGCCTCAGATGGTGGTTGTTCTTATGCCGAGTGTCAGCTCGAAGGAGCTGCAGCTCGGGTTTGCGTATCTGGGATACGTGTGGGGTATACGGTATGTGTTACCGCGGTTACCCTGGGTGGCATCATAAAGATTTGTAGAATGTGTGAAAATCATCTGGTATTCACTAAGCATTCGCTTACCTTTTAGTTGTTGAATTTTTTTACAGGAAAAGGGAAGTCTACAGCTGGACCGTCTAGCTAGGACGTTTATTGAAGTGTTTGAAGATTTCCACTATTTAGCTTGGTATTTGTTATGAAATCAATGTTGTAATAATTTGGGGATGATGTAATTCAGTTCAAGTTTATAGACTTAGATGTGTAACCTTTGTAGCACCGTAGGGTGTTAGACTCTGTTGTAATACTTTTATTTATGTATTTTGCTTCCGCGCTATTATTAAGCTATCAGATCATTATGTTATGTGTTTGTTGGTGATTAATCCTGGGTGAATGGTAATTGGTGGTTAATGTGGCAAGGGTGTCACACCAGAAACCCAAATAGCTCAGCCAAAAGGCTGCAAGTTTAAAGATTTCAAAGCTAGCGGTGCTTTGAATTTTGAAGGAACAGTTAATCCGATTCAGGCAATGGATTGGATTAGCCACACTGAAGAAATTTTCCGGATTTCTGATTGCTTAGACTCCAAGAAAGTAAGTTATGCGTCCGCGTTATTTGTCGGTGCTGCACGTGCCTGGTGGAAAACTCAGAGAAGTATCTACGGCGAAGAAATAATTCAGACTCTAGAATGGAACCAATTTCTCGACATGTTCAACGCAAAGTACTGTCCAGTCGATCAGCGAGATAAGATGGAGGTACAGTTAATGCAGCTGACTCAGGGAACGAAGACAGTTGACGAATACGAACACGAGTTTTCACGACTATGCGGTTATTCCTCATACCAAGTAGCTACCGAGGAAAGAAAGATGAATAGATTTCGTGTAGGACTTAATCCAAGATACAGGCATCCCATGAGTGCGATCAAATACAAGAGTTATTTGGAAATGGTAGAAGCAGCCAGACAGATTGAGAGAGGATATCTAGAGTACGGCGATCAGCTATACGCTCCAACGACTAACCCAATAAATCCGTCTCCTCCTAAGAAACAAAGATTTGGTAGATTTTTCAAGCCAAATAAGTCACAATTTCAGCAATCCCATCAGCATAGTTCACAACAGAAAGCACAAGTTTACTCCCTCACGAACGAGCCACGATTCTGCAAGCGATGCAGAAAGTCACACATGGGGTTGTGCAATCCAGATGATGTTACTTGCTTCGCGTGCAACATGATCGGTCACAGTAGTGAAGAATGTCCACAGCAGGGACGTGGATGCGCAAAATGTGGAAAAAGGGGACAGTTCATGTATCAATGTCGTAGCGGACCGCGTTATCAGTCTCAGTCGTCAGCTGGAGGATCTACAGTTAAGAGTTCTGCTGCTTCGCCGACTGCAAAGACTCGAGCTTTTCAAATAACAGCCGAGGAAGCAAAAGAAACACCCGACGTAGTTACCGGTATGTTCTTTCTTAACTCTATTCCTGCCCGAGTACTATTTGATTCCGGCGCGAGTCGTTCTTTCATATCAACATCTTTTGCACAAAGATTACATAAAGCTCCATCAAAACTCCCCGTGATATTAGACATTGAGACAGCTAGTAACAATTTTGTTATGGCTGATTCCGTTTATCGTAATTGCACACTACTTGTTGATAATATCGTATTCAACCTCGTCCTTATCCCGATTCCGTTGAAAGAGTTTGACGTCATCATCGGCATGGATTGGCTAATGAATAACGAGGCTACAATTATCTGCAACCGGCGAGCCATTAGAATCAAGTCTTCAGACGGCCGAGTTTTGGAGATCAAGGGCGAGAAGAGGAAAGGTGCACATTGTTTCATATCTATAGAAAAGGCTCATAAATACTTGTCTAGAGGTCACGACTCCTATATTTGTTATGCTCTATCTGAGTCCAGCTATGAAAAGAAATCTTTGTCCGATATTCCTATCGTCTGTGAGTTCCCAGACGTATTTCCTGATGACATTTCCGGAGTGCCACCGGAACGTCAAGTCGAGTTCAGTATCGACTTGGTTCCTGGTGCGGCTCCTATCGCAAAAGCTCCATAAAGACTTGCACCTGCAGAAATGCAAGACATGTCTAAGCAACTGCAAGAGCTGTTAGAGAAGGGGTTTATCCGACCGAGTTCTTCTCCGTGGGGTGCACCAGTTCTATTTGTTAAAAAGAAAGACGGAACCTTCCGTATGTGCATCGACTACCGCGAGTTGAACAAAGTCACCATAAAGAATAAATATCCTTTGCCCAGGATCGATGATCTGTTTGATCAGCTGCAAGGAGCCAGCTATTTCTCAAAGATAGATCTCCGTTCTGGGTATCATCAGCTGAAAGTTAGAGATGAGGATATACCGAAGACAGCTTTCCGTACAAGATACGGTCATTACGAATTTCTCGTAATGCCGTTTGGATTAACGAATGCACCAGCGGCGTTCATGGATCTCATGAATCGCGTGTGCAGACCAATGTTGGATAAATCAGTTATCGTGTTCATAGACGATATTCTGATTTACTCCAAAACGGAGGCTGATCATTCTATTCATCTACGGCAATTGCTAGAGTTATTAAGAAAAGAAAGACTCTACGCAAAGTTTTCTAAGTGCGAATTCTGGCTCAGACAGGTATAATCTCTATTATATATGTCTTGAGCTGTTTCCTTAACTATTCTATGATTCACATCAGAACTTGAATTTCTATTTTGATTATCTTATAGATTCAATTCCTTGGCCATGTCGTTTCTGGCGAAGGAATATCCGTTGATCCGTCTAAAGTCGAGGTCGTTCAGAAATGGCAAACGCCTCGCAATGCCTCTGAAATAAGAAGTTTCCTTGGATTGGCCGGTTATTATCGGCGATTCATAAAGGACTTCTCGAAGATTGCTGTGCCACTTACAATGCTAACACGAAAGAATACTCCTTTCGTTTGGACCGATAAACAGCAAGAGGCATTCGATATTCTGAAGCAAAAGTTGATTCAAGCGCCGATCCTAGCCTTGCCAGAAGGCAATGATGATTTCGTTGTTTACAGCGACGCATCTGGTACTGGCTTAGGATGTGTTCTCATGCAAAGAGGAAAGGTTATTGCCTACGCTTCAAGGCAATTAAAAGACTACGAGAAAAGTGCACCAACTCATGATCTTGAGTTGGCTGCCGTTACCTTTGCACTGAAGATCTGGCGTCACTATTTATATGGGACTCGGTGTCAGCTCTACACCGATCATAAGAGTCTCAAATACCTTTTTACTCAAAAAGATCTGAACATGAAACAGCGTCGGTCCTTGGAGCTTATCAAGGATTATGATTGCGAGATCTTATATCATCCCGGCAAAGCAAATGTTGTCGCGGATGCATTGAGTAGAAAAGTGTATCCAGAAAAGTGCTGCTATGCCTTAACTCCTGTAATATTCTCTTCTGATCTTATTGAAGACATCAGAATTGCTCAAGCTGAAGCATTGAAAGAAGAGAATATAGATTCTGAAAATCTTAAAGGGTAATTACAATTTCTAACTCTGAACCATTTGGGACTTCACTGTCTCAAGGGAAACCGAATCTGGGTTCCTAAATATGGTTCTATTCGTAGCACTCTTCTGTCTGAAGCTCATCAGTCCAAGTTATCTATTCATCCTGGCAGCTCAAAGATGTACTTTGATCTGAAAGCCGATTACTGGTGGCCAGGAATGAAGAAAGACATCGGAAAATGTGTTGAAAGCTGCAAAGTATGTCAGATGGTTAAGGCAGAACACCAGAAACCCTTCGGGGATATGCAACCACTGCCAGTTCCTGAATGGTAGTGGGAGCATATAACAATGGACTTCATTACGAAGCTGCCAAAGACCAAAAGACAGCACGATTCCATCTGGGTAGTCATTGACCGTTTAACAAAGTCAGCACATTTCATACCGATGAAAGAAACATATTCTCTCGATAGATTGGCGCAGCTGTACATCACTGAAATTATTTCACGTCATGGTGTGCCGAAGTCTGTAGTTTCTGATCGTGATAGTCGTTTCACATCAAGATTCTGGCAAGCACTACAAGATGGGATGGGTACTCGGATTTCTATGAGTACTGCTTATCATCCAAGTGCAGATGGCCAGAGTGAGCGTACTATCCTAACTCTGGAAGATATGCTTCGTGCCTGCATTCTTGATCTAGGTGGTAACTGGGATGACCACTTGCCGTTGGTCGAATTCTCGTATAATAACAGTTATCATTCAACGATCAAGATGGCTCCTTTTGAAGCTTTATATGGAAGAAAGTGCAGAACTCCCACCTGTTGGCGTGAAACAGGTGAATCGCCAATAGCAGGACCTGCCCTTCTACAGTTGACACACGAGAAGATTCAACTTGTTAGAAGAAATATTCTTGAAGCTCAAAGCAGGCAGAAGTCATACTATGATAACCGGCACAGATCAATCAGCTTTGAAGTTAACGATTGGGTGATGCTGAGAGTATCTCCAATGAAGAATGTGGTGAGATTCATAAAGAGAAACAAGCTAGCTCCAAGATTCATTGGTCCGTTCAAGATTGTCGAAAAGATTGGGAATCAATCTTATCGACTTGAACTGCAAGCTGACTTAGCTGGAATACATCATGTATTCCATGTTAGTCACTTGAGAAAGAGTTTAGCAGATGAAAGAGAAGTTCAGATACCACACGTTAACTTGCAGATTGATGAAAAGCTTAGAGTGGTTGAAGAGCCGGAATGTATTCTGGACTCGAAGACCAAAAAGCTTCGAAATAAAGATATACAGATGGTGCTCGTCCAGTGGAAACACCATAAAGGTTCGCATCAGTCTTGGGAATCCAGAGATGTCATGAAAGCAACTTATCCCAGTTTGTTCAAACGTAGCTAACTTCGGGGACGAAGTTTGTGCGTGGTGGAGCCCATTCTGTAACAACCTAACTTTTGGTTTAATCATAATTTTAGTATTTTGATCAAGTAATGTAATTTTATTACATTAATTATCTTGTAATTTAATTATAAATGAAATAATGTACTTAAATTATTTATAAATGATTATGAATTATTAAAATGATTAGAATAAAGAGATGTAAAATACAAAAGTCTAGTGGGTTAAATACTCAAATGATAAATGAAATATATATAAACAAATTTAATGGTTCTTAATGACATTAATCACAAAATTCTCTCTCTCTACTCTCTCACTAAAGCAATCGGCCATTTCATCACAAATCCATCAAGAATTTCATTTACTTGCAAGTAATTGAAGAATCATAACAAGAAGGAGTTACAAGAAGCAACAATTATCATCAAACAACAAGATTTAAAGGTAATTATTTCTTAAAAATCTTGAAATTTATGTGTTTGGTTCGGTTTTGATAAAAACCGAAACCAAGACTTTAAAATGTGAAGATTTGATATTGCATGTATAAAATTTTACTAGTTTATGATGAATTTAAGTAAATAAAAGTAATAGAAACAAAGATTTTGGGTTGGATTATCCAAAAATGAATAAAAATCGGAATTTAGATGAAAAATAGGTTCTTGACAAAAGTTTATATTTTTGGATGATCTTGATGAATTTATGATGTTTTAGATCAATACATTAGTATAAAATCAATCAAATAATGATATTACATCAATATAAAACATTGCATGTTACAAACAAGTGTTTTTAGGAATTTATACGTAAAATCCGTATGAAAATAATGAAGAACACCAAGAACAATTTCTGGAAATTTACTAAGTGTGGTATCCGAATTCGGATTACCCGAATTCGGATGGTGCTCATGTTTCGGATCATGCTTCGGTTCGGATTGTTCCCAATTTCGTATTTAATATTTCGGATGTCACCTAATTCGGTCCCAAATCCGAAATTGGATGATTGATTCGGATACTATTAGGTCCGAATTCGGGTGTATACCTTTCGGATGAAGCCAATTCGGGTCCCTAATTCGGAGTTGTCCGGATCCTGATGATCCGAATCCGGATCCTAATCCGGGCTGATCCGAAATTTAATGGTCCGAAATGCACTTATTATATTTTAATAGAAATGATTATATAAACATATATTGTTATATATATATATTTAGAGAACTTTTGGAGAATTTAAAGGAATAAAGAATAAGAACGAACAAAACATTGATGAACTGAAAGTTATCAGAATCAGATAGAATTACAGATTTTAATGACCAAAAGATGATAAAATTCCATGATAATGATGATGATAAAGATGATGAAATTAACATGATATTATCATGAATGATTTTGAACAGGTTCAGTATATTCTGAACAAAGATTTAAAGACTTAAAGACTTGAAAGCGGGTCTCCGATTTGAAAAGAATTGACAGAACAGATTGACAAAGATAAAATCCTGAGATAACTCAGGTGGCAGATTTTAATATCTGTTTGATAAAAACCCAGACCAGTGAGTTATAGATATTCAGATTGAACATGCATAAGATCCGGTTGAGATATATTGCTGCTGTTAGATTTATTGACATTCACTTTATCAGCTGGAATGAGACCTGTGCACACCATGGATGGGTGTTGCCCAGTGGATCATGATAGCTATTTGATTATCTTTTCATATTGCATTTAATAACTGCTTCAGACTTTGCTTTATGATTCATTGCTATCATGACTTCTAAGACATATGCTTCCATTATTGATCAGACATTTGATAAAATTGATTCAGCTTGACTAGCCCTTATGGTCTATTGTTCTAGACCCGGCTATTTCACCAGTTCTTATGAATTGGTAATGACCTCCGATGTTCCGCCATATTGACTTACTGGTAGCTAGCCCAGTATGTGGCTGATCCCCACGATTTAAGCGTGAGTGTGGCTTGAACATCATCCGATCTTATGATACTATATCTCAATCATGAGGGCTGTAGCGGCAGCCAAGACATATCACGCTAAGACTAATGACCCCGCTTGACACGCATGTTCATATTGAAAATCTATAAACTCACTAAGCTTTGCTTACAGATGTTGCATTAATATTTTACAGGAAAAGCCAAAGGAAAATCACCTGCAGGACCTAGTACTTAGGTCATTCAAGATCCAAGTTTTGAAGCTTTCTTAGACCACTACTCAACAAACTTTCTGGTATTGATTGGAAGACAACAAATGTGGTGGTTCTGGGTAGACTTGATGTAATGTATGATGTTATGACTAGATTAGATGCTACCTTTTTATAACTTTATTTTGAAATATGTAACTTAAATCCTAATCTGTAATGTACATGTAATTATTAATTCCGCAATTAATTACCCTATCTTAGTATGGTTCATATCGTATTGCATGATGTGGGACCTAGACTCTGAGGACTGCCCCGGAAGGGGAGGTCTTCACAGAAGCAGTTTCAACTATCATAATTTCAGAATAATTGATTACCCTAACCGCATGCAACCGTCATAATTTCAGAACAAGCAAACGATAAGATAAAACTGATTACACGTGCAAGTCATAATTTCAGAACATGACACAATGTAATAGTAAACTACTCAATAATTATTAAAATAATTAATTCAAGGTTCACGACTAGGCATAAACAAAACTCAATCAATAATGAAAACTAAACCTAAATCTAGGGTTCATTCATCAATGATAAATACAATAAACTTAACCCATTACGAAACTAACAAGTAAATTAAAGAAAAGAACAAAAATTGAAATCATCTTACTTACAAACAAAAAAACTTATAACTCCTTGCTTGTAGGAATCTTCTAATTCCACTAGCACATGAAAATTTTGAATAGTGAAAGAAACTTAATATTTGTTTCTGCTGCGCCGTCCAACATCAAGCAAAAGAAACCAAAATTTATTTTTGAATGCTTTTCCTCTCTCTCTCTCTTGTTCTCGCCGCACGAAGAAACAGAAAACCAAAAAAAAATCAAAATAAAGTCTTGAATGTGGTTTTTCTCCTTTCTTGCGTTGCCCCACGAAGAAACAAAAAAATAAATAAATAAATCTTGAATATGCTTTTCCTACTTTCCCTAAGCCGCCGCCAGCCAAAACCCCCCTTGCGGTTCTATTTAAAAAATAATAATAATAAAATAGTCCTCAAATAATCCAACCGAAACCCTAAAATATAAAATGGACTTTGGCCCGTTGGGTATTGGGTTTGGAGAAACTCAAATCTCGAACTTTTATTTGGACCTGTTGGTGCTGGACTTGGAGAGGCTCAAATATTGGACTTTCTTTGGACCTGCTTGCATGCTCTCATATTTTTTTACTTTAAGCCCACATAATCATCTTATTTTCTTGTATTGTACCCAATTAAACCTGCAAATAAAAAAATGACAAGAAAATAAACTTTTAGCATCAAACCTTATAAGTTTAAACGCATAAAAAGAATGATATTGTTGAATAATTATATGAATAAATGAGACAATATCAAAACTTCCCACCCTTAAACTTTGCTTGTCCCCAAGCAAATCATCTCAAAAGAAACAATTTAAACAAGCAAACACAATTCAGACGCATATGAAACTCAAATAGTTAAAAGGGATGCCTGCAAAAATAACTCAACTTCAACAAACACAGGATAACTTAAATTCATGCACATGCTTGTGTACCGATCCTCTCTAACTTTTCACTGACTCTAACAGAATTCAAAAATCACTTGTGTAAACCCTATCTGACCTATAAATCACTCATCCTTGCATGCTTTATTAAACTTTTCCCTTGAAGCTTTTCTGACTCAAGGCTTATTGATGATTTCTTTTCTTTTTTTTTTTTTTTTCCTTTTTGGATTCAAGAAACCTATGACTTTCGATGGATCCCATGTAACGAACTTTCTACTTGACCGATCCCAAACCAGATGGTTTTAGGTGATCAGGTCTAGAACACCCCTCGAAGTCTACTCGTTTGAGAACCAAAGGCCACTTTTAGTTACTTAATCACTTTTCTTTCTTTCTTTCTTTCTTTTTTTTTTAAAATCAATCTCAACCTCTTTTGTCAGAATGCAGCTATTTGTAATTTAAGATGGTATCTCAGGATACCGACTCGCTGACAATAATCCCAGGGATTAACATAACATGCAAGACTTTTTGCAATTTCCAGGCCATTAGAGCTCATAGTGATCAAGAAAATAGCTAAAAACCAGCAAAAAGCCACAAACACTGCAACATGAAAGCTAAGCTAACCGATGATGTTAAAGACAAGCGCTTTTCACAGACACACTCTCACTTACTTAACCATCACTATGCGAATGAAGTGTATGAACTTGCTAACATAAAAGAAATTTAAGTGCATAGAGATTATATACTAACAGGACAAATAATGGTTAAAGTATTTAACCCCCTTCCCACACATAAAATTTTGCATTGTCCCCAATGCAATCACAGATAAAGCACAGATATATGGAAAGAATAGGGAGAGTAAAGGAACAATACTCCCTTGGGGTTAGCAGCAATAACGTGAGACAGTGGCGGTAGATGTCAAATCACAGCAGCAAGCATCAATAACTGAAAAAGCACACATGACAAAGAAAAGCATAGAACCTGTAAAAAGAGAAGCAACACAAATTAGACTAAACACACGAATAAAATAAAAATAAGATAATGCAAGAAAAAAATAACTAAAATAAAACTTAAAGAAACAGAAATTCGGGTTGCCTCCCGAGAGCGCCTTATTTATTTTCGANAGAAAGCACACATGAAAAAGAAAAGCATAAAACCTGTAAAAAGAGAAGCAACACACATTAGACTAAACACACGAATAAAATAAAATAAAAATAAGATAATGCAAGACAAAGATAACTAAAATAAAACTTAAAGAAACAGAAATTCGGGCTGCCTCCCGAGAGCGCCTTGTTTATTTTCGAGTCCTGAGCTCGACTCGCCCCTAAAATTAATTATTTGGGGAAGGTGTCCATGATCTCCTCTTGTTCGGGTCCTTCTGCTTCATTGTATAACTTCAAACGATGACCGTTAATGCGAAAAGAGCCACTGTCAAACTGGATATCAACGAAACCAGAGTGGGAAGCTTTAATGACTGTATAAGGATCAGTCCAGCGCGATTTCAGCTTACCTGGAGTGAGTTTCAGACGGGATTTGAATAATAGAACTTTGTCCCCTGGTCTGAACTCCTTGACAGTCTTCAGACGACTATCATGCAACACCTTCGATCTCTCCTTATATAATCGCGAGTTATCATAGGCTTGGAGCCTCAACTCGTCTAACTCGTTCAACTGGAGAAACCGATGTTTTCCTGCCTCATGATAATCGAGATTTTCATTTTTCAAGGCCCAGAATGCCTTGTGCTCGATTTCAAGAGGAAGATGACATGCCTTTCCATAAACAATTCGAAATGGTGTCGTGCCAGTAGGAGTTTTGTAGGCGGTACGGAATGCCCATAACGCATCTTCAAGCTTGTTGGACCACAATTTGGGGTTGAAGCCAATAGTGCACTCGAGAATACGTTTAAGTCCTCTATTCGTGTTCTCGACTTGTCCACTCGTTTGCGGGTGATATGGCGTCGAGAACATGTGATTCACTCCATAGCGTTTCAGGACTTTCTCCAACTGCTGATTACAGAAATGTGATCCGCGATCACTAATCAGCGCCTTAGGACAACCGAATCGAGAGAATAGGCTTTTAAGGAAATTCACAACTACTCGGGCATCATTGGTTAGGAGGGATTTTGCCTCAGCCTATTTTGACAGATAATCTACAGCCACGAGTATGTATTTGTTGTTACGGGATGTCGGGAAAGGACCCATGAAGTCGATGCCCCATACATCAAAGATCTAGCAAATCTGAATTCCTTCTTGGGGCGTCTCATCCCTTCTCGAGATATTGCCTGCACGCTGACAAACATCATAGGTCTTGACCATGGAATGAGCATCTTTGAAGAGAGTGGGCCAAAAGAAACCACAATCTAAGACTTTTTTTGCAGTGTAGTTTTGCCCAAAGTGTCCTCCGGTCGGTCCTTGGTGACATTCATTCAAGATTTGTCTGGCATCAGTATCAGACACGCAACGGCGCATCACATAGTCGGCACCTAAACAGAAGAGATAGGGTGGATACCAATGATAGAACTTGGAATCACTCAAAAGCTTTCGCTTCTGCTGGTATGTCAACCCTTTTTCTATGATACCTGCTGCAAGGTAGTTTGCTATGCTAGCAAACCATGGGTCATCGTCCTCACGTGACTCAATCATCTATAAGAACTCATCAGGGAATGTGTCCTGGATGGTGGACTCCTTAAGCTCCTCGAGATTTGGGTTCTCGAGTCGAGAGAGATGATCAACAGCTAGGTTTTCTGCCCCTTTTTGTCCCGGATCTCAATGTCGAATTCTTGTAAGAGTAGGATCCAACGAATTAGTGTCGGCTTTGCATCTTGCTTGGCGAACAGATATTTGAGGGCAGAATGGTCAGTGTAGACTATGGTCTTTGAAAGCACCAAGTACTGACGAAACTTGTCGAATGCAAAAACTACCGCTAGAAGCTCTTTTTCGGTGGTAGTGTAATGTCCCTGGGCCGCAGTCAGAGTGCGACTCGCATAGTAGATAGGCTGAAAGTGATTATTCTTTCTTTGGCCCAGGACAGCTCCAAGCGCGTAATCGCTAGCATCACACATGAGCTCGAATGGCGAGGACCAATCTGGTGGTATCATGATTGGCGCATGTGTCAGATGATGCTTCAGAAGATCATGTGCCTTCATACACTCGGATGAGAATACGAATGGCACGTCCTTCTCGAGAAGTTGGGTGAGAGGCCGGGCGATCTTTGAAAAATCTTTGATAAAGCGCCTATAGAACCCGGCATGACCCAAAAAGCTACGAACCGCTTTGACATTCGTGGGTGGAGGGAGTTTGGAAATTACGTCAACTTTCGATTTATCGACCTCCATTCCCACACTTGAGATTTTATGGCCGAGAACTATGCCTTCTCGAACCATAAAGTGGCATTTTTCCCAATTCAACACAAGGTGAGACTCCTCGCATCTAGTCAGGATACGCTCAAGGTTCAAGAGACATGAATCGAAGGAATTGCCGAATACTGAAAAGTCGTCCATGAAAACCTCCATGTAATCCTCGATCATGTCATGGAAGATGGCTGTCATACAACGCTGGAAAGTGGCAGGAGCGTTGCAGAGACCAAAAGGCATCCGTCTGTAAGCAAAAGTCCCGAAAGGACAGGTGAAGGTGGTCTTCTCCTGATCCTTTGGGTCGATAGGAATTTGAAAGTAGCCAGAGAAACCATCAAGGAAGCAGTAGAACTCGTTCCCTGCTAGTCTCTCTAACATCTGGTCAATGAAGGGAAGAGGAAAGTGGTCCTTTCGGGTAGCATCATTAAGTTTCCGATAATCTATGCATACCCTCCATCCAGTGACCACGCGAGTAGGGACGAGTTCGTCTTTCTCGTTTCGAACAACAGTGGTGCCTCCCGTTTTAGGAACCACCTGAACAGGGCTGACCCATGGGCTGTCAGAGATAGGGTATATAATCCCAGCATCGAGGAGTTTGATGACCTCCTTCTTGACCACTTCGGTCATATTAGGGTTCAGCCGCCTCTGTCTCTGCACACATGACTTATAGTTATCATCCATGAGAATCTTGTGTGTGCAGTAGGAAGGAACGATCCCTGGAATGTCAGCAGTCTTCCAGGCGATTGCCCGCTTATGGGCTTTGAGAAGATGAATCAATCTGCCTTTCTCATCAGGGGAGAGAGCAGATGAAATGATGACAGGGAGAGTCTCCCTGTAAGAACGCATACTCAAGATGATCGGGAAGAGGTTTAAGCTCAAGAGTCGGTGGCTCTTCAAGAGATGTCTTAATACGGATCTTCTCGTTAACTGCGAGTGGTTCGACTTCTCCATCGGTCTCTTGGGCGTCAACAGCGTCTGCACATAGGAGATCTTCGAGATTTCGCATTACCACATCAGGATCAATCGTGCACGCCTCATTACTCATCAAGGTCAGAAGCTGATCCAGCTCAGAATCCAGGCAATCATCTATAACATCAATAGAGAAACACGAATCATCTGTCGTGTGTGCGTGTGTCATTGCCTTGTCTATGGAGAATGTGACTCTGTCATCAGCAATGCCTAGATTGAGTTGTCTTTTAGATACATGAACTATGGCGTCAGCAGTGTTAAGGAATGGTCGTCCTAGAATGAGTGGAATCTGGCTTTCTTCTTTCATTTCTAGGATGACAAAGTCAGCAGGAAAAACAAACTTATCTACCTTAACTGGGACATTCTCCGCTATGCCTAAAGGATACTTAAAGCTACGGTCTGCAAGCTGAAGGCACATCCTGGTCTGCTTAAGTTCACCTAGGTCTAGCTTAGAGTATAATGTGAGTGGCATGATATTAATGCTAGCACCTAGATCAGCTAATGCATTACATACAGTATCAGAACCAAGAAAGCAAGGGATAATGAAACTCCTTGGATCTCCAAGCTTAGGAGGCATGTCCTTCGTCTGTAGAATGGCTGAACACTGCTCACCGAGTGGCAATGTGGTCGCTTCCTCGAACTTCTTCCTATTCGACACTAGATCCTTCAGAAACTTCCCATAGTTAGGCATACCTGCAATGACATCAACAAGAGGCACGTTAATCCTAATTTGCTTCAATAAGTCAACAAACTTACCATACTGCTCTTGCATGCGCTCTTTCCGTAGACGATTAGGATAAGGAATTTTTGGCTGGTAATCCCTGTGAGGCGCTTGCTTTGGCTTTGATGGCTTAGCGACTGGTGGTGGCGTATCCTTCTCCACTGAATCAGCTGTAGGTGTTTCCGTTTGGTTAGGTTTCTCCGTGTTATCCTCATCATCTGAAGTCCAATCCTGCACAATAACAGAGTTGTCAGAATGTGATGTATCCATAACTCCGACTACCTTACCTGAGCGAGTGGTAATCGCCTTAACATGCTCATTGTGGTTCTGATTCACGTTGGGGTACTTTTGGGTATTGCTTGGTAGTGACCCACTTTGACGTCCTGATACGACCTCAACTAATCTACCTAAGTCGCGCTCAATATTTTGGATCGATGCTTGCTGATTCCTTTGAACTTGCTCGTTATTAGCTTGATTCTGTTGCACAGTCAGCATGAAACTCTTTAATATATCTTCTATGTTGCTGCTTGTTCCAGCTGCTGCTGAGTGATCTGTACTGGTGGCTGAGGATTCGGGTTGGTGTTTCCCTGGTTAAACCGATAGAACCCCGGTGGGTTCTGTCTTTGGAAATTTCCTCGGTTGTTTCCCTGGTAATTTGAATTATTCCCCTGGTAGTTATTTCCCGGCCTCTGGTTCATGAAGTTAACGCTCTGTGTCTGGATCATCGGCCGATCCTCGCAGTCTTTCGTCAGGTGAGATCCTCCACAAGTCTCACACCCTACCTGCATAGCGTGAATACTTTGGATCAGCTTATCAACTTTACGCTCCAATGACTTTTGACTGTTAGCAAGCGATGCTACAGTATCACTACCCCCGTCATCCTTTATTGCAGCTATCGTCTTTCTGCCCGATTTCTTCTCGACACTCCATCCCTGCTTAACTAAAGATATGTCTTCTAAAAGCTTAAAGGCTTCCCTCGGAGTCTTATATTGAAAGATACCGCCGCATGCTGAGTCGATCCGCTCCTTAATCTCTTCATCCATACCCCTGTAGAAAGTCTCGACCTGCTTTCTCTTATTAAGCTCGTGATTTGGACATTCGCGTAACATCTTCTTGAATCGTGTCCGTGAATCAACAAAAGATTTCCCAACTTTCTGGGAAAAGTTTGAAATCTCAGCTATCATTCTTTCTTCCTTAGCCGGAGGGAAAAAGTGGTTAATGAACAAGTTGTTCATGTCTGCCCAGGTCGTGATAGAGTCTGGCTCTAAAGATTCTAACCACTCTTGAGCTTCCCCAATAAGGGTGAACGGGAAAACTCTAAGTCTCGCGACATCAGAATTAGCTCTGAATAAGTCACAGATGGAGAGGAACGACTGAATGTGTCGGTTAGGATCATGCTTTAACCTCCCATCAAAATTCAATTCCCGAGCCATGCTGACGAACTGCCCTTTGATTTCGAATCTTTCTTCATTAGCAGCAACAGGGACTCAGATAGCAGACTGTGAAGCTGGTAGTGCACTCTCGCGGGCTGTCCACATCGGGGTATCATCTTCATTAGCCATTAGTTCCTCCTCAGATTCAGACTCCATGTGAGGATCTTCCGTGATTGTTGGTGGTTGACGTCGACGAAGTCGACGGTGGAATTCTCGTTCAGGCTCTTGAAACGCTTCTAAGAGTTGAGACGATGATCTACGGGTCATGCACTAACTAAACTAAGAAAAAGTAGAATTATAAAACTAACTAAATAAAATAAAATAAAATAAATCTAAGGAAAACTAAATAACCTACAAAGAAAATAAAATAAACTTAATGAGTAAAATAAAACTAAAAACTAAACTAAAAAAATTAAAATTAAAATTAAGAATAAAAAAGAAAATGCTAGAAGAATTCTAAGTAGTAAAACTGGAAACCGTTCCCCGGCAACGGCGGCCAAAAACTTGATACGGAAATATCAGTCTTAATTTTATAAACTCTAATCTGACCAAATCGACCGATAAACTCTCGGGCAAGTGTACTCGATCGTATATCAATAAACTAGTAAGACCAGGATCGTCTCCACAGGGAACGAAAAATACAATTTATACTAACTAAAATTACTCTAGCAAAAATAAAATGGACAAAATGCAAACGAGTAAAAAGGGGGTTTTGTTTTTAAATTTTTTTGGATACCGTTGACACGACAAAGTAAACAAAATTACTCAAACTAAAATGACAGTTAATAGTAACTAACGAAAATTTAAAACGACTATGAAATAACTAACTATGAGGATAGAATCAAATAACTAAAATGTATTTATCATTGAATCACTCCCCCTAGATTTGGTTCGTTTAAAAGTGCAATTGATTGATAGAGTTTTTAAGAAATTTCGAGCTAACATAGACCATCAACCCTACTAATCCGATTATGTCACACCCCGTTACCCCGGGTGGCAACGAAGCGTGACGTCGCGGAAGCGTAACCATAATCATAACGAACGACCACTATATGGAGGTTTTCAAAAATACATCGATATAGCTTTGAAATATTGCAATGTTTTACATAGACTGAAATGATAAAGAGTAGTTCGCAAGATACAGAGATTTAAATACATAATTAAATTATCCATAATAATGCAAATAAATATCCGATGGTTTGAAAATGAATGCGACTCCTTAAGTGCGGAAGCTTGAAAATACTTCCGATGCGATGAACTTGCCTTAATTTCCTGAAAATACACGCTAAAATATGTCAACAAAATTGTTGATGAGCTCATAGGTTTACACGTAAATCTGACTTGTATGGACAACAACAGTTGAGTTTGAATTTATAAAATCATAAATTCCATGTTATGTATTACATATAAACCATCATGCAACCGAAGCTTAATTAAATGAGTTTGCCCTGTGCAATATTCCAATACGTAATACCGTGTGTTGAATATATATGCACCCGCTGTTAGCCGAGCCGAACCAACTCGAATGGGGGACATGACTCCCGATAGATCTATCCACAATATATTCGCGCTTACAAATAAATGCAATTAACGGTTCATGATTTAAGGGCTGATGGAACCAAATGTGTAATACATAATAGAAATGAAGTTGTTTTCGTGTCCATATGAAAATGTAGCATGTATTTCAACCCCAAAACATAACAGTGTGAAAATAGGGGCTATGAGGACTCACCGTGAGTGTGATGGCAAAAACGAACGTAAAATGCTATTTAGCGTAAGTTGATGGATGATGCACCGGGTGAATTTAATCGAGTCCTAAATGATAATAGGGACTTAATATCTCTAATATATGATAATATATATATTTATAGATTTTTATGTCTTAAATCACCCAACATTACAAGTTTATAAATAAAACCCGCTTACTACGTCAAGTTTATATATATGTATATATATATATATATATATATATATATATATATATATATATATATAAAATTTTCCAGGTTTTTCGGAGGTTTTTCGGCCTACTTTGAGGCTGTTTTTGACCAAGCTCCAAAACGTTTTAGGCTTTGGTTTTCTAGGACATTAAAATACTATATACAAAGGATTTTTAGAATCAAGAACGGTCATTTTTCGAGATGTTTAGGTTGGTGAAAAAGCTCGTTAAAAACCCTATGTTGGCCATATTTGAGCTGTCAAATTTTCGGTTTCCCAAATAATTTCTGGAGGTCTTAAACTCCAAAATAAATTATGAAAACTTCCAGATATATAGTTAAGACATAGATATAACTTTTGAGACAAGAATCAACTCATTTCGTTAAGTTATGAATTAGTTATGATTTTTCAAAGTCGATATAAATTTTCTGCCGAAAATCCGCAGTCTATAAACTTGAAATAACGTATGATTCTTGTTGTTTATTCAAAGACTACTTGTATACAAGTTATAAAACACATATATATTACTTGTTTTCATAATATTAACACTTTTATGATGTGTTTATATATTCATAAACACATTTAAAGAAACTACTTAAAAACAAAAACTTGAAACTTATAAACTTGAGTTTTTATGAAACTTGTTGTTGTTGGTGATTATATATATTATGCAAGACTTATATAAACTAAATGTATGATGAAATAAGTTAGTATTAATTACTTTGATGTATTTGGAGTATGAAATTGAGAAGAAGTTGGAACTCTTGCAAGATTTGGACCAAGAACACTTGATTTTCACCAAGAACACTTAAATGAAAATGTTTGTAGTGGGTGTGTGTGTGTGGGATCCGATTTTTAGAGAGAAAAAGGAAGAGTTTTGGTGTGAAAATAATAAAAGGGAAGCTCTCTATTTATAGGCAAAGTCTTGGTCTTTCAAATGGAGGTTGAGTGGAGTGTTGGATGAGATGAAAGAAGATGATGAAAAGGATTTGATTTTGATGGGTTATGGAAGTGTGTATTATAAAAATGAAGTTAAAACCTACTTGTACCTCCCTATGGGCAGATTTTTAGAATATATTTTGATGTATTTTCATTTTTTTTGTATAAATGTATTTAGAATGTATTCTTGTATTTTCCTTTTTATGTAAATTCATAAATACTTTTGAATGCATTTGTTTAATGATTTGTTTTAGTCTTGCATCATTAATGTTAAGTAAGTGTATTAATGCATGATTAGTGTTACTAATCTTAATTTAATTATGTACTTAGTTGAATTAATCATTCATATCGTAAATCGATCGGATTGATTGATTTCTCGATTCATCGCACCGATGAATTTGATTCATATTGAGTTGAATTTCTTCATTAACATTGTTAATCACTTTGATTAATTTCTAATGACCACTGATTAGATTATAATTGGCTATTAAATACTGATTAGGTCGTAGTTGCTAACCTGGTTTAATGTCGTATGTTACAGATTATAACCTAATTTATTCAAAACACGCTAACTTTCGTTATTGGTGAATTGAACTCAAACTTTTATCTGGTTTATTAGAGAAGCAGTTTCAATTATCATAATTTCAGAATAATTGATTACTCTAACCGCATGCAACCGTCATAATTTCAGAACAAGCAAACGATAAGATAAAACTAATTATACGTGCAAGTCATAATTTCAGAACATGACACAATGTAATAGTAAACTACTCAATAATTATTAAGATAAATAATTCAAGGTTCACGACTAGACATAAACAAAACTCAATCAATAATAAAAACTAAACCTAAATCTAGGGTTCTTCATCAATGACAAATACAATATACTTAGCCCATAATTAAATTAATAACTAACAATAATAAATTAACAAGAAAACCAAACATAATTACTTTTTAAAAAAATTTGGAAAAAATCCAAATCTTGCTTATCTCTTCTGTGCATGAACTCACCAAGGAAAATTACATAAAGTTGTTTGATATCTCTGCTTTTCACCGCCGGTACAGAAGACCAAAGAAACAACTCAAAAATAATAATAATAATAATAATTGATTAATGTATCAAACTTCCTCCTGCCACCAAACACTTAAAGAGAAACAAAAAAAAAAAAAATCAACAAATGAATTTATGTTTTTTTTCTTACAGCTGCGCCGCCTCCCAAGAAAAACTTGTGAAAATTAAGGGTGCGTTTAGTTACTGAAAATTTTCATCTCAGTTTTCAACAAAAATGAAAACTTGTTTACTTAACAACAATTTCATAAATTTTCATTTCACTTTTTAAAATATCACTTTTCATATTCTCTTTCTTACTTTTCTATTACCTACACTATTTCTTTATAATACTCTCTTTCTCTCTCCTACTTTTCCATCACTTATCCTATTTTTTTTATTTTATAATCACTCATCTTATTTTTCTAAAAACTAAAACTTCATCATCTAAACAAGTTTTCACTTTTCATAGAAACCCTTGTTTTTTTCCTAAAAACTATAACTTGAAAACTGAAATTGAAAAATGACTAGTTTTCGTTAACTAAACGCAACCAGCTTTTCTTTTTTTTTTTTTTTTCCTCCGCCTCCTGCCTTGTGCGGCTCCTCTCTTTTATTTATATAATAAATCCTACAACCCTAAATGATTAATAAAATATATTATGGATTTTGGCCCGTTGGGTATTGGACTTGGAGAAGCTCAAATTTTAAGCTTTCTTTGAACGTCCTTGCATGCTCTCATATATTTCACTTTAAGCTCAAATAATCATCTCATTTTCTTATCTTGTACCCAACTAAACCTGCAAATAAAAATGACAAGTAAATGAACTTTTAGTACCACAACTTATATGTTTAAGCGCATAAAAATAATGATATTGTTAAATAATTATATGAATAAATAAGACAATATCAACTGCCTATAATTCTTGAGTATTCAAGTTGATTAACACTTTCACTTCTATTTTTCGATAGATGTTGACTAGTGTCAATTGGAGTTCTAGCTATACTAGAATCACCATTACTAAATTTCTCAAGAATTTTACCCACATAATGAGTTTGACTTAACACAAGACTATCTTGGGTTCGTGTGATTTTAATACCAAGAATCACTTCCGCTAAACTCATGTCTTTCATGTCAAAATTTGGATTTCAACATCTCTTTCGTTGAATAATCATTCTTTCGTTACTACCAACGATAATGATATCGTCTACGCATAAACAAAGAATGACATATCCATGTTTTGTATCTTTCATGTACACACACTTGTCGCACTCATTAATTTTGAATCCACATTCTAGCATGACGTGGTCAAACTTTTGATGCCAGTGTTTGGGAGCTTGCTTCAAGCCATATAATGACTTAACAAGTCTACAAACTTTCTTTCCACATCCAGGAGCACTAAAACCCTCGGGTTGCTCCATGTAGATCTCCTCTTCTTAATCACCTTTTAGAAAAGCCGTCTTCACATCCATTTGGTGCATTTCTAGATTTCTTATTGCAGCAATAGCAAGCACCAATCTAATGGATGTTATTCACGTCACCGACGAATATGTATCAAAGTAATCAAAACCCTCATTTTGTTTGTAACCTTTAATTATCAAACGTGCTTTATATTTGTCAATGGAACCATCGGGTTTCATTTTCCTCTAAAAAAGCCATCGGTAACCTAGGGGTTTACACTATTCCTCTAAGCTGTTTTAAAATTATAGGGATGGAGTGCCCGATACCAATTATAAAATATAAGAAATGTATTACGAATTACAATTCAGAAATGAAATTACACTACACGGAAATAAATAAAATACAGAAATTAAAATTACAAGTAAAGTAAATAACGGTACTGAAAATAAATTACAATACGGAAAAGAAGGCTGAATCTCGTGTTAGACACTATTCCCTTAAAACAGATTCAAAATCTGTTTCCCAGGGTACAACAGCCATAGTAGCGTGCACTGCCGGAGATAACCAACTTGCCTGAAAATTCTCGTGAATTGAAGGTGTTCTTCGTTCTTGGAAGCAGCAACGTCTTGCCGTTAAAGTGCAAAAAGTATAGGAGATGAGTTGTAACAACAAACTAATTATATTCAATTGTAATAATAAAAAAAACCATTTTTTATTAATAATTAAATATAATAATTGTATTATTAAACCATGAGTTGTAACAACAAATTAATTATATTTAATTGTAATAAAAAACATTTTTTATTAATAATTAAATATAAAAATTCTATCATTAAACCATTTCTGTAACGGCTCTAGAATTGTATAGATTCGTTCAAGACAAGAATGCGGCTCACGCAAGAAAATACATAATATAAAGTACGAGGCAAATGCGAGTGCTCACAAGTTTAATGATTTGCTACTGTTTGGACCCAAGATTTGTCTTGGAGTAACTTGCCATACTTTTCAAGGCTCCTCCTTATAAACCACTCATGGTTTGGTCCTTCTTCCTTTGTGGGACAAGTTTTTACACTTTTAACTTGCATTTTCCCACATCAAACACCAATATTTGAGCATCGATATCTCATTCATCTTAGCTCCGTTTTGTACGTTCTTTATATCGTTGTAATCCTCTTTTCAAGGAGAATACATACCCACAAAATAATAAATATATATCTCACAATTATATATAATTATATTTGGTCCAAAAACATGAAAAATACAATTTTTCCACTTTTAACTTGTATTTTCCAATTAATTGTTGGGATGGTGTGCCCGATACCAATTATAAAATATAAGAAATGTATCACGAATTACAATTCAGAAATGAAATTACAATACACACAAATAATCAGAATACAAAAATTAAAATTACAAGTAAAAGAAATAATAATACGGAAAAGTAAATTACAATACGGAAAAATAAAGGTTGAGTCTCGTGTTTGACACGATTCCCTTAAAAAAGATTCGAAGTCTGTTTCCCAGGGTACAACAGCCAAAGCAGTGTGTACTGCCGGAGGTAACCAACTTGCCTGAAAAATCACGTGAATTGAAGGTGTTCTTCGTTCTTGGAAGCAGCAACATCTTGCCGTTAAAGTGTAAAAAATTTCAAGAATGCAAGTGTTTTCCAAGTCTTTCAAGTGTATTTTGGTGTTTGCATCTCCATCACTTTTATAGGAGATGAATTGTAACAACAAATTAATTATATTTAATTGTAATAATAAAAAAACCATTTTTTTTATTAATAATTAAATATAATAATTGTATTATTAAACCATGAGTTGTAACAACAAATTATTTATATTTAATTGTAATAAAAAATTAAATATAATAATTCTATCATTAAACCATTTCTGTAATGGCTGTAGTATTGTCTAGATTCGTTCAAGACACGAACGCAGCTCAGGCAAAAAAACAAAAAATTCCTTATACAAAATTCGAGGCAAATGCAAGTGCTCACAAGTTTAATGATTTGCTACTATTTGGACCCAAGATTTGTCTTGGTGTAACTTGTCATGCTTGTCAAGGCTTCTCCTTATAAACCACTCATGGTTTGGTCCTTCTTCCTATGTGGGACAAGTTTTCACACTTTTAACTTGCATTTTCCCACATCAAACACCAATCTTTGAGCATCGATATCTCATTCATCTTAGCTCCGTTTTGGACGTTCTTTATATCGTTGTAATCCTCTCTTCAAGGAGAATACAAACCCAAAAAATATTAATTATATATCTCACAATTATATATAATTATATTTGGTCCAAAAACATGGAAAATACATTTTTTTTCCTTTGAAAAAGTTACACTTTTTCCAACAATCCCCCACATGAATGAGAGATCGATCGAAAACACATTCCAATCATCCCCCACATGTATGAGATTGATCGAAGACACATAAAATTCCAATGAATTTTCAATGGTTGAAATCATGCATAGGATAGGTAGGTGTAAACCAATTAACCTTCCCTTATGAAACGCACTTAGCCTTTTAGCCAAACTTACTCACCTCAACAAAATGGTATTGCGGAAAGAAAGAACCGAACATTAAAAGAAATTGTGAATGTCATGTTAATTAGTTCGGGAATGAGCCAAGAAATGTGGGGGGAAGCTATCCTCTCGGCTACTTATCTTTTGAATAAGATACCCCGCAAGAAAATGGACAAAACACCGTATGAACTTTGGATGGGAAGAGAACCATCCTATATGTACTTACGAGTGTGGGGTGCCTAGCAAAGGTTGTTGTGCCGGCATCTAAGGCTCAAAAGAACCGAACATTGAAAGAAATGTTGAAGTGCAAACTTGGTGAGTAACCGATTGCGGAACTTCCCCCCGCAATACCATTTTGTTGAGGTGAGCACACGCAATACCAGTTTTCACTTTAACCGATTGGAAAGACGATCTTGTAAGTTTGGCTTCAACACAAGTTTGACATTTATAATTTGAATCAATATGAAAAGATGGAATGCAATTTAACTTAATTAAACGACGTAAAGAATTAAAATTGTCATGTCCAAGACGACCATGCCATACGTTAGAAGACTCTGTCAAATAAACCGAATTTGTAGTCGTTTTATTAAAATTGCTTTTCAAAATCATTAAATTTATTTTGAACATTCCATTCAAAGCAAAACCTTCTCCAACAAAATGATCATTCTTGGTCAAAACAAATTTATTCGATTCAAAAACCATTTTAAATCCAAACTTGTTTAACAGCCATCTGGAAATCACATTCTTTCGAATTTCCGGTACATACAAAACATTTGTCAACTTAAGATCTTTCTCGGATGTCATCTTCAAGATCACATCGCCTTCACCTTTGACATCAACCGTATCAAAGTTTTCCATGAAGATCTTTTTTCCATTAACTACTTTCAAAGTAGTAAACAAACTTTTCTCCGAACACACATGTCGGGTAGAACCAGTGTCAATCCACCATTCATTCGGTTCAGATATTACCAATTTTACATCAGAAACCATTGCCGTGATATTCACATTCATCACACTTGCAACTTCACCGTTGCCGTCAAGAACCACGCATGGTTCAAGATCCAGATCAGAAAACAATTCTGATTTCTCAATATGATTGGCAAATTTACTCGCATTTTGAACTCCAATCATATCAACCATCTCCTTAATCGATGGTTTAGGAATAGATGTTATAGTTGAAGTCATCGACCGTGACACAACTCCATCTAACATTTCCATATTTTCTTTAACGCCAAAGAAAATAGTTAGAAGTAGTTGTGAATCTTCTTTTCAAACAAATACTTTATAAATTTTCAATAAAGAAAATTTTCTCACTTTATAATAAAATTACACTTTTATTATAAACAACGTCAAATTCATTAATTGATCAAGCGTGAATCAACCGTTCAATTTAATCACTTTATAATAAAATTAAATCTTTTGTTATAAACAATGTCAAATACTTCAATTGACAAAACTTGAATCAACCGTTCAATTTAATCACTTTATAACAAAATTAAATCTTTTGTTATAAACAATGTCAAATACTTCAATTGACAAAACTTGAATCAACCGTTCAATTTAATCACTTTATAATAAAATTAAATCTTTTTTATTATAACCACATTTTATCACTAAAATTGAATCTGCCGTTCAATTTAACACCAAAGTGAAGAATGAATCAACCGTTCATTCAAACACTTGTAACCCGAACGAGAATAATAACAAATTTTATATTAAAA
The DNA here is from genome assembly GCA_020465985.1 of Centrapalus pauciflorus. NCBI lineage: Eukaryota > Viridiplantae > Streptophyta > Magnoliopsida > Asterales > Asteraceae > Centrapalus > Centrapalus pauciflorus. The sequence continues at coordinate 486,214 of JAANYP010004110.1, forward strand.
GTAAAATTTGAATCATCCGTTCCATGTTTAATAAACCAAAAGTGAATAATCGAATCTGCCGTTCAAATTAAACACTTAATCAAGACTGTTGCAAAAATTAAATCCGTCTCGAAACGAAAACTCGTTTGTAACGAAACAGAAATAATTAAATGAAATGGAAACACAATTGCTTCGAGACAAAACTCGTTTGAATCGAAACAATTATGTAATAGAAATTTTTTACTTCGAGACAAAACTTGTTTGAATCGAATAAACAATTTCTCTAAAATTCCTAATTTTATAACCGGTAATTTTGTAACAACAAATTAATTATATTCAATTGTAATAATAAAAAAAACCATTTTATTATTAATAATTAAATATAATAATTGTATCATTAAACCATGAGTTGTAACAACATATTAATTATATTTAATTGTAATAAAAAACATTTTTTATTAATAATGAAATATTATAATTCTATCATTGAACCATTTCTGTAACGGCTCTAGAATTGTCTAGATTTGTTCAAGACACGAACGTGGCTTACGCAAAAAAATTCCTTATAGAAAGTACGAGGCAAATGCGAGTGCTCACAAGTTTAATGATTTCCTACTGTTTGGACCCAAGATTTGTTTTGGAGTAACTTGTCATGCTTGTCAAGGCTCTTCCTTATAAACCACTCATGGTTTGGTCCTTCTTCCTATGTGGGACAAGTTTTCACACTTTTAACTTTCATTTCTGAATTGTAATTCGTAATACATTTCTTATATTTTAAAATTGGTATCGGATACCGGAAATTCTATACCAATTATAAAATATAAGAAATGAATTACGAATTACAATTTAGAAATGAACTTACAATATACGGAAATAAATAAAAATACGAAAATTAAAATTACAAGTAAAGGAAATAACAATACTGAAAATTAAATTACAATACGAAAAAGAAGGTTGAGTCTCGTGTTAGACACGATTCCCTTAAAACATATTCGAAATCTGTTTCCCAGGGTACAACAGCCAAAACAGCGTGTACTGCCGGAGGTAACCAACTTGCCTGAAAATTCACGTGAATTGAAGGTGTTCTTCGTTCTTGGAAGCAGCCAAGTCTTGCCGTTAAAGTACAAAAAGTTTCAAGAATGCAAAGTGTTTTCCCAAGTCTTTCAAGTGTTTCAAGTATATTTTGGTGTTTGCATCTCCATCCCTTTTATAGGAGATGAGTTGTAACAACAAATTAATTATATTTAATTTTAATAATAAAAAAAACCATTTTTCATTAATAATTAGATATAATAATTGTATTATTAAACCATGAGTTGTAACAATAAATTAATTATATTTAATTGTAATAAAAATATATTATTTATAATAATTAAATAATAATTGTCAAGGCTCCTCCTTATAACCCACTCATGGTTTGGTCCTTCTTCCTATGTGGGACAAGTTTTCACTCTTTTAACTTGCATTTTCCCACATAAAACACCAATCTTTGAGCATCGATATCTCATTCATCTTAGCTCTGTTTTGGACGTTCTTTATATCGTTGTAATCCTATCTTCAAGGAGAATACATACCCACAAAATGTTAATTATATATCTCACAATTATATATAATTATGTTTGGTCCAAAAACATGGAAAATACACTTTTTCCTTTGAAAAATTTACATTTTTTTCAACAATTCCCCACATGAATAGAGATCGATCGAAAACACATTCCAATAATCTCCCACATGTATGAGATTGATCGAAGACACATAAAATTCCAATGAATTTTCAATGGTTGAAATCTTGCATAGGATAGGTAGGTGTAAACCTTTGAACCTTCCCTTATGAAATGCACTTAGCCTTCTAGCCGTCAGTAGAACTCGATATCTTTGAACTGAGCTGCCATTTGTGAAGACGACAATACACTTCACACAAGAATCTCCCTAACAAGGTTAACTCCTCATTGTCGTGTCCGTTATGGTCATGGAGCACTAGCCTGGTTCTGCGAGAGCTACTAAGAATTGTGCCCCTACAATTCCACTCGAAGCGACCCCACTTCTCTCTCACATAGGTGATTTCTCCCGAATCATTAAAAGCATAAATGATTTCGACTGAATCATTATAAAATGCTTAACCTCATTGTCACTAAAATGATTTTCTTCTAGAAATCATATAGGAATGGACTAGGAGTTTTTCACAAACCCCCACAGTGACCACACTTTATTCATACTGTAGGTCCCAAAAGATTTCCCAAGTGTATAGTTCTAAGCTGTAGAGGGGGGGGGGGGGTTGAGTACAGCTATTTAAAACTTAACAGTCTTTTTCTCAATGTTTGTGTATATTATTAACAAGTGTTAATTACAAACAAGCTTGAATGCGAAAGTGTTCAAGCTGAGATGACAGATACAACAGTTGTTCAACTAATCTAAGACACACTCAGACTAGACACAATGACTACACTCACTTAGATGCACTCACTGTTTTTACAAGACTCAGATGGACAACTTATACAAGAACAACTTAGACACACTCTACTGTTTTATATAAGCAGACTTGCATGCATGGAATAACACACTTCAATGCACGTTCTGATTTCACACTCTTGATATCTCATAATCCTTTGAAGCTTCCTTTTATCCTCAAAAGGAGAATCTCAGTGAAGCTTCTTCATTGGACAGATGAGATAGTGGAGAGTCATTCCAAAAGGACAAAACACCTCTCTGCACGTTCTGATAAAGTATATTTGTCTTCACATGGCAGAATCTTTGTCTTTTCCTTTTTGTCACTGTTGCATAAGGCTTTAACCAAAAGAGGAATGTCAACTTTGCATCTTTCTTCTTTTGCTAATGCCATTTTGATAGAAGAAAATGTCTGTCGCCCTTTTCAAATATCTGTTTGTCTTCATGTAACAGAACAACGTGGGCAGGCTGTGCAGTTCTGTTTTCCACTTTGTCTTCGACTTGTAAACTGATCTTGTAGTAAAAAACAATACATGAGGACTTGAAACATATTCCAATGAAGTGTTTAACCTGTTCACAAAGAACGGGTTCTGTTCACAAAGAACAGAACACTTGTAAACTGTCCAAGCTGTTCAACAGAATAGAGCAGCGTAGACAGTTTGTGTCCAGCCTGTTCAGCAGACAGAACAGCTTGGACAAACTGCCTTTGTTGCAACGAATGCAACATGGTAAACAGCTTTAGGCTGATATTGCAAATCACTTTCAGGTTTCAATAAGGCATAAAACAGGTCTTAAATTCAACTTTCAAGTGCATCAACAGGTTTGATTAAAAATCTCCCCCTCAGATGTACATCAGGTTTGACTGAGGCCTTTTTGCGCCTAACAATCTCCCCCTATCTGCAATAATCAGTCTAAGCTAATTTAATCAATAATCACTATACATTTTACAATACATCTTGCTGGAAAGAAATTACAACATCTAAGTAAAGTAAAAGATCAGTTTATATATACTGATTTTGATTACATAAACAACACATGATTTTACAGAAGTACAACTAATGTACTAATGTATATTACAACTGATGTAAATAAGAAAAGTTACAACATATGTAACAGGGTACAACTAATGTACAAACAAAAAGTTCAACACTTTGGACTGTTGATCTTGGGAGCAGATAACGGCAAGCCTGTCCAACAGATGGACAGCTCCTACCCTGATGATAGATGGACTTCACTCCAGTTGTGGTGGTCCTTCAAACATTTTTTCAAGTTCATCCCTTGTTTCCTCCAGATCTTGGATTTCAACTCTGAGGATCATAAACTTGGGATCTTGAAGTTCACCTCTCTCATAAAAACCTCTGAGCTGGTCCCATATGGCTGCTCTCCACCTGCTTGATTGCCTGAATGAAGTTGCAAGTCTGAAGGCTGTAAGCTGTCTCAGATCTACTTTGTAGAGATCTGATGCTCTTTGAAAGCACTTATTCTGTGATAATGGATCTACAAAAAATGCCCCTAACTCAGGTTCTTCAATAATTTTGCCTTCTTCAAACTCAACTCCACTGGGCAGGCTGTAGTCAATTCCTTTCATCTCAACAGCATAATCACCCTGTTCAATTAAGATGAGGAGTTCCTCCAGCTCAGAATCCTTTCTTGTCCTCCTGGCCTTTATTTTGGGGTATGTCACAGAGACACCCTCACTTACTTCTTTTGAAATCAGGCCAAGATCTTTCACTCTCTCCATCAGCTTTTTAACATATGCCCTGACAGTCTTAGCCGTTTCAGACTTAAACTGGCTCAGGGCAACTGCTAGCTCAACCGATTCCCTGTACCCCATCTGTGCAACATCAGTGTAGTCATAAGTTTCCAGTTCTAGGCCTGTTGCACCCATTCTGGTTATTTGCAATTTCCACTGTTTGCTTTTTCTTGATGTGGGGACAGCTTTGACAATTGCTTCCTTGGCAAGCCTTCTGTCAGCAACATCATGAAACTTTTTCCTTGCCAGGTTGTCAAAATGGAACTGGGCTCTTGCAGAGGATGCTTGCTTTTGTTTGGTCACAGAGACCAGAGCACCCTATTCCTATACACTTTCCTTCTCACCAGCTGATTCTCTAGCAGCTTCCAGCAGTTTTCTCTGTACATCCAAAGAAGGCATTTTGGTTTTGCTTGCCTCTTTGAATGCAAGACTGGCAGCTTTGGCAGATTCTTCTTCTTTTCAAAGAATGTCCAGGGCTTTGAGCTGTTCATCTCTGAGCTCATAGTATTTTTCAAGAGGAACACCCATTTCTTTGGCCCTCGCTTTGTCAAATTTTAGCTCAGCTGCTTTCTGGTGGTCAGGATCAACCACTGCTTTTTCTTTCCTTTAGCTGTTGTAGTAGTAACAGCTTCAGGAATGTCTTCTTCTTCTTCTTCTTCTTCTTCCTCCAGTATGAGGTGCCTCCTTCTGCTGCTTGGCCTGTCCTCAGGAATGAATTCCTCCCCCTTAGACTGTGCAGGGTTTGGAGATTCAGCCTGAGTAGGCTGAGCAGCTTCAGGTAGATGAGAAGCACCCTCAGCTGGACCAGTACCTGTTCCAGATGCACCTGCTGTTTGACCAGTAGGAGCTGATGTCTCCTTAGGAGAAGAGGTTTTCTCCCCCTTAGACTTTGTCTTAATGACAGACAACTTCTCCCCCTTTGAAGGAGATGGACCAGCACCTTAAACAATTGGTCTGCCTGAAGAAACAAATTTAGCAGGCTTTGGAGCAGTTTTGGCAGCAGTCTTGGAACCAACCAGGCTATGCACTAAGAAAGCCAGGTAATCCTTCACCTCTGCAATTTGGGAAAGACAGGTGTGAAGAGAAGAGGATTGGGAATCAGCAAGTGTAACATCCGGCACTAAACCAGGTTAGCAACAATGACCTAATCGTACTTAATAGCCACTTATAACCTAATCAGTGGTCATTAGAAATTAATCAAGTGATTAACAAGATTTATTAGAAAATTCAACTCAATTAGAATCAAATTCATCGGTGCGATGAATCGGGAAATCAATTAATCCGATCAATTTACGATATGAGGGATTAATTCAACTAAGTACATAATTAAATTATGATTAGTGACACTAATCAAACACTAATACAATTACTTAACATTAATTATGCAAGACTAAAACAATTCATTAAAACAATGCATCCATAAGTATTTATAAAATTACAAGAAAAGGGAAATACAAGAATACATTTCTAAATACATTTATACAAAAAAAAAAAATGAAACTACATGTATTATACACATTAAAGGGCCAGCCATATAGGCATGTGGATATTAGAAGTTGACTTTTATTTTTTTTAATATTACTTTAAACACCATCATTTTGTTTAAAAGTGCACACAATTTTTGTCTCCCATGTTTTTCATCATTTGAAAGACCAAATTTCCTCTATAAATAGAGAAGCCTTTCATTCATTTTAAACACACCAAAAACATCTCTTTTCTCTCCTATTAAATCCGGCCAAAGCACACACACCTCACAAACTCCTTCATTCAAGTGTTCTTGGTGTTCTTCAAGTGTTTTTAGTGCAAACCTTGCAAAGATTTCAGCTTCTACTCAAAATCATATTCCAAATACTTCAAAGTAAGTAAATACTAACTTATTTCATCTTATATTTATGTTTATGTAAGTCTTGCATAATATATATAATCACCAACAACAACAAGTTTCATAAAAACTCAAGTTTATAAGTTTCTAGTTTTTATTTTTAAGTTGTTTCTTTAAATGTGCATATGAATATATGAACACATTATAAACATGTTAATATTATGAAAACATGTGTTATATAACTTTTACAACTTTTATACAAGTACTCTTTGAATAAACAACAAGAATCATAAGTTGTTTCAAGTTTATAAAACTGCGGATTTTCGGCAGAAAATTTATATCGACTTTGAAAAATCATAACTAATTCATAACTCAACGAAATGAGTTGATTCTTGTCTCAAAAGTTAGATCTATGTCTTAACTATAGACCTGTAATTGTTCATAATTTATTTTGGAGTTTAAGACCTCCAGAAATTATTTGGGAAACCGAAAGTTTGACAGCTCAAAAATGGCCAACATAGGGTTTTTAACGAGCTTTTTCACCAACCTAAACATCTCGAAAAATGGCTGTTCTTGATTCTAAAAATCCTTTGTATATAGTAGTTTAATGTCCTAGAAAACCAAAGTCTAAAACCTTTTGGAGCTTGGTCAAAAACAGCCTCAAAATAGGCCGAAAAACCTCCGAAAAAGCTGGAAAATTATATATATATATATATATATATATATATATATATATATATATATATATATATATATATATATATATATATATATATATAAACTTGACGTTTTAAGCGAATTTTATTTATAAACTTGTAATGTTGGGTGATTTAAGACATAAAAATCTATAAATATATATTTATCAACATATATTAGAGATATTAAGTCCTTATTATCATTTAGGACTCGATTAAACTCACTCGACGCATCATCCATCCATTTACGCTAAAAGCTTTTTACGCTAGATTTTTGCCATCGCAATCCCGGTGAGTTCTCATAGCCCCTATTTTCACACTGTTATGTTTTGGGGATGAAATACATGCTTCGTTTTTATATGGACACGGAAATATTTTCATTTCTATTATGTATTACACATGTGGTTCCATTAGCCCTTATATCATGAACCGTTAATTGCATTTATTTGTAAGCGCGAATATATTGTGGATAGATCTATTGGGAGTCATGTCCCCCACTCGGGTTAGTTCGGGTCGGCTAACAGCGAGTGCATATATATTCAACACACGGTATTACAGTCGGGGATACTGCACAGGGCAAACTCATTTTAATTAAGCTTCGGTTGCATGATGGTTTATATGTAATACATAACATGGAATTTATGATTTTATGAATTCAATCTCTATTATTGTTGTCCATACAAGTCAGATTTACGTGTAAACCTATGAGCTCACCAACAATTTTGTTGACGTATTTTAGCGTGTATTTTCAGGAAATTAAGGCAAGTCCATCACATCGGTAGTATTTTCAAGCTTCCACATTTAAGGAGTCGCACTCAGTTTCAAACCATCGGAGATTTATTTGCATTATTTTGGATGATTTAATTATGTATTTAAATCTCTGTACCTTGCGAACTTCTCTTTATCATTTTGGGTTATGTAAAACATTTATATCTTTTAAAGTTACGCCGATGTATTTTTGAAAACGTCCATATAGTGGTCGTTCATTATGATTATGGTTACGCTTCCGCGACGTCGCGCTTCGTTGCCAACCGGGGTAACGGGGTGTGACAGATTGGTATCAAAGCCATAGTTATAGTGAACTAGGTTGCATTAGTACCCTAGACTATAACTGCACATAAGATTTACTGATTTTGGAAATATTTTGTAACTAACTAAAAGACTATGAATGGACCCTGATAGCAGAAAACATGTCCCACCCGGAGACTATCATCTTGTCAGATTCAGAGGATGAGTACACCCCTACGAGCCCCGCAGTCACTGAGATTTTCACTGAAGGAGAAACATCTGAGGAAGAAGATCCCTCTGAAGACCCAATGGAGGAGTCAGAAGAGGAACCAATGGAAGAAGATGATGCTGGAGAGGATCCACCGCCCCCAACAGTCCCCGCTCGCATTCCATACCACCTGGCAGAGCCGTCATTTAAGCCATATCGGGAGTCGATTCCCATCTCGACTCCCCAACCCAATCCCCCACCACCACACTGACGTGTAGACGCCCGACGATGGGGCTGGATACCTGAAACCCTCCGTGAATGGAGGCAAGAGGAAGGAATCCCTTCCCACTTTGAGATCGGAGGACCATCCTTCGCACCTATCCCGTCACTCACTCAAGAACCCGCCGAACAGACCATACCACTTTTGGTAACATGGTCTACCAGGCATGATCACCAAATTCGGTCACTTAACCAAGATATCGGAGAGATGACTGCTCGTTTAGAGCGGGAGGAGTTATAAAACTCCAACATATACTGGGCCAATCAGCACGCCCTTGCCATTCAGCAGGACGGACTGAACGAGCTCCGACAACGATTAGCCGAGAGCGAGGCTCGCAACGAGGAGCTGGCACAACGCCTCAATGCTTTAGAAAAGGGAGAGACCCTTGATCACTCCCGCACCTAGTACCCCCCCCCCCTCCATCTTTGTAATATTAGGAACTTATTATGTAATAGTGTAGGACTAAAATTTTCGGGTAATAACCCGCCCCCAATGTAAGAAAATTATGAATGATTAATGAAAATTGCAAGTTATTTATGAAATTGTGTTTGATGATTATAGTGTTGTGCCTTAAAAAAAATCTACATCTTTAAGATTCAACTTCTTACGCTATGCTATTTTCTTTAAACTTTAAGATAATGCCGCCAAGACGAGTTATGAGCGCCGCAGAAATTGAGGAACTAGTTGCACAAAGAGTGGATGCTGCTATAGCCACTTACGAGACCAACAGAAACAGTTCAGCTAACGGAGATGGTGGTGCTAGCCGCACCACGGGAGGAACTGAAACTCACCCTAAGGGTTGCGGAATTAAGGGGTTTTTGAGCTGCAAAACCCCGATACTTCAATGGGACCCAAGGAGCCGTCGGATTAGTACGATGGTTCGAAAAGTTGGAATCCGTCTTCCGTGTTAGCGGATGCATTGAAGGAGACAAAGTAAAGTTCGCCACCCACACTCTGCAAGACAGCGCCTTGACATGGTGGAACTCGTACACCCAGTCTGTGGGAATTGATGCAGCTTACCAACTCGCCTGGACCGAGTTGAAGTAGATGATGACCGAGGAGTATTGCCCTAGGAATGAGCTAAAGAAAATGGAGTCAGAGTTTTGGAATCTGGCTATGAAGGGAACGGATGTAGCGGGGTACACCAACCGATTTCATGAACTGAGTATTCTGTGTCCTCAGATGGTGACCCCTGAGTACAAGAAAATCGAATGTTACATTTGGGGACTCGCTCCTCAAATTCAAGGTAATGTCACTGCCTCCAACCCATCCACCATACAGGATGCCATCAGGATGGCCAACAATCTAATGGATCAAGTGTCCCGATGGAATGAAGCCAAAGCCGGGGAAAACAAGAGGAAATGGGAAGACAAGTCCGGGAAGAATACGGGTTTGCAATCCAAGAAGCCTGAGACCATCAAGGCTTATGTAGCAGGAACTGAGTCAAGGAAAGGCTACACGGGTACCAAGCCTTTCTGCACCCAATGCACCTTTCATCACAACAAGGGCCCCTGCCCAACTTGTGGAAAATGCAAACGTATGGGCCATGTAGCCAAAGACTGTAAGTTTGGAACCCCGGGTGTTAATGGCGGCAATCAAAGAGGCTGCTATGAATGTGGAGCTACTGGGCACTTCAAGAGTGAGTGCCCGAAGTTGAGAAATGGTGGAGGAGCTCAGGGGAGAGCTTTTGTGTTAGGAGCAGGTGACGCTCGTCAGGATCCCCACGTGGTATCAGGTACGTTTCTTTTAAATGACATTTACGCTTACGTACTCTTTGATACTGGGGCTGATAGGAGCTTTATATCTGGTAAGTTTAGTAAGCAATTGAATGCCACTCCTTTTCCCTTAGACAACTCTTATACTATAGAATTGGCTGACGGCAAAATAATAGAGGCAAGTAGTATCATTAAGGAATGCACACTGAAGCTGGCAGATCATCCCTTTAAGATAGACTTGATGCCTATAGAACTCGGAAGTTTTGATGTAGTAATTGGTATGGATTGGCTGTCACATAATCATGCTGAGATTTTGTGTGGTAAGAAAGTGGTACGGATACCACTCCACAAGAAGAAGGTCCTAACAGTCCAAGGGGAAAGAAAGAACCGACAGTTGAATGTCATATCCGGCCTAAGAACATTAAAGTGCCTTAGGAAAGGTTGCCATGCAGTACTAGTACAAATTGCAGAAAAAGAGTCGGAGGAGAAGTGACTCGAGGATATTCCAGTGGTTTATGACTATCCGAAGGTCTTCCCAGAAGATTTGCCTGGACTTCCGCCAACTAGGCAAGTAGAGTTTCAAATCGATTTGATGCCGGGAGCTGCACTGGTCGCAAGAGCCCCATATAGACTCGCTCCTTCTGAAATGCAAGAGCTATCCAATCAATTACAAGAGTTGATGGATAAAGGATTCATTCGATCAAGTTCCTCACCTTGGGGAGCTCCGGTCTTGTTCGTTAAAAAGAAATACGGATCCTTCAGAATGTGCATAGACTACCGAGAGCTAAACAAGTTAACGGTAAAGAACCGCTACCCTCTTCCCAGAATTGACGACCTGTTTGACCAACTACAGGGATCTAGCTTCTACTCTAAGATTGATCTGCGATCCGGTTATCATCAAGTAAAGGTTCGGGAAGAAGACATTCCCAAGACAGCATTCAGAACTCGTTATGGACATGACGAATTCCAGGTAATGCCATTCGGTTTGACCAACGCACCAACCGTATTCATGGACCTCATGAATCGAGTGTATAAACCGTATCTGGACAAATTTGTAATAGTGTTCATAGACGATATTCTCATCTATTCCATAAATAAGGAGGAGCATGAACAACATCTCAAGCTGATCTTGGAGTTGTTAGAGAAGGAACAGTTATACGCCAAATTTTCAAAATGTGAATTTTGGTTGCGAGAAGTTAAATTCCTTGGACATGTGATCAACAGCTAGGGAATCCAAGTTGATCCATAAAAAATCGAGGCCATAAAGAACTGGGCGACTCCTAGAATTCCCACGCAAATCCGCCAATTTCTAGGACTTGCCGGTTATTATAGGCGATTTATTGAAAACTTCTCAAAGATAGCAGGTTCCCTAACAGAGTTGACTCGGAAGGATGTAAAATATATCTGGGGTGAAGAGAAAGAAAAGGCGTTTCAGCAGTTAAAGCAAAGATTGTGTAGTGCACCAATTCTGTCCTTACCTGAAGGGACTGAAAATTTTATGGTCTACTGTGATGCCTCACACAATGGATTAGGTTGTGTGCTCATGCAAAGGGATAAAGTCATTGCTTACACATCACGACAGCTCAAAATTCACTAGGTGAACTATACGACTCATGACTTGGAGCTTGGAGCAGTGGTGTTTGCCCTCAAAATATGGAGGCACTACCTGTATGGAACTAAGTGCACGGTGTTCACAGACCATAAAAGACTTCAACATATTCTGAATCAGAAAGAGTTAAATATGAGGCAACGTCGTTGGGTTGAACTGCTTAGTGACTATGACTGCGAAATTCGTTATCATCCGGGGAAGGCGAATGTCGTAGCTGATTCCCTGAGCCGAAAGGAACGGGTTAAACCCTTAAGAGTCCGAGCTTTGGTCATAACTATACAGTCAAACCTAAACTCTCAAGTCCGCGAGGCACAAGAAGAAGCAGTCAAGGAGGATAATCTACTGGATGAAGCCTTGAGAAGTATGTATAAGCAGTTTGAAATCAAATCAGATGGATGTCGATACTTCATGGGCAGAATTTGGCTACCAAAACTCGGAGGAGTAAGGAAGCTGGTCATGGATGAAGGGCATAAGACAAGATATGCTATTCATCCAGGGTCAGATAAGATGTATCACGACTTGAAGGGAATGTACTGGTGGCCAAATATGAAGGCTGACATTGCTACCTATGTCAGCAAGTGCTTAACATGTTTAAAGGTTAAGGCTGAGCACCAAAAACCATCAGGATTGCTAGTTCAACCAGAAATACCCCAGTGGAAGTGGGAAAACATCACCATGGATTTCATCACCAAGTTGCCGAAAACTTCTGGAGGTTATGACACTATTTGGGTGATTGTGGATCGACTTACCAAAACCGCACATTTCCTTCCAATCAATGAGACTGATAAGATGGATAAGTTAACACAAATCTATCTTAAAGAAGTCGTCTCAAGCATGGAGTGCCAATATCAATTATATCAGGCAGGGACAGCCGGTTCACATCAAGATTTTGGCAGTCATTGCAAGAAGCACGGGTACACGTCTAGATATGAGCACAGCCTATCACCTGCAAACGGATGGTCAGAGTGAAAGGACGATTCAGACCTTGGAAGACATGCTAAGGGCATGTGTCATCGATTTTGGCAAAAGTTGGGACAGGCACCTGCCATTAGTCGAGTTTTCCTATAACAACAGCTATCACTCGAGCATTAAGACCGCCCCATTCGAGGCACTCTACGGGTGAAAGTGTCGATCACCTCTTTGTTGGGCTGAAGTAGGCAAATAGTCAGATTACTGGACCTGAGATCATCCAGGAGACAACAGAAAAGATAGCCCAGATTCGTAACCGATTAAAGATCGCGCGGGATCGACAGAAAAGCTATGCCGATGTTCGACGGAAGGATTTGGAATTTCAAGAGGGAGATCAAGTAATGTTAAAAGTCTCGCCTTGGAAGGGCGTAATCCGTTTTGGGAAACGGGAAAAACTCAATCGTCGTTATATCGGACCATTCAAGATCACCAAAAGAATTGGCCCGGTAGCTTACCGACTCGATCTGACCCCAGAGCTTAGTAACGTCCATAATACCTTCCACGTGTCCAATCTTAATAAGTGCCTGGCTGATGAAACACTCGTTATACCCATGGATGAGCTAGAATTAGACGATAAGTTGAACTTCATTGAACAACCTGTAGAAATAATGGACCGAGAAGTCAAGAAACTAAAGCACAACCGGATCCCGATAATAAAAGTCAGATGGAACTCTAAGCGAGGTCCTGAGTTTACGTGGGAACGCGAAGATCAGTTCCGGGAAAAATACCCTCACCTGTTCTCAAGTACTCAAGAAGTGGAAAACACGAGCTAATTTCGGGACGAAATTCCCTTAACAGGGGGAGACTGTAACATCCGGCACTAAACCAGGTTAGCAACAATGACCTAATCTGTATTTAATAGCCACTTATAACCTAATCAGTAGTCATTAGAAATTAATCAAGTGATTAACAAGATTTATTAGAAAATTCAACTCAATTAGAATCAAATTCATCGGTGCGATGAATCGGGAAATAAATTAATCCGATCAATTTACGATATGAGGGATTAATTCATCTAAGTACATAATTATATTATGATTAGTGACACTAATCAAACACTAATACAATTACTTAACATTAATTATGCAAGACTAAAACAATTCATTAAAACAATGCATCCAAAAGTATTTATAAAATTACAAGAAAAGGGAAATACAAGAATACATTTCTAAATACATTTATACAAAAAAAATGAAAGTACATATATTATACACATTAAAGGGCCGGCCATATAGGCATGTGGATATTAGAAGTTGACTTTTATTTTTTTTAATATTACTTTAAACACCATCATTTTGTTTAAAAGTGCACACAACTTTTGTCTCCCATGCTTTTCATCATTTGAAAGACCAAATTTCCTCTATAAATAGAGAAGCCTTTCATTCATTTTAAACACACCAAAAAAATCTCTTTTCTCTCCTATTAAATCCGGCCAAAGCACACACACCTCACAAACTCTTTCATTCAAGTGTTCTTGGTGTTCTTCAAGTGTTTTTAGTGCAAACCTTGCAAAGATTTCAACTTCTACTCAAAATCATATTCCAAATACTTCAAAGTAAGTAAATACTAACTTATTTCATCTTATATTTATGTTTATATAAGTCTTGCATAATATATATAATCACCAACAACAACAAGTTTCATAAAAACTCAAGTTTATAAGTTTCTAGTTTTTATTTTTAAGTTGTTTCTTTAAATGTGCATATGAATATATCAACACATTATAAACATGTTAATATTATGAAAACATCTGTTATATATGTGTTATATAACTTTTACAACTTTTATACAAGTAGTCTTTGAATAAACAACAAGAATCATAAGTTGTTTCAAGTTTATAAAACTGTGGATTTTCGGCAGAAAATTTATATCGACTTTGAAAAATCATAACTAATTCATAACTCAACGAAATGAGTTGATTCTTGTCTCAAAAGTTAGATCTATGTCTTAACTATAGACCTGTAATTTTTCATAATTTATTTTGGAGTTTAAGACCTCCAGAAATTATTTGGGAAACTGAAAGTTTGACAGCTCAAAAATGGCCAACATAGGGTTTTTAACGAGCTTTTTCACCAACCTAAACATCTCGAAAAATGGCCGTTCTTGATTCTAAAAATCCTTTGTATATATTAGTTTAATGTCCTAGAAAACCAAAGTCTAAAACATTTTGGAGCTTGGTCAAAAACAGCCTCAAAGTAGGCCGAAAAACCTCCGAAAAAGCTGGAAAATTATATATATATAAACTTGACGTTTTAAGCGAATTTTATTTACAAACTTGTAATGTTGGGTGACTTAAGACATAAAAAGCTATAAATATACATATATATCATCATATATTAGAGATATTAAGTCCTTATTATCATTTAGGACTCGATTAAACTCACCCGACGCATCATCCATCCATTTACGCTAAAAGCTTTTTATGCTAGATTTTTGCCATCGCAATCCCGGTGAGTTCTCATAGCCCCTATTTTCACACTGTTATGTTTTGGGGATGAAATACATGCTTCGTTTTTATATGGACACGAAAATATCTTCATTTCTATTATGTATTACACATGTGGTTCCATTAGCCCTTATATCATGAACCGTTAATCGCATTTATTTGTAAGCGCGAATATATTGTGGATAGATCTATTGGGAGTCATGTCCCCCACTCGGGTTACTTCGGATTGACTAATAGCGGGTGCATATATATTCAACACACGGTATTACGTATGGGAATACTGCACAGGGCAAACTTATTTTAATTAAGCTTCGGTTGCATGATGGTTTATATGTAATACATAACATGGAATTTATGATTTTATAAATTCTGTAAGGTCTACCACTGACAGATCTATCTAGACGCGGACCCGTTAACGAGTGCGGAATCCTCGTTGACGGTCAGACGGACAACTCTCAACCAACGGAAACACGGAGACTATTAGACGCTGAACGAACGACACACGAACGATCCTACGTACTAATTCTCTCCGAAACGGGACTCACCTAGCTGATAAACTCGAGATCGCCTATTGCTTAATTCCTCACGAATTCTGCCAAAGGTCCGCTAATGATTCGAGTCTATCCCTAATTATAGACCCTGATTCGAGTTTGTTGTGGGCCAACCTCGAATCTGGCCTAAGGCCCATTCGAATCTGTCCATCTGACAGATTCGAATCTAGCCTATTCGAATCTAAGGACTCATTCGAATCTATCACAGATTCGAATGTATCCTTTTATGCAATTCGAATCTAACCTATACACTTAAACACTTACGTGATGAAACTTATGTTTTAACTTATGCTTGACATACTCTTTGACTTTTATGTTTGAACTTCTTGTAATATGTACATCAAGTTCAAACACACAATCAATAACCGACAAACACATATTAAACATATATATCAATAACACTTGTTAATATTCAGAATATTACTTAAATCATAACGCAGATCGTTTAGACTGCTATCGTCACACAGGGTGTACCAACAGACTCCCCCTTGACGATAGCTTCTAATTATTTACATTATCATCAAATTTAAGTACTAGAGCTATAGACGCTACTACCTGCATATAACCCTGCATCTATACAAACTTTAACTACCTTTTGGAACTTCCTGGCTTCAGATCTCCATGGTTCAGTGAAGAATATAGGCTGATCGTGAAGCTTCTTCAGGTCGTCCTTAGATAGGTTTATCAAATGTAGTGGGTCGTATACCTTCAAAATTACCTGCTCGTCTTGATCCTCCAGTATAGCTTCAGCAGTATCAATTTCCAGGTACCACCACTTCATGTTTGCTCAAAACATTTTGTGGCATTGGCTTTATTGGCACTCTTTTCAAGCATTTGACTGGCTTGTAGATCATTCTAGCCCAAGGTCTTCCAGTATGAGGATCTATTCTTGATCCATCCTCGACCCTCTTGCCTGATCTCGGCTTAAGCCTCTCAAATTTTCCTGATCGCCCTTCTTTCCTTATGATTCTTTCAATAACGTTTACGTAAGGATCATCTCCAATATTAATAAGCTCCTTCCAGGCTAACTCTTTAACTTCAATCTTGGGCAAAGAATTAAAAGCTTTCAGTGTCCGCCTCAAGTATTGAAGTCCATCTCTTCTTTTCAAAATGAACAGCTGCAGTTCTCTGTCAAAGAACCAGCTAATAATGCCTCCTGAGAATTTCCCAGCACCTGGAACTCTCATCTTCTTCTTCATCTTCAAACTCTCTTTCTTTTCCTCTTTCTTGAACCAAAGATTGATCAAGTCAGTCCTAGATGGCTCCATCTCGGCCTCTTCAAGTTCATTATCCTCGACTGAGGCTACTTTGATATAGTCAATGTCAATTACATTATGATTTTGTCCTTCATATAGCTCCGTTACTGGTTGTGAATTGACAATAACTTCATTGACTTGATCGTCTTCATCCTCTATCACTTCGTCGTCAGATTTCCAGTCAACAACATCATCTGGAATAAATTCCCCTTCCTCCAACTCTTCCATTTCATCTTCAAAATCAAACTCCATCAGCTCTTCTTCAATATCTTTCAGCGCATCGATCATGTCGCTGTCTAAATTCCTTGAAGAACTAGCCTCTCCTCTTTCACCTTCTGCTTGACTTGGCTCCCCCTGAGATTGAGCAGCCTGAGCAGTAGAAAAATCTACTGGCTCATCCTGTCTTTGAGAGCTGGGATCGTTGCCTTGATTATCATCTTCATCATCGTCCCTCCGCCTCTGTACTTCTTGATCACGACACGACGTCTCCCCCTGAGCCTGAAGGTTTTTCATTAACTGCTCAATGAGGGACCTCATTGCTCGGATCTCGGATGACTGATCAGTGACAAAAGATTTAAGCCCAGTGTTTTCATCTCTTACACCTTCAATAATCATTCTCAACTCAGCATTCTCCTTATCCAGATTAGCGTTATGCTCTTGGAGTTCACCAACTGCTTTAGTGAGAGTTATAATTTGAACGTGCTGAAAATCTACTCGACTCTTCAGCTGCAGAAATCTTTGATTTTCATTGTATGCTTCTGGCATAGATGGAATGGACTGAAGGGAGAAGGATTGAATGGTGGCGGAATGTAGGGTTCGTGTTGCTGAGGTGGCGGTGATGGTGAATCTGTGGTTGGTGCTTGGGTTTGGGCTTGAGAGGTTTCTGGTTGTGCTTCCGAGGTAGAAGACGACCCTTGCATAAATCTATGACGTTTTGCTCGTGGCCTCGTCACTAACGTAGCAATCTCTTCTTCTTCATAATCGGACTCCTCCAATTCCCTGGTCTCTCTCCTCCTCGAACCACCTTGATTGACAATCAATCTAGCACCATAAGTCTCAAAACTAACTTCCTAGTTTCGGTGAGTCTATCCACCCTCATTGAACTTTCATCTGATTCGTGTTTCAAAATTTCCGAAGCTGTCAATCCTTGGCCTTTGTCTTCATGCCCCCTCTGGCTCATATTCGTTCAAAACATCCCGACATTATATCATCATTATCTCCAGGCGGAACTCTTTTCTCAGCAGCTCATCTCCACCAAGTGCCCTTGCTGCCACATCTTCATCGGCATTCGGCCTGCCTCCCAAAACTCATAGAAGTGTCGGTGTTTTGTGTGTCAGGCTGTCTCCTCATCAACACATTTGAAGGCCCTGCTTATGCATATCTGAGGCTCCGCTTCATGACCCGTCGATAGTCCCTGCCCCCTTCTTCTATTCTGGTTTGGTGGTTTGCTGACGGCCTGATTGCCGGGGATTGGATTTGAGGATTTGACTCGGCTGCGCTTGTTGCTGGTTGTCGTCTCGGTATTCACGCGGCCGCCTGGGTGGCGCGTTGCTGTTGTCGCTTGTTGTTTGTTGTTGTTGGCCAGCCAATACTCCTGCCACGGTTGCATCATTCGGAGCTTGAGTCCCGTCCAGAAGTGGCCCAAAAAGGTGGGACGTGCCTCTCCCCCCGGAACCGGACGTAACCTCCTCGGTGTGAGGACAGTCAGAACTAGATACGCTTCTCTAAACATTGATCGGTCAATGCGATCATCAGCTTGTTGCAGCTCAGGGCGACGAAGTTCGGCTTCTTTTGCTGCTTTTGGGATCTGGGGGGCTGGGGCCGTTCTATCAACATCATCACTAAACCTGCGGAGTACACAAGGAACTTTCTCTCTCTAGGTGATGCCGTTTGATTTGATGGATAAATTCCGAGAAAATCCGTGCGTTTCTGCTAGAAAACTAAACTTATTTATTTGTATCACCCTCGCGATCAGCATTGCCTGTGATTGATTTTTTGATACTATATAATCAAAAACCCCTTTTCTTAGGCGCACAACAGATCATAAACCACATGGATCCCCGAAACGCCATTGGCTCTATCAACCCGCTGCTTCATATATGAAGATTTTTGTAATGTCCAAGCTGGTATCCCCTTCTCAAAAAAGCTGCTGTGCCTCTAATATTAAAGGAAAGTCTGTAGGTCCCCGTCTTCTTTGTTCTAGGGGAAGGGGGCTATTTCCCAACTTGCAGGACTGTCTCGACAAATAGTCGCGGAGAAAAAGAAAATCAAAGGTTGGATCCGGCAAATTCTAGTTCTTAACACTGTCGGTGGGCTGAACAGTGCAGTCCACCTGCAAGTTGTGGTCGTAAAACTTGTACGCTACATAGGATTTCTCACCACGGAATGTTTTCTACAGCACATAATTATCTCTAGATTCTACGCCCGAAATCCAAAACTTCCTATATCCCGCGCCTCAGGGATGTTATTGGACATGGAATTCAGTACCATATTGTGCTTGGGAACAAAACGCACGATCGCGCCCTATCTGCCACACTACATAAACTTGTGACTTATTAAAACCTCCCCCATGGTTTCAATTCAAATTTGTTTATTTTGTATTTGATTTACCCTAGCACAACTCTAACACATATTACTTTCCACACTTTTACTAACATTTTAAATTCACCAACCTAATCTGACGTACCGATTCGAGAGTGAAACAGAGTGTCGAAACAACCTAGTCGAATCTGATTATGATACAGATTTCGAATATCTGGTTTCATCTCGTAATCTATTGATAGATTCGGGAAAACCCATGTCCATTATCAGATTCGGAGAAACCCCCGTGGACCTTATTCAAACAAAAAATCAACAAGATTTAACAATTTTGAACGTAGGCAAATCACATACATTAGTTCAACTAGGTGTCTATTATAGCTTTATGCCTTTAATTTTTAATTTGATCTTTTTATTATGTCCCAACTTGGTCATTTTGCAAAACACTAGTTTGACCCTATAAAAAAACATCCAAATGTGTACGTTTAAGTCCAAATTTGTGTATTTAAACCACCACAAATCTTGTACAATCATTGTGTCTCTTATACCTAGATTTGAGGTAGTATCGCACACAAAAGCCTTTGTCGATTAGATAATCGGATTTTTTTCGAAATGTCGTTGTAGTGGGAAATACTATTTGATAGATCGAGATTTAGATTCGAGCGCGCTTTCAGACAGAACAGATTCGAGATATCAGATTCCGGCGACTAGTGAGACATAAGCTGCTTTTCGGTGGACCTTTATATACT
The DNA here is from genome assembly GCA_020465985.1 of Centrapalus pauciflorus. Lineage (NCBI taxonomy): Eukaryota > Viridiplantae > Streptophyta > Magnoliopsida > Asterales > Asteraceae > Centrapalus > Centrapalus pauciflorus. The sequence continues at coordinate 506,237 of JAANYP010004110.1, forward strand.
AACTACCTTCGAGTCTATGCAATTTCGAGTCTACTGACAGATTCGAAGTATCTCACATTCGAGTCTGTCTTAGATTCGAAATTTCCAACACTTAGAAAAATTTCGGAAATTTTGAAATATTTTCAACTTTTACCAACTATTTTCTACTGTGTAGTGTAACCAGATAAACTATGCCAAATCTTTTAACCTAAGCTCAGATATTTCACGCATTGATTATTTTATTCAACTTTGAATGCACCCTCAGTAATTTTTGACCTTTTACCTAAGTAAAAATTAAACTAAACTAAAATGAAATAAAATAAACTAAGGTAAAAATAAAATAAAGTAAAATAAAATTTTGACCAAAAAATTTAATCTAGACTTAAGAAAAATTTTACAATCTAAGCTAAATACTTAACAACATATTTTTGATGAGTATAGTCTAAGAAAGGTTCAATCAGATAGCGATGTCCGATACTAACTTTCAGTACTTAAACTTTCACACTTAGGAATTTTTGATTCCTTTGATTGTTTGTCGTGACATACCCATTTAGCCGATTGTTGGTATTTTACCCTGTTAAACACTCTACATTTCGGAATATCCCTTGGCCTTTTTATTTATCAGGAAATTATCTTACGTGACTCAGACTTAGACTTACTTTTATGATCAAGGCACACAGACAATAATTCTAACTTGTTGGTATTTGCAAACTTTCTTTAAAAGACAAACATCGGACACAGGTCTGTATTCTCATACAACAAAGTGTCTTAGTTCGACTTAAGGTTTAACTTTAAAGTTAGCAGATAGCGGTGACAGGTCTGTACTGGCGTACAACAAAGCGACATGTCTGCTAACCCGAATCTAAACAGAGACAACAGGTCTGTACTTACGTACAACAGAGTTGCATGTTTTCGACTCTCAGTTTTATATGATATTTCTATTCTTTCCATTTTCAGATGTATTTGATGTTGCCATACATCCCCAGAAAATTTGCATACCTCATTTAGACTCAATGTTTGTATGTCTTGTACATAAAAATTAAGACCGATTGGTCGTACATCTAAGTTAGTGACACGCTTGATTTTTTTCTAGAATATTTTATTAGCCTTGTGATTCCCTATATGTATTATGCCTACCAACACATCGAACTAAATAAAGTATAACACTTAGGATTTAGTTGCATTATTTTTTTTTTTTTTTTTTTTTTTTTTTTTTTGTATTTTTGTAATTTTCTCTCTTTTTTCTTTTGTTTTTCATAGCAAAACGCATTAAACTAAGCTAATCTACTAACTTACTAAAAATAGAAACTTACTAAAAATAGAAACTTTCCTAAATTAGAAACTTTCCTAAATTAGCAGACTACACTAAAAAGAAAGAAATATAACAACTATAAAAGGAAATAAAATACTACTAAGGTCAATTTACTCTGGGTTGCGCATTCCATTAAGTTGAATTAAATACTCAAAACGTGACTTATCAAACGCTTTTGTAAATAAATCAGCATTATTATCTTCAGTTGCCACTTTTACCAGTTTTATCAAGTTCTTTTCAGCACAATCACGAATAAAATGATGCCTTATGTCTATGTGCTTTGTTTTACTGTGTTTAACTGGATTATAAGTTATAGCAATTGTAGATTGATTGTCTATCCTAATAGGAGTTTGAATGTAAGCCAAACCGTAATCCCGCAATTGTTGTTGTATCCACAGAACCTGTGAACAGCAACTACCAGCAGCAACATACTCGGCCTCGCCACGTTTGACACGGCTACCGATGTTTGTTTCTTGCCATTGCCGAGGACACCAGTCTTCCCTCCTAGGAATTCTGGACAATACCTCAGTCGTAGGATTTGCGCGTCAAGCTGATCCTCCGTAGTCAGAATCTGTGGAAATGCTTCCAACCTAAAAGATCTCCCTCCGCGTGATACCAAAGTCCAGCTTCGGTTTCGACTTGAGGTTATCGTAGAATCCGCTTCACAGGCTTTCATATGCATTCTTCCTTCGGGATTTCGCTTGAAACCTAGCACAAATACACACAGCAAAACATTATGTTCAGGTCTTGAAAGCAGTTAAATACATAATTTGACCGAATCATGGCCCGGATATTAAAGTCGGATCCACATCTTGTATTTTCACTTTCATACCCGGGCCCGAGATGTGATTCACTGAATCGGCGTGCTTGAAGTGGGCAGTCAAAACTTTGTTCCTTCCATCCCCAAAACCGTTCCAATATTTCATAGACATACTTGGTCTGATGGATAAACATGCCTTCCTTCTTCTGGTCAACTTGTAACCCCAAAAAGAAATTCAACTCCCCCATAGCACTCATCTCGAACTTTGACTTCATCACCTTCTCGAAATCTTTGCACATCTGTTCGTCTGATGATCCAAAAATGATATCATCTACGTACACTTGTACCAAGATAAAATGATCTCCTTTTCTCTTCACAAAAAGAGTACTATCTATCCTACCCCTCTCATAGCCGTTTTCTAAGAGATGGTTCGATAGAGTCTCATACCATGCCCTAGGTGCCTGATGTAATCCATAAAGAGCCTTATCTAAACGATATACTCTATCAGGATATTTAGGATCTGTAAACCCGGGCGGCTGTTCTACATACACCAACTCCTTCACTTTCCCATACAGGAAAGCACTCTTAACATCTAACTGATATACCTTAAATCCCTTGAAGGAGGCAAAAGCTAAAAACAACCTAATTGCTTCTAACCTTGCTACTGGTGCAAACACTTCGTTGTAATCGATTCCTTCCTCTTGGTTGAAACCCTTTACAACTAATCTCGCCTTGTTGCGCGTGACTATACCCCGATCGTCTCTCTTGCACTTAAAAACCCATTTGGTTCCTATTGCAATCTCCCCTCGAGGTAACGGAACTAACTCCCACACTTCTAGTTTCCTAAATTGTGAAAGTTCTTCCTGCAGCGCTTCAACCCAGGAGTTGTCCTTAAGTGCCATTTGCACATTTTTGGGCTCTACTTGCGATATGAAACACGAATATAGACATGTATGATATGCCTCGGAGTCGTTTATCATCGACAACAACACAGTGTTGTTATTTACACTACTCCGAGTCCTCACCCCCTCGTTAGGATTTCCTATGATGCTATCGATAGGATGATTCTTGTTAATCCTAGAGGTCTCTATTTCGTCTACCCTTAGATTATCTCCTAAGTTGGATCCTATTTCACCTAAAGGGGGAACAGGCTCAGCTTCCACATTCTCTTCCTCACGGACGTTTTCCTCCGAGGCAGAACTTGATGCTTGAGTCTGATTCTCAGTATTAGGTTCTTCTGGATTCGCAACTTCTGGAGACCCATCTACAGTCGCAGTAGGCTCGGACGTAGATTCGAACGTGGTCCTTGGAAAAATATGGCCATCGTCATTTAGGTGCAACGTCGCCATGTCTTTATCGATTGTACCTGCAGTATCATCCAAAGGAATGTTAAATGACTCAAATAACTTATCATAGTCAAATATCCATTCCGGACCAGTTTGGGGTTCATGTGTATAACTTGTGACTTCAATATTATACACAATCTCCACAGTACCACTCTTTTTGTTAAAAACCCGTTTGTTTGGTGAGTTTGGCACATAACCTAGGAAGTATCCTTCGTCAGCCTTTTCACCAAACTTCGGTTGATGTTTTGTCCTTAAAAGTGTACATGGTACTCCAAACGGTTCGAATCCAGTTAAGTTAGGTGGCCTTTTATTCAAAATTTCATAACATGTTTTGTTCAATGATTTGACTGTAAGGACTCTATTTAAAATATGGCACGCGGTATTCACTGCCTCCCCCCAAAACATGGTAGGAAGCTTTGAATCCGAAAGCATAGTCCTTGCAGCCTCAATCAATGTTCTGTTTTTACGTTCGGCCACCCCATTCTGTTGAGGTTCATATGGTGCACTGAATTGATGCACGATGCCCTTTGATAGGCAATATACACCAATTACAGAGTTTTTAAATTCAGTCCCATTATCACTACGTATATTTTTAACCCTTGTTCCGTAGGAATTCTCCACTTGGTCTAAGAACCCGATGAGCTTTGTAGCCGTCTCGTCCTTCGTACCTAAAAAGAAAACCCATGAAAACCGTGAGTAATCGTCAGTGATAACTAAGCAAAACCAACTACCTCCTATACTCCTTTTGTTGATAGGGCCGAAAAGGTCCATATGCAACAAATCGAATGTCGAGGTTATGGAATTCAGCTTCTTGGACTTGTGTGTCTTTTTATGTTGCTTGCCCTTCATGCACGGTAGACACTTATCTTCAAACTGAAAGCTCTTCAGAGGCACACCTTGCACCAAACCATTCTTCGTTATGTATTTCATTTTCCTCAGGTGCAAGTGAGCCATTCGTCTGTGCCACAAAACCGATTCCGTCTCCGAAGCTTTTGATAGTAAGCAGATCGGACCCATCGAATTATCTGGCTTGTTCATGTCGAGCATGTACAAGTCATTCTTCCTTGGAGCCCGCATCAATATCCAATCTTCAGGTATCTTGAATCCCGGCTTTAGCACTAACGCCTCAGTGTCAGTAAATAACACTGAGTTCTTCTTATCACAGATTTGAGATACACTAATGAGATTATGAACCAGTTTATCAACGTGATAAACTTGATCCAATGTAATCGTCCCATTAGTGACTTCTCCAGTTCCAGTGATATTTCCTCCTTTGTTGCCCGCGAATGATACAAATCCCCTATTACCCCCCTTGAAGTCTGTGAGAAGACTTCTTTTCCCCGTCATGTGCCTGGAGCAACCACTGTCGACGAACCACTTGTTGTTTGGACCGGTAGTTATCTCCTGCACATGAAAGAAAATAGGTTAGTTATCACGGGGAACCCAAGCCATGACTGACTTGGTAATACCATTCTCGTCCACATACTTGAACTCTTTCAAGTACCCATCTCGCCTTTCAGGTGACTTGGGCCTTTGAACTGAATTCTGTTGTGGTGCCGAGTGATTTAGATTCACTCTTTGCCTTTGAGTAGGCATTTGTTGTGATGCTCTAGAATAAGTCTTATTATAATGCATTTCAGACTGTGATCCCTGAGCTTTTACCGGAACATATTGTCTAACAGGAGTATGTGACCTAACGGGAGTGTGTGACCTGCTAGGTGTGGTGCTCCTATAGACTTGTTGAGGTGCTGACCTAGATTGATTAAAGACACGATTCGGTGAATTTGTCCTAACCACTTCTTTTGGTCCAACCTTTACCGGTGTTTGTTTCACAACTGGTTTTGGTGCTGCCTGCACAGTTTTCTCGGTACTCTGAGAACTACTCGTGCTCGCCACACTTGGTGAGGGCTTAACAGGTGTTGGATTCACTGTCTTAGGGTTAACTTCTGCTTTCCTAACTGGACAGTGAGAAGCAACGTGCCCTTTTGCGTGACATCTAAAGCAAGACATCTTATGCATGGACTTTTTGGTTGGTCCCTTAGATCTAGGTGTCTCACTAGTGTCTAATGCCTTTGGTACAGCTACAGTGTCTGTCTCTTCGACCTGGTCAGCCCATGAAATTTTCTGTTTTCCTGCAGGTGTTTCACTGGAGGAAGACACAAATTTCACTTGCTTGACCTTGACGGTTGAGTCAGTCACCTTAGGTGTATTTTCAACTTTAGGCTCAGGTGTAGGTTCAGGTAGGTCCTCTAAAACTACTGACTTGTCAGTTTTCTCCTGAGGCTGAGGCACATAGTTATCATTGAAAGGTGGAGGAATTTCGTGAAAACCTAGACCTACAGGCTTCTTAGACTGTCTTTGGGCATCTAAGACTTTCCCTAGGTTTAGGCTCGAATTCCTAAACTTTTCCAGCTTGCTATTGGCCTCTGCTACCTTAACCTTTGTCTCGGCTAGCTCTATGTCCTTGTCTTTCAGACTTTTGGTCAAGGCTTCTACGTGCTCATACATAAGTTCTATCCTAACACACTGCTCACTCAGTTTGTCTTTTAGAACGATTACATCTTGAGCATCAGCCTTAAGTTTTTCCTTTAAATCTTGTTTTATGTCATTTAGGCTAGCATTTTCTATTTTTAAGTTTTCATTTTGAGCAGCTATGGTCTTATGTGAGTCTAAAACTAGATTTAACCTATCGTTAGAACTAACACATAAAGCACATAAATCACGAAATAGAGAATCAGAAAGACTAACCTTAGAGTTATCAGATTCCACGTTGGCCATCTGAGCAGCAAACTCCAGCACGGTCTGATCATTCGCTTTCTCTACCCACATCGGACTGCTGTCCCTTGTGGTCTGCTCATCCTCATCACAACCATTTTCCGTAACTTCAGCCATGAAAGCTCTAGCATTGGACTCCGGATGTGAACTCCAGTCATAGGAACCATCTAGCTGTCTGTCAGAAGTGACATTGGATATCAGACCCGCTAGATTGGCTTGACCAGATGAAGAACTCGGAAGATATCTCTGTTGGGACTGATTTTGGTACTGTCCTTGATGCTGACTCTGTCCCTGGTATGACTCTACCTTCGGTCTTTGACACTCCCTCGCGAAATGTCCCAATCCCTGACAGTTGTAGCATTTGACCTTGGACTTATCAAATCCTATCCCCTTGTTATTCATCTGGAGATTCCTCCCAGTTCTCTTTATGAATCTCTTAACCCGTTGGGTTACCATGGACAGTTGCCATTTAAGATCCATCTCCTCTAAGTCATCAGGGTCGACCTGATCATAGTCTTCATCCCAAAGAGCCGGATCATTGATCTTCCCTTGAACGCAATTTCCATATGCGGCCACAAACGAAGCAAGCAGATTCAGATGTTCTTCCGCCGACTTTGCGCTCATTGGCATCTTTGAATAGTTCTGACTTGTAGATGCCTGATTGACTTGAGGTTGCGGTTCTTCCGATCTTCCTAACCCTAAGAACGCGCGATTCAGTGAGTCTTCGGACTCTGGTGGCGATGACGTTTCTCCGGTGAAAAACGCTGTAGCACTCTTCTGATCAGCTGTCACTGATGATTTTGATGTCTTTCCAAAATACATAGCCGGATTTTGGACTTGCTCGTAATCAGTCTCAGCTTTTATCATTTCGAAGTGATATGCCCTCAACGTTCCCACGATGTCATCCAGTGATTGAGCATAGTATTTATCTTCATTCAGCTTAATCATAGCCACGTACATAGCCCATTTGGCTGGTAGGGCATCAAGAAGCTTATTGTTCTTGTCACTGTCCGAGTACTCAATGCCATGACTTTCAAGCTCTGTTATCAGATGATAAAATCGTGTGATAATATCATCCAGCTGTTCATCCTTAAGAGCCTTGAAAATTGCAAACTGTTGGGTCAACAGCTCTGTACGCTTTCTACGTACCCGTGGATTACCCTCACACCGTTTCTGAAGAGACTCCCAAAGCTCTTTCGACGTCCTCTGAGTCCGAAATGTGTGCAAGATATCTTGAGGTAACGCCATTCGGATAATAGAGAAAGCCTTGTTTTCAGCTTCAAATAGTTTCTTGTCATCCTCTTTCATCATTTGGTATGACAGAACCTTTTGACGGCCTTCAACCTCAGATACTGGTGGAATGTACCCTTCATCAATGCACACCCACATGCGCATGTCGTTGAATCGTACAAAATCCGTGAATCTATCCTTCCACCAGTAGTAATCCTCAACTTTCATCAGCTTAGGTGGTGCATTGGCCTTCCCAACTTCGTGATCCATCTCAAGGAATTTCTGAAGGTTTGACATCTTTTCTGAAAGAATTTGAATTTGAACTTAATTAATTTAATTAGAAACTGATTTAAATTAACTTATTCGAATCTAGATAGATTCGAATCTAATTAATATTTAATCTTTTGAAATTAAATTCGATTAAGTCTTAAAAGTCAAGTAGATTCGAAATAATGTCAGATTCGAGGAAGTCCCTAGATTCGAAGTGATGACAGATTCGAAGGACTCTATAGATTCGAGTTTTAGTCTTTTTGCAAACTATCACTTGAATAAGCTGTATGACAAGGACCCATCCGAAACTCGGACACATTCTAAGTTAGGATGGTCCACAAGTATGCCACTTATATATTCGGACGGTCCACAAGTATGCCACTTATATATTATCCTATGTGTATGACAAGGACCCATCCGAAACTCGGACACATTCTAAGTTAGGATGGTCCACAAGTATGCCACTTATATATTATCCTAAGTGCATGACAAGGACCCATCCGAACTTCGGGTCCATACGAAATACATGAAAGATAATTCATTTCATTCCAAAGGTTTCTACAACTATTCATACAGTGTTCAATATATCATATGATGAAATACATGAGAGACCTGAAGCTGATGTATACAAGACTATCACGCTACAACGGTTTAAGCTCCCGAGGGAACTTCCTCGGGTGCCAGTAATGAAGATTCTATCATAACCGACAGAGTCATCCACTTCTGAGAGTGAGGAAAGTGAGAGTGAGGAGGAGGGAGGTGAGGCAGGCAATGAAAATATCTTGGGTTCAGGTGAGTGGGAGTTGAGTATGGTTAGGGAGGGAGCAGGTGGTGAGCAGCTAAAAAAGTGTAACTAAATTCACCGTCTCTGACCCGCTGAGGGCTGAAAATATTTGAGCTGAGGGACTACCATCTACCCAAAGCCGGACTAGTTAGGATAAGGCTACAAGCCCAATAGCTGCCGTTAACCCCCCCCCCCCCCCACCAACCACTCAGGTTCTCCTCAAAGGGAACTTGTTTCATTCCATGGGGATAAAGCACGTGCCATCTCTCCCTCCCTCGGAGAGGGGAGATGTTGAACAAGGTCACATGCTGCCCCCGATGACCAGCGCTCCTGCTAGCACAGCTAACGCCACACCGATACACACCTCCACATAATAAAGACGTCTCCTTGACGTCTTCTCCGACATCCCCATCTGCACCTCCAGCAGGTGATGCAGAAATGAAGGATGGAAGTCCTGTTGTGGCCACACCAATGTCGTCCGCATCCGGCCTTAAAGGGATAACTCCCGATATGATAATGACTCGTCTTCGTGAAGCCGGTGTTGTGACCCGGGCTGACCTGACAGCCCTCAAGGAAGCTTCAAAGGAACAACGTTCATCCCTTCTATCTCTCTTAAAGGAAAAGGGTGTTGCAACTCAGGAATTGCCACTAGGAACCCCATTAGTCCAAATCAACTAATGCCTTTCAATATTAGATAACCTGGACTGCTGCATTACTCACCGATTCAATTTGAAATCTGTAGAGGTTGATTCCGCGTGTGGAGGCTGAAATGAAAAAAAGGATGGATATGCTGGAATCGGCAGTTATAGACTTTCACAGTCTCTGCCGCCCTCAGGCTGAGGCTCTCAAAAGAAAACATGATGATCAGGAATACCCTGATCATCCTGAGGGGGAGAAGCGCCCACGAGTTAAGCCTGAGGGGAAAGTACAAGGTGTCGGGGGAACAAGAGTAGGAGAGGTGAGTGGGGAACAAAGGACTACTGCCCTAGAAGGTCAACGTGAGGAAGATTTAACGAAGGCTATGGTGGTGTATGAGCCTCCATCAAAAAAAATCGAAGTCATCTTGCTTTCTGATTCATACTCAGAGATTGACCTAGATGAGCCTATCAAAGTACCCAAACCAGATTCTGAGACACCTCAAAAGTCCTCCTCCTCTTTTGCTTTTCTTAACTCATCCTCCCATGTGCCTCAAATAAGAAATATATTTAGGTATAAAGCACCCTACCCTCATCCAAACTTAAAACTTACCTTGAAGCTAACCAGCGCCACCTTCTCTAAAAAAGTAACCTACAGTAACAGCTAAACCCTCTGGCCCCCACACTGTTGATTGTTTTTAAGAAACCGCCGAAGTTTCAAATGTAATCTATGATAAGGGGGAACTGGACTGGGTTGACTGGTTTTCAAAGGGCAAAGTGCACTCTCTGCCGATCGAGGAGAGAGATAACCTGAGGCTCGACCACCGAAGTCGAGTCTATCAGATGTTGGAGATTCCACAATGAAGGTTGAAGCACATTTCGTGCAAGGGCTCAAGGAGTATTCACGAAAATGAAAGGTGAAGATTTTATGAAGAATCCAGGGAAGTTTAGCCGATGGCTACTCATTGAATTAAGTGATGCATCCAAAGCTGAGCAGGCCGAGTAAAACAAAATGATATTGCGAGGGACGAGACCTATGTCTGAGATTTGGTCAAGGTCAAAAGTGGTGAAAGTGGTCTCGATATCAATGTAAAAAAGGGCCCGTGTCTTCACTCCTTCAATAGATATAAAACGAGAAGACGGGACATCACAATTGGTCCGCGAGAGTGATTTTGACATCATGAACCCCTACGACATTGAAACAATACATAACAAGCTGAAGAACAAAGTCATTGGGAGATTGAGTTATGTCATGGCTGTGGCAGCCCTTCCCAGAAGTATGAGACGACACTCCATTAGTATGTGCTTAAAGGACTTCCAACTAGCTATTGAGAGCTATCTTGTCAAGGTGGGCCTCAAAGCTCCAGATCAAATATTTTTTGGAATAGACTTTCAACCAATGTATCGAGTTTTCAAGAGACCTAACCAGGGCATTATATTTTTGAACAAACAAGGTCCAAAGAGGTTCTTGCGATTCGAGGAAGTATCTTTCTATTCTAACGACATTCTAAGGTTAATAAGAGCAGATCTGATTGGGAGACTCCAAGAGGACGATGCCAAGAAGTTTAAAGAGCTCAAGAAGAAGCCCCAGCAGATACAAGATATCGTCCATGCAATAGGGCTAATTAATGGTAGACTTTACGCACTCCTGGTCACTCGAAGATTCGATGTCATCCTTGGTCTTTGAGAGACAGTTGAAAAAGCTTGCCACCTGCCACAGTGATTGAAAAGGGGGAGATTGTTAGATATTAAATTTCAATCCTGTGGTTCCATTTTGTAATAGACAATAGTTAATGTATTTCAATGTAATTCAATTTCCTTATATGTAATGGTTTCTTGGATATACTGCCTGTGGAATGGAACTACTTTTCGACTATCCTCAGAAACTTAGGCACCAACAGAGGCATGGATCTTATAAATCTTTATGGATCTCTGCTGAATGATGTACAGTCAAGGCAACAAAAGAGAAATGCCTTGAAAATGTCTAAGAGAGGAGCAGCCTTTTTGGCCAGTGTGAGACAACCTGTTACTCAGGTTTGTGATGTGTTCACACAAGCTGATCAATAGGCTGATGATGAATTGGATACAATGTCAGTAGAAAAGGAAGATTTTGAAGACCTTGTTGAGTTGGATGATGAGCAAATGATTGCTATGCTTGTCAGAAAATTCAACAAGAAGAGGTTTGGAGGCAAAATGATGCAAAAGAAATCAGGTGCCATAAAAAAGAAGCCATTTGACAAAACTAAGGTTGAGTGCTGTAAATGTGGCAAAACAGGCCATATAGCTGCTGACTGTGTGTCTAAAGCTGTTGGTTCATCCTCCAAACCATACAAGACAACAACGATGATGGCTACAAGGTTAAGTACCTAATGACCATGTATAAGATGAAATAGTTGGAAGACTTAGTGGCTTCCAACAAACAGAAGGGACTTAAGGTTGAAACCTGTGATTGGGAGGAGTCTGATTCACCATCTAATGAAGAAGACAAAAACTGTCTGGTGGCCAACACTGATGACCCTTCAACAAGTAACTTCAAACAAGACCAGGCTGAAGCTGAAGCTCTCCGCACTTTAGAGAACTGGAATCCCACCATGATGTATACGGTACAAAACTGTAAGGATTACATCTCTAAAGAAAAATTCAAAATGTTTGATTATTTAATGGTAGATTTAAAAGCTGCTATTGAGAAGCATGATGCTTTGAATTATGAGATCTCTAAGTTAAAAGCTGATCTTGAAACAAAAACTAATAAATTGAATAGTTTCCATGAGCTGAAAACTAAACTTGATGAAGTAAAACACATCAACGCCATTTTATTTGAAGAAAAGAGAGAAACATACTCAAAGCATGCTAAATTTCAAAAGATTGTTGGCTCTTGGTGCCATTCAGCTAAGAGAGTCAGTCAATGTATCAATCAGCAGATTCCTGCTCAAACAACCCTATCTTGGAGGAGTTCTTGATACTGCACCTTCCATTGTTGAGATTGAAAATCTTGAAAAAGACTTATTACTCTCCTGGTGAGCATCCAAACACTTTTATCCAAAAAGTAAATGGTAAGCTGGTCTCAAAAAATAGGTTTGTTAGGCCTCAAAACACTGACAGTTTGTATGAAGAAGGTGAAAAGGTTGATGATGGAATGTGTTCTCCATTAACCCAGCCTGCTAAGTGCTCAACCAGTTCACATAAACAAAAGAATGGAAAGTAGACTAAAACTGCAGCATTGGGATCTAGATCTCCAAACATGCTCTGGATCTAAAGTTGATAGCAAGAAACTTCTTAATCCATTCGATGCTAAACATTTTGAGAAAATGTTTTCATAAGGGAAGCAGCCTGCATTCAATAGGGGTAAGTCTCATGTTGAAAGAAAATCTGCTGTGATTTCAATTAAGTTTTCTAATCATAGTGGAGAGCTGGTTATGAATGAAAGAAAACGTTTTAATAAAACCAGAAGTGATGATCATGCTAAAAGGCGACAGTCATCACATTTCAGCAGAAGCAAAAGCAAAACCATTTCTCAACCTAAGAAAACTGGGAATAAGTTTTCCAAACCTGTGAAAGGTCAAAAAGAAATAAAACTACCTGTGTTAGATATATGTCCTCCCAAAAAGAGGAAAGAGGACATAGATAAAGCTGTTGTTGTTGTACCTTCCACCTAAGCTATTGGTTCTTCTAAAACAAGTGAAACATTATTAAAACCTGTTGAGAAAACTAACAGAGATAAACCAGAATGTGTTTCTGGAGGCTCTTCTTCCAAAAAGTCTAAAAAAATAAAGTGCTACAAATTTGGAAAGAAGACTCATATGGCCAAGGACTATCCTGAAACTGAGTACATAAGGCCTGCTGATGCTGTTAGTCCCGCTGTGAAGGTTGAAGCACATCCGATTCCTGACGTAGTCTCCCCACCTGTCCAAACACAACTCTCTTCCACTTCTCCTCAATCACCCACCATGTGCCAATACTCCAGGTTAAGAAAAAAAATCATTAGCCAAATAGAAGACCTCCACCCAAACTATCCCCTCTGACCCCTCCCAATAGGGGTCAGTTGAAAAATAAGCAACCCCTGCTGCCTGTAGGATGATCATGTGTGGTACCTTGACTCACACATATGCAAAAAAAGTGGATCCTAAAAAGAATTCATTTCTGACAAACAAGGACCCAAGTTTAAATGGGTACCTAAAATTGTTTATTTTGTTACTTGTAGGATGATCATGTGTGGTACCTTAACTCCGGGTGATTCAAACACATGACAGAAAAAAAAGGAGTTTCTCTTTAATTTAGTCGATGAAATTTTTGGCATTGTACGTTACGACAAATATCATTTCTTGTAATTATGGATCACAAAGATTTAAATCTGAAAAAGCTGACTATTAAGAATGTGCATTACGTGGACGGTTTAGAGCACAATAGTTTTATTATAGGTCAATTCTGCGATAAAGGCATGGAAGTGCGATTCAAAACCAAAAAATGTAGAATTTTAACTGAAGACGGAAAAGAAGTCTTGTCTTGGTTAAGAGACACAAATCTATATACAATTGATACTTCGAGTCTGAATCAGTCAGACGAAGTTTGTTTATTGTCAAAGGCTAATGCACAAGAATCTTGGTTGTGGCATATAATACTTTCCCAATTGAATTTCAAATGCATTAATATGTTGATAGATGATGGTTTAGTCAAAGGACTTCCATTTCTTAAATTTGATAAATAAAGGATGCATAGTGCTTGTGTAAAGGGAAAGATGAAGATGGTTTCACATAAGCTCAAAGTTGAGCATGGGTCAAAACATCTAAATTTCCTTTCTATAACTCTCTCTCATGTTCATCCTTCTTACATCCTATCTTTAAAGTTCTTCATAAATTTTGACTCGGAGATGTAAGTTATTTATAGCTTTAATAATCGTTTTTGAAGCATTCATATTTGTAGTTTTTTACATTAAGTCTTTGAGTGTTTTATGTCTTACTGGTCTTATATAGATCAGCCATTAACCCCCGCCCCCTTCTTTTGGTAGAAATACATCCTAGTTATAGTTGACGATTACTCTCCCTATATGTGGGTTTATTTTCTAAGTTCAAAAAGATGAAGCTCCACGGATGATCATTTTCTTCATCGAAGAAGTTCAGCTGAATTTGCAATCGTCTATACAGATCATTCATTCAGATAATGGTACTGAATTTAAGAATCATGTTCTGTATTCTTCCCTTATTTCAGTTGGAATAAAACATACTTTTTTTACTGTGACAACAACTCAACAAAATGTGGTTGTTAAACGAAGAAACCGAACTTTGGTGGAAGCAGCAATAACTAATCTAGTTTGTTCTGAACTTCTACTAAATCTACCGGCAGAAGCAGTTGCAATAGCGTGCTACCCAAAAAATTGCTCAATTGTCAACAAACGGTTCAATAAAACACCTTACGAGCTTCTTAATTATCGCAAACCATATAATAATCAATTTCATTATTTTGGTTCAGATATTTTGTTTTTAATGATAAAGAGACTTATCGTAGATTTGATGCCAAAGTAGATGAGGGAATTTTTCTGGGCTATGGAAAGGACTCAAAGACTATTCGCATCTTCAACAAGCGTACAAGAAAATTTGTTGAAAGCCTAATGTGCAATTTGATGATGCTTTTGAGATGGCTTCTGAACACCACAATTCAAGACCCGAACTTCAATGATCAGTTGTGACTGAACTACTTGGTTCAAAACCAATTGTCAATGCATCATCAAATAATGAGTTGAATTATGATATTGACTTATTGTTTGGTATTTTTTACAAAGAATATTTTAGGGTCATAAAAATAACTGATAATATTTTTGTTCCTGATAGGCCTGTTGCTGCTGAATCAATTGAAGTTACAACTGATCTAATTCTAATGATTTCTGAAGAATCAGCAACCGTTCCTACATCTCTAGATTTGGAATGTATAAGTCCTACACTATCAATTGCAACAATACTTGAAGAATGTTTTGAAACTCCTACACAACATGATACAACTAACCTTCGCCCAACATCTGTTGAAAATCCCTTAGATAGAGATTCCTCAAATCCTGTTGAGAATTCTTCTTATATAGCGTGGACAACTCCATTTATGAATCCAATCCTTTCATATGATCCTAATGCCTATCTTGATAGCAATCCTACTCAAGATTTGTATCGACTATTGGTTCATGAGAATAATGGAGTATAGCTCATCCAATTCATCAAATCATTGGTGATCATACCGCACCAGAAGAGCTCAATCAATTTGAAAGATTGAAAGTTTGGTGACTAGTGGAAATAACTAGAGATAAGACGAAATCCATTATTGGAAATAAATAGCTCATCCACTTCACGAAATCATTGGTGATCCTTCTACACAGGAAGAGCTCAATCAATTTGAAAGATTGAAAGTTTGGAGACTAGTGATAATAACTAGATATAAGACGAAATCTATTATTGGAACTAAATGGGTCTACAAGAATAAGAAGGATGAGAGCGAAACTGTTGTGAAAAGTAAAGCACGCCTGGTGGCAAAAGGTTACAATCAACAAAAAGGAACTCCCTATGATGAAACTTTTCCTCCACTGGCACATATTGAGTCGATCCAGATGTTCCTTGCTTTTGCTACAAACAAATCATTACTGTGTATCAAAGTGGATGTTAAAACTGTCTTTCTGAACGGGCTGCTCAAAGAAGAAGTATGTGTTAATCAACGTTAAGGGTTCATGGATCTCAGCTATCCGGATCATGTATATCGTCTAGATAAGTTACTGTGTGGCTTAAAACAAACGTCTCGTGTCTGGTATGATGCGTTAACATCTTAACTTTTACATTGTGGCTTCTTAAAAGGTACAAATACAACTTTATTTTTGAAAAGGTGAGGTAAGCACATTATCAGATAGATATATGTTAATGATATTATTTTTTGCTCCACTAATCCTATTTACCAATAAAAATTTTGCTCAAAACGACTAAACAGTTTGAAATGAGAATGGTGGGCGAGATGAAATTTTTTTGGACTAAATGTTAGCCAGCTTGAAGATGGCATTTTCATAAATCAGTCAAATACATTGGGGATTTAATGAAAAAGTATAATATGTCTAACTATTCTCCAATGACCACACCAATGGCACCGAATTCTAATTTGAAGCTACACGTGGACACCGATTGGAAACTTGTGGATGCAAAGAGTTATCAGGGCATGATTGGTTTTCTTCCATAATTGACAGCCAGTAGACCGAATATAATTTTGTCAACATGTGTTTGTGCAAGATATCAAGCTAACCCTAAAAAGTCTCATTTAGATGCTGTTAAATGCATTATGAAGATATTTAAAGGGAAACCAGTACTTTATCTTTAGTATCTCAAGCAAACTACATCTGAACTAACTTCATATTTGGATGCTAGTTTTGCAGGTTAACGTTCGGATTGAAAAACTAGTGTTGGAGATATCCAAGTCTTCGGTGATAAGTTAGTCAGCTAGGCTACAAAGAAACAAAATTGTGTCTCAACTTTTACTGAAGAAGAGTATATTTTGTTGCAGCTAGTTATTCACAAGTTTTGTGGATGCGAACACAACTGAGTGACTATGGTTTTGTTTATAACAAAATCTCAATCTATTGAGATTCCAATAGTGCCATTTCCATTTCCTTCAATCCTATTCAGTATTCAAAGACCAAGCATATTGATATTCGATATTACTTCATTAAACATCATGCTGAAAATGGTACTGTTGAACTATATTTTGTTTGTACAGAATATCAACTTGCTAACATTTTTACCAAGGCATTAGATGGATCATGGTTTAATTTCTTGGTATTAAAGTTAGGAATGTTGAATTTATCAACTTGATTTTTAAATCTGTACAGTTCAAATTCAGTTTGATAGTTCAATTTTTTAGATTTTTCTCTAATTGGAAGATTTATTTTTTAATATGTTCCAGTCTATGAAATTTTATGTTTTGAGGGGAAGTTTGTTTCTAACTGACTGTTTATTGCAAAGGGAGAAACACTGCAATCTGGAGGGGAGCTGATATCTTTTTTTTTTTTTTAGCATTTTGTTATAAATTTTTTGTTGTATTTGTTAATTTTTTTCGTGTTTGGTTTAGTTTTAAATTTTGAGTTGTGCCGAGATATTTTTCTTTGTCCTAGATACTTTTGATAGAAAAAAAAGCATATAAAAGACATTCATTTTTTCATTTCAAAATTTTCAAACACCACCCATTCATCTTTTCCCTTTGAAATTTCATATCTCGACTGAAACAGTTTCTTCAAAATTATAAGTTTTTGTGATTCAATCCTCGATGTAAGTGTTTTGATGTTCATCTTTAGTTTCAACGTGAGTTTATTGAGTTAAATTTTGATTTTTCAGTTCAAATCATTGACAGTTTCAAAGTTTTAAAGTTTTTAAGAAATATAGAATTTTTCTTGGTTTCTGTTGTTTTGTAAGAAAAGTTCAGTGTTGAAGTTCTTTTTAAAATCAAATTGAGTTTGGGAGTGTGTTTGGAAGTGGTTTATATTATGTTTTTTAAGCTTCAAGAAAATTGAGTATGTGGTTGGACTTGGAATTTTTCTGGAAAAGTTCGTTCTTCAAACTCGAAGAAATTCGACTCCATTATACTCGAAGATCCTCGAGTCCTTAGTACTCGAATTCGAGTTGGAACTAGACTTGGTCTTGACGTTAACTTGGACTAGAAGGGACCTTAGACGAGAATCTTAACTTGGGACTTCAATAAATAATAAAAGTTTATGGTAAACTCGAACTCGAGTCTGTTAGACTTGAACTGAATTATATTAAACTTGAATTCTTTTTCTGAAAACATTGATTGAACTGAATTATACTACTTTATCATGACAATGACCATGTTTGAGCTCGAGTACATCAAGCTCGAACTCGAACTCGAGTACTTTATACTCAAAATTTAAACTTAACATTTTTGTTCATAGATATTAACATGTTTGATATTTTACCAAGTACCATGGATTCCTATCTTGAATTCTCCCATCACTCATCAAACTCAACCCTTTGATGATCAATCCTCCTTGCACACTAAACTAGATAATTTTGATTCTAACTCATCTCAACATACATTACAATCAATACCCAAACAGCAAAATCCTGCACCTAGAAAATGATATTTACTCCGAGAATCAGCCTTAGTTGATCCATATGAAGTTCTTTCAGTCAAGGAGGACACTGATCGTTTGAACTTGGATTCCATGGACTTTCCGCACCCAGTATGGATATGTATCAAATTTGCACGTGGATTTTGTACATATGCTATCTTTAGCTCACTCAAAGACTCTAGATATTAAAATAAGAAGTCAGTTTCCACCGAGTTCGCCATTTTTGACAATAATTTTAGTGCCTACTAGTACACCTATACTATTTACCGTTGGACTGTGTTTCCCAATCGGAACACCCATAGTCGCACTTATAGGTGTTTCACGAGGATTGGGTGGAGGTTTAGTCATGATTTACATCGAGGTAGTCATATGAGCACTGGTCGCCCTGTTGGTTTACCTGTAGAGGTAAAAACGGGTAATCTATGTGATCCCGGTGTGTTACCAAAGTGTGTCACAGAAGACTTCTTAATGTCTTCCATTGACTGCATTGGCGTGGCTTTCAGCGAAAAGTTTTCTGCATTAAATGATCAAATGGATGGGATCATGAGGATGCTGAAAAACAAGAGCATAGAATGGGTTGTAGAGCAACAGTCAGTTCCTAGGCAGAGAGGAGGTTCTAAAGCGGATATTTTTATTGATTACCTTGAAAGCTTTCTACTAGGAAAAATGATTTCAATGTCACTGACGCTAACTCTTGGTGACATAAATCTGATAGAAATGTGGAAGAGGAGGACTAAACAAGAAGCACTGGATAAAGTATTTCTTTTTAGAGAGAATGGAAGGAAAGTTTGATATATTCAAAGGGAAATTTGATAAAGTGGAGAGTAAAATGATGATTGAACTGGAAAAGCTGAAGGAGAGATTTGTTTTGTTAGAAGATATCTGCATGGCTCAGTCTATCAAACAAAAACATGATGATCATGATGAGTATGATGATCACCATGAGGGGGAAACAAAGAGATAGAGAACTAGGTCGTCTATTACTGTAGGTGATCTGGTTATTGTTTAACAAGAAGTAATTGAAGAGATAAGCTTGACAAGGTTGTTATGGAAACTACTAAGATGAAAGCTCAATTAGAACAAGTACAGTTGGTTGTGACATCATTTACCTTTGGAAGTCATACGACTGGCAGTTGAATTTCCAACAAAAAAGATTGGTGTTAGTGTTGCTAAAATGTCAGAGATAGACTTAAGGATTACTTGATTAAAATTGATGTGATCAATGATGAAGAGATAGAGGAATAATTGGTTTATTATTGTTGCTTGATAATCCCAATGATGAATAGCACTCAATAGAACAATAATCACAATAATAAGAACATTAAACCAAATGATTATCAATGTATTGAAACTTGTGAGAGATTGCAAAAACCCACTCAATCTCACACACATACAATGTAATCTCTCTCTTCCAAAAACCCTAAAAATATTTAAATACAGAAGGCAACTTTGAGGAATTTACTTAATAAACCCCTTACATATTTGAAATAAAATACAAGGAAATTGAATAAGATTCTAAGTATTACAGAAATTAATATAACATATTAATCAAAATAAAATAACTCTAACAATCTCCCCCTTTGGGATTAAGCAACATCAAGATTCAGAGGGTTTAAAGTTTGTAACCAGCTTCCTATTGTCGAAATACTCGTCTAGTCTTTTCACAGTCATTCGACATTCCAACTTATCTTGAACCAAAATATTTACGTCTCTGATGAACCTCCCATGAGTTAGCAACTTCAAATTTTCTCTATCATGATGTAAGGCTGCATTGATGTTGTCAATGCGAGTTAGAATTAGCTATCTGATTAAGTACAAAGTTCCGTCAGAATAGAAACTCAGATCGTTGATCCTTAAAAGTTTCTTCTCCTTAAGTGAGTTTTCGTAGACCACACCCAGAGTTGGTTGCTAAACAACTTCCCGATGGGCATGCGCTCAATGTTCGGACAGGATTGTTGTGGAGCAAGGAGATTTACTTTCTTTGATGTGCCTCAAGAGCCATTTGGAAGTCAAATAACATAGAAAGTGTGAATGCTCTTCTTAGGTATTTTTATGATGCTCCTTTGGCTTGTCTAAGGACAAGAGTACTTTCTTTGGAGCACAAGAAGTGAATATACAGGAATTATAGGTTGTGTAAATACAGTTTTGGAAAATCTACTTCAGAAAATGTCCACACTCCTTTGTCTTGTCTTACCACCTTAAATGTTGGATAAAAGATATTGATGTATTGAGCCACTCCAACATTTTTGACCGATCGAGGAGATTCTGAATCGAGTTTTGACTTCACTTTCCCTTTTTCTAGCGTGTCCGATCATTATCGGGTAGATTATTCTTTCCCTTTGTTTTAGTCCTTCAGTGGACCAGAATAAGTCAACGTTTAGAGTCTTAACCTTTTTCACGAAAAGTCTTGCAAGTTTCTCTTCCATATAATAACTCCTCACAATTCTCCTTATCCAATTAAGAGATTGAGCATTTAAATTTTGAGCATGACGTCTGTCTTTATGATGTTGATTTGAAGGAGAAGAAATAGACATCCTAGATAAATGACGTTCAACCTCCCTCATAACATTTGGCGTAGTATATCTCACAGATTGACTTGAAGGTTTAATCGGTTCAGAAATTGTCTCAGGTTTAGGAATTCGAGAGTCATGATATGGAGCTGATATTTCTTTTATAAAGACGACATCATCAGATGGTTCCTCAGCTGCAAGTTTATAATTGAACTCTTCTTGAGAAACCCCCTCCTCACCTAGAAACTGTTAGTCAATTAGACTTTTGAACATCACCTCTTTTTCTTCTTGTTCCTCTTCATCGGATTCAAAAGCAATGAAATCTGTTGGCTCTATCATCCTTAGAGGACTTAGATTAAACTCTTTGGAAGCATCTTCTTCATCTCCCCCTATGATCGACAACTTAACCTCATCATGCATGTGATCAGTAATTGACATTTGAAGTTCTGAATCTTCTTCTAAAAATTCATCAAACACAATTAAGGTCTTCTTCTATAACTGAAGCTCCCCCTATATTTAAATTTACATAAGTTGTCTCAGAGATGTGGCCTGAGACTGGCTTGTTTCTTCAAGAGATTTACCTTAGAGATAAGGTCTGTGACAATGGAAGAAGTAATCCAACATTATCATTAATTTTTTTGACATTGATCTCCAGGATTCTCAAATTAACTTTTGTCGCCGGTTCCTCAAATATATATCCAGTTCTCTGGCGAGCATGGAATGCAGGTGGCGTAGACGTCGAAGTTGCCTCGTCTTTATCCTTAATGAGTTTAAGGATAGAGGCAAGGTGACTGTCGACCTTTTTATGGAGGGCAGTCTGGAACGCATCCATATATGCCCGGGTAATGTAACTGCAGTCACGAAGAGTCTCCGTTGGTACGATACATGATGAGTCTGTTATTTCTTCCTCCGAACCTCCAACTCCCTCAGATTGCTCCTCACACTGTGCTAATGGATCATTTGATAATTTGGATCTAATTTCACTTTTTCTGCCACGATGGTAAGACTCATCATCACTTTCATCGTTCTCCCTTATTTCTCTCTTAGATGTAGATATCTCTCTCTCTCTCTCACTGTTTTTACTTTTTGAACTCACAGATTGTTTAGAACACTCCCTCTCACTGCTTACATTCTCTCCAAAGTTAGATTATGTCTGACTTTCTTCATCTAAGCCCACACTTTCACTCTTAACACTATTAGAGGACTTGCCTTAGGTAGAGACATCCGGTTCATGGTGTCCCATTAGCGCATGAATTTCAAGTCTATAAGCAATCACCACATCCTCTATGGCATAAGAATATCTGAGTAGCTTCATTAGAATAGTCATATGTTCTACAGTGGGATCCCCTTCATGAGTTTTAAAAAATTGTAGTTTGAATATTTTGGAATTCTCCTGCAGATTTCTCTTTCGAATGGAAGTATGTTTTTCCATGAAGTGTTTAACTAGATTTTGTAGAAATCTCTAAAATGGAACAAACTTCGGTAACTTTCATAAAAGGACTTTAGCTTTCACAATATCCTTCAATTCAAGCCAGACAAACTTCGTGTAGTTGGAATGTCTATCAAAAGCACAAACGTGAATGCATGAAGAACAGATGTGCAAGCAGAATCGTGACCAACTTTCTTTCCTGTCAGACACTTATTGATGATATTAAACATGACGTACCAGTGTCCTTGAAGGCCTTTTTCCTGGAATAGATAGAGTTTGTCTAACAATTTGTTTTAACGAGAGTCAGGATGTGGTACCAAAGCTTAACTGGTTCTACGTCTTCATCCAAGTTCTGTATGTCATGCCCTTAGTCTTTTGCAGAGAACTTTAGAATTGATCCGAATGCAGAAAGATTGAATTTGACATTCGTTCTATCAATAACACTGGTGAAGTAAACTTGGTTTCCTTCGCCATGAATGCCAAATGGTGCCAGAATTTTTGTTGCTAAACGTGAGGTATTGGATAGGCTTTAGATAGAACATAGTACAGAGGGTGGCCTTTAAGGATCTCGACCATCAGAATGACACGGGTTTTCATTTTGATATACGTTGTATCCCATTCCTAGTTATCTTACTCAAAAGGCAACCAGCATGCATAATGGAATATTTGGTCAATGGGTGATATTCGATTATTTGGATCAGGGTTCTGTGGATTTTTTTTATTATTTGAAGAATTGGCCATTGAATCCTGATGATGACCCCTGTAAAGCACATCACACGTTGAATTTATCAGAATCATTAATCATGAAAGATGCGTTGTATATTCTTGAAAAATATTTTATAATACATCCTCACAGTTGAGTCTATTTGATGATATAGATCAAGTAAGTTTCTTACAAACAGATTTGAGAATATCATCTAATTTACAACTGGAGTATTCAACATGCCTATCTTAACTACTAAAAACGAAGCTCGTCTACCGCTTTTGTAAACATGTTAGCAAGCTGAAATTCAGTTCCAACAAAATATAATTCAACTGTACCGTGTTCTACATGATCATTGATGAAATGATATCTGATATCTATGAGCTTTGTCCTGGAGTGCTGAACTGGATTGCACGATATAGCAATAACAACACTAGAATCGAAGTAAATGGGATATTGGAAAGCGATTATCCATAGTCACGGAGTTGTGTTCTTATCCACGGAACTGGAAAGCACCAGCTTGAACCTGCTATATACTCAGCTTCAGCTGTGGATGTGGAAGCATAATTCTTTTTCTTTGATGAACAGCTCACTAACCTATCTCCCAAAGACATTATGCCTTTGGATGTGCTTTTTCTGTCTACGCGGCAACCTGCAAAATCGGCATCTGAGGATGCAATTAGATCAAAATTGGATCCCTTAGGGTACCAAAGACCAAGTTCGGGCGTACCCTTTAGGGTTGGCCTGGAAACGAGCACAGTGACACATTGAGAACACAATATTCAGTCTACTAGCCGTGAGATACATGAGAGAACCGATTATACCTCGATTAGTTGTGGTATCAACACTTTTACCCGAAGGATCAATGCCATGTTTACTATTTGATGCCATGGGAGTTGCAATCGAAGTGCAATTGTCTAACTTTTACTTTTTGAGAAGCTCGTTAGTATATTTAGGCTGATTAACAAAAATCCCATCAAGATGTTGTTTGACTTGTAATCCGAGGAAGAAATTCATTTCCCCCATCATACTCATCTCAAACTTCGACTTCATAAGGTTTGAGAAGTTCTCACAGAAATCAGGGTCAGTAGATCCAAAAATTATATCATCAACATATACCTATACTAGCATCACATCGAAGCCTTCCATTTTAGTATATAGAGTTTTGTTTACTACACCTTTTAAAAAACGAGAGTCTAGTAATAAGGTTGAAAGACTGTCATAACATGCACGAGGAGCTTGCTTTAAAACATATAAGTCTTTGTCTAGCACATAAACATGGTCTGGTTTATGTACATCAACGTAGACCTAGGATGTTAAACATATACTTTCTCTTTTAAGTAACCATTCAAGAAGGCTTTCTTGACGTCCATCTTGTACACTTTTGTAATTCCCATATTAGAAGCATTCATTCATCATTCAATAAGATTATCAATAATATGATGAACATGAAGAACAATATGAACAGTATATGAATAATATCAATGTAATTCCCATATTAGAAGCATTCATTCAACATTCAATAAGATTATCAATAATATCATAAACATGAAGAACACAATGAACGATATACGAGTATTATGAAGAACAATAAGAACATTCAAAGATTAGATAAACCTTAATTGCATTCCAATTCACGTACGTACAATCAGCTAAATGGTTACAAATGAAAACCTAAAGCAAACTATTTATAAGAAAGTAAATGGATCCAACCTATCCATACCCATGGGTTGACCTTTTGGTCCTTTAACCCATTTACAATGAACTTTGAAACCTTACAAAATGAACACTAAACTAAGTTTCATTTATTACAATTTGAACCGTGAAACTATCACAACTTCTATATCTAACATTCTCTGCCTTTGCGATTAGGTTTTAGATCTTGGCTTCAGGTTCGTAATAAGCTTCCTCTGGTCAAAATATAGGTCAAGGCATCAGATAGTAATCCTGTACTCGAGCTTGTCTCAGACATCTTGTTGGAAGTCTCTGACGAGTTTTAGTACGACTTTAATTTCCCAGATCCTTGTTCCGATCTTTAGTGCTTCTTTGAGATTGTCGATTCTGATCATAAGCATCTTTCTGACCATGTATAACATCCTGTCACAGTACTTCTCCAATTCGTCTCTTCTCATCAGCACTTTCTTTCTTTGCGAATTCTGATAGACTACTCTAACCGTTGCCGATGTAAGCACTTTAGAAACTGAGAAGCGTTCAAGGACCGGAGTATCCTGATTTGGTGCAAGTAGATTGACTTTCTGTTTTCTTGCTTCTATGGCCATTTGAAAATCAAAAATGATCGATAGAGTGAGATTGGGGCGAAGAAACTTGATGAGACATCGTTGAGCGTTCATATGAATAGGATCTCTGCTCTTGTTGTGTAGCAGATGTAGATATAAGAACTCAAGATCCTGCAAGAAAATGTTAGGAATGTCTGCCTCGGTGAATGTCGATATCGTTTGGTCTTCCCTGTCAACTTCAAAAATTTGATAGAATATGCTCAGAAATTTGTCGAAATTTATCTTTAAGACTTTAACAATCGGCGACCGGCGTCTGACTGATTCATTGCTTTTTCTTAGAGACTCGATCATTGCATCATACACCGATCTATCTCTTTGTTCCATTCCTTTTACTGACCAAATTAGGTCTTCTCTGATAGTCTTTAGTTGTCGAACAAACATTTTCTTGAACTTCTCTACCATATAAGGGTTTCCTACCCTCTGCTTTACCCAGTCAATTGTTTGGGCAGTTAACCTTTCAGCATGTCGTTCTTCTCATTTTTTAGAAAAACTAACACCTCTAAACGTTCCTGCTTGCAACCTTGAAATTTCATTGAGTACATTTGGGATAGTAGAGGCAAGAGGTGGAACATCTGACCGCTCTTGAAAGATGGGATATTCCCTTGTGGATTCAGCTGGCTCAAATGTTTGATCTGGAATTACCAGAATTATCAATGGACTGGCAGAGGCTTGTTGGACTGGCAGAGTTGGAGCTGGAGATGGAATTGGCATTGACACTTGAGTTGGAGGCGGAGACTGAGATGATGAAACTGGATCACTAGGAGGGATCTCGAAGTCAAATTGTTGTGGATCTACCCCTTCTTCACCAACATATTCAATTCGTAGAGATTCTTTTAGTTGGTCTTCTCTTGCTTCCTGTTCCTCCTCATCAGATTCAATGATAATAACCTCTGATGAATCGAATATCCTCAGAGGAACAGCGCTCAAGATTTCCTCTTCTTCTACAAAAGCCGTAAAGTCCTTAGGCTCTTCCCAGATGACAAGCGGTAGCTTAGCTCCTGAGATTGATTCTTTAAGAGTATCAGTGTCCGCTTCTTGGGGCCCTGCTTGATGTGACAGTGCTGATTGATTTGGACTTGGCGGAGCAGATTCTTCAAAAACCATCAGAGCTTTGCCAGCAGCTCTGGCTCTTTTCTCCCCCTCATGGTGATCAGGATCATTCTGATCATCATGCTTTCTCTTGGTACCCTAGGCAGCAACGTGGCATGATTCAACATTTACTTTTAAGCATTCGCCCATTTGAGTGACCAACGGGTTTGTTAATGTGGCAGATAAGGAGCCGGAAGCTTCATTATTCTATATCTCTAGGAGAAGAGCATTTGTCGACGAAAGATTTGATGAAGCTTTAAGTAATGAGTAAAAGGAGCACTTCGATTCATCTAGATTGGGAGCCTGTGGAATGACCGGCTGCTGAGTCATGAAGGTGAACATGTCACTTAAGCTCAGAAAATTCGATTTTGGACACAGAGTCTGGGTGTAACCCGGGCCACTTAGGCTCTTCGGTTGCATCTCGGGAGACTACGAGGAGGTCTCTTGATGGCCTATGCTCATGGTTGGCATTGGGGTGGCCACAACAGGACTTCCACTCATCATCTCTAGTGCACTCTCAGTGTGCACAACTCCGAGTGTTCCGACAACATCACTCTGACGTTGTGTTTGAATCGACTAAAGTGTCTTAACCAAAGATTGGTCAACATCAACGGGCTCTAGACTCGATTGTGCATGAATCGATGGCGGCGACTGGAGCTGTTGTCGGCCTTGTTCAATATCCGCAAACTCCAAATGAGCCGCAGATAGATTATGTGCTTGATCCCTGTGTGGAAATGAAACACCAGCTTATTGAGAAACTGGTGAGTGGTTGGGTGGGGTTTGTGCTTGCACCACTGGGCTAGTGGTGTCTTCTTCAATACCGGATCCCAACACATGAGCGCAAGTAGCAGATGTGGCAGCCCGGCTAATTTGTGGCTCGGGAACCTTAGCTATTGTTCTAACTCCCCCTCGACTATTGATAATTTCTCGCAAAGATGCAAGAGAGCGCATTTGAACTTGGGCGGGGGAGTAACATCATCATCATCATCTTCTTCATTATCATCATTATCACCAGGATAGGGAATATGTAGTGGTGAAAGATGTGCAGTATGCGTCTCCTCGCTTTCCCTATCTCCTACTTCTGGTACTAAGGCCCTCTACCCTCAATTCCCCACTCATTTTCATTTTCCCTCAACTCTCCACCTAGATGTAACCTCTCGGGGTTCGCTCCTTGGGCAGAGGCAGCCGGTTCGGGCTGTGCCATAGGAGCATCTCTCTCTAAATGTTTCCTAATGATCTAATGCATATATACTTCATAACTATCATACTTTTACCTCATACTTGTTTTTCAGGGTCCGGAAGTCATTTCAAAGCACCACGAGAAAATTCACCATGAACCGAGTAGGTCGAGGAGTAGGGCTATGCCCAGGTCTACGCCCTCTACGCTCCAAAACATTAAATTTCGAGTTCATGATCAGGTCCAGCACAGGCTGGCCGTACCCCGGACGCAGGGGGGTGCAGTGCTAAGCCCCTGTAGTGCAAAAATGCAACCGCACGAGCTATGATGATGTCTCCAACCAATCCCGGTGAAGAGCACACAATGAGCGGCTAAACCACCATAGTCGTTTGTAGAAGATTTTCGACTAAGTTTTATTCTTTTGAGTCTTTGTTTATGTACTGATGTATTTGGATACTTGAATATTATGTGTGATGCAAATGATATACATTTGATTATTTTAAGAGTAATTGGTTTAATTGGTAAAAGCAAGATAGTTCATAGCGATATTATTATTTGTGTCGAGTCGATTAGTTTACGGATTAAGACAAGTAATGAATGTTGCATGCGCTATGCCGAGATTTATTGGTAAAATTATTGATGTCTATTATTATTTAGTAATTGGTTATGTCTATGTGACCATTACATGTTATTCAATTGGATAATAACTTATGCCGTGGAGATTCCGTGAATGGTTATCTTTTAATTCGATTTGTCAATCAATTGTCGTTTGGTTGTCGTTACGTTGATAGTTTAGCCGTAATCAATATTCTAAACAAGTCACTCAATTCACAATTTAATCGCTTTTAATAAACTAAAGAAACTAGCTAAATAACCCTAACAAACCTACACGCTCCCTGTGGATTCGACCCTTACTTCACTAAGCTAAATAGTTAGATTTAAGGTTATTTCTACGGGCCACAACGACAGCTTCTCACCTGAGATTCTGGATGGGCGTAGGCGAGCAGCTCTTCAAGAATAGGCATGACTTGCATCCGGGGTGGAGAGATAGGATCGTGGAAGTACTTTATTTTAAAATCACTCACCCTGGGTTCATGGTCTCTGCGTTGGATTTCTGGAATTTGCGTCATGCAGTGTGATATGATGAGCTGAAGCAAACCCTGGGCTGGGACAACTTTTATTGCTTGATTTGTCCCTTTTTCCTGAATAACCTCTATCAACTCGTGCCATAGAGTCCAAACATAGTTGTGGTGGCGGTTGTAGGCTAACTTGTGGATGATTCGCAGAATTCGGAGACTTGCTCGGTTAGCTCCGGAGGCTTTGACAGTAATGCAGCGGTCTAGTATTGAGTACATGTAGTACCAGTGCCATAGGAGCTTTCGGCGGAAAAATTTTGAGGCTTTTGTGAAGTGGCCACCATATCCCAACTGTTTGATTTCTCTACATATTTGTTCCTTTGGCAAGTCTTCATCGTATTCAGGACGGACATGGAAATCACGGCGGCGAGGGAGACAGAGATTGTGCCAAAATTTAGGTAGGGAATTTCTATTGTGTTATTCTCGATGACACCAGTGATGTGAATGTTGTTTGGTTCAGGGTGATAGGTAAAGGTATGTTTGAATTGCTGGACATAGACTTGGGGTGGACGGGGTCTGGGTCGTCTTGTTAGGGCAAATGAGATTCGATGGCCCAGAAGGATTTCTTCGACCACGAGCTTTGATAGGCGGATGTCTGGATTTTCCTCGGATTGATGGAGAAAGGCTGTGTCAAGGAGGAAGTTGTTGGGTTTAATGGGTAGCCACATTTGACGTGGGAAGATCTCCTCTGAGGCTCTGCGGGGTAGGGCTACGGATCTGGAGGTGATTTCCTCATCAGAGTCTTAGTTAGGGTTTGAGTGCTGAGGGCTCAGGAGTGGTACTATTTCTCCTAATTGGGAATGAGATGCAATTGTACCTGTCAAATTATTAAAAGTCAGATATGTATTACCAAGGAATATACGACTTGTTCAGGGATGTTTCTTGTTTTAGGCGTTTCTTAGCATTAAACTGTTTTGTTAAAGGGCTTCTATTGAAGACTTCTCGGTATGAAAATTCCATCTGAAGAACCAAAGTATGCATGACCAGTCCCAACTCAGATAAATTCACAAGAAACAGCCTTAAAAACTAGATTTAAAATCCCTGAAAAAGTGAACTTTCAAGTGAGCTCAACACTATTGAAAATGCAGACATAGAAAAACATTGTCAGAATTTGCGGATGGAGTGTCATCTGAGAGTTGCAACTCTCGGATGAAACTATGAGTGAATGTTTGGATTTGACAAATATTTCTAAGTCATGATGGACCACAACCAGCGGTTGAAGTATTATCCGCAAGTTGTAACTTGCGGATAACTCTTTGATCGCAGGTTTAACTTGGAACTTTTCATAAATATTTTTGCTCATGGTGACATGCAGATGAAGTGATATCCGCGAGTTTTGACTCATTGATAAAGCTATAGCCGCATGTTTGGACTTGGACATTTTAGCCTTTGAAGATGTTTGTACATGAAGTTTTATCCGCGAGTTGCAACTTGCGGATAAAGTGTCATGCCCCTTGTGACTTAGAAAAATTTGAAACTCATCATGTGGTTGTTGTTTATCCGCGAGTTGCAACTCGTGGATAAGGCATGAAATGTTTTTAATTAGAAAAACATAGGACCAGTTATGCGGATGATAGGTCGTTCGCGAGTTGCAACTCGCGGACAAAGAGTTAATCACAGGTTTTAGGACTTGTGTAAAATTTGAAAACCCACAAACAACTTTTCATCTTAACTTTTTGGATCAAAAAGCTGGTTTTGAAAAAAACCTTTCTGTTTTTTAATGTCGAAGAAAAAAACTCATTTTCAGACTTTAAATCCTCTTTTAAACTCGATTAAGTGCAGAGATTTCAAAGGAAGTAGATGATAAATGCATAGAATCATAATTTATACTCACGTTGATGCACGAAATCGCTTTAAAACACTTCTAAGACTCTAATTTGTGATGAAACAGTTGAGAATATAGTGTGTGTTCTTGAGCGATTGAGAAGAAGATGGAGAAGTGAAAAGAAAAGTTTTGGGTGGTATATATATTTTTTGAAAAAAACCGGTTCACACCAAACCCGTTTGCGGAACCCGACCCATGCCCATATTGTATATATCTTCTCATTTTCACGGATAATACAACAGAGAAATTTAAAATTAAAAGAAAAGAAAATAAAATAAATAAAATAAAAAATAAATAAATAAGGAAAATAAATCTAATAAAATTTCCTTAAACGAAAATTAATAAACACACAAAAATAAAATGTTCTGGATTTTTCTATTAAATAAGATAAACAAAGAAAAAATAAAATATTTTTGGGTTTTCTTTTATATAAAATAATGAAAGATAAATAAAATATCTTGGGTTTTCTTTTAAATAAAATAAACAAGGAAAATAAAAAAAATACAGTAACGAAAAGAAACAAATAAATTTAATAAGAAATATGAAACACACTAATTAATAGAAAATAAACACACCAATTTATAACTCACTTTCTCCACTCCGAGGGTGCATAAATGGAAACTTAAGAGCACTCGGAGACGTACCTGGATGCCTCCCGATAAAGTATGACAGAATAATAAAGTAACACAAAGACTGGAATTAAATTATATACACACGGAACATAAGTTATTGGAAAACGTAACATTAGCGAAAAAAAAAATTTCTCTTTTGTGAAGGCAATTAAACTTTGCAAGAATGTTGCATTTTAAATTAAATTATGTTTTTAGATTCAGTATTTCTAAGTTGTTCACCAGAAAATTAAAGCGGTTTCAAGTCAGCTATCTAATTTTCAGCGTTTAAAAAATGTAATTCTACGGTACCTTCTTCAACGTGATCTTTTATAAAATGGTATCAGATATCTATGTGTTTATCGCGAGAGTGTTGTACAGGGTTACCAGTAATGGCAATTACGCTCATGCAGTCGCAATACGTAAGGTCACCTCTACCACGGATCTAATCTTGATGTGACGCCGTCCAACGAGTGTGGAATCCTCGTTAGTGGCTTAACGGATCGATCACGCACGGAACCTGGAGACAAACACTATGATAGTCGATACAACGAACGACCCGACACGGTGTATTTCTCCAAAACTCTCTCTGAAATCACTTCTAGCTAGTACATGCACGAATACAAGCCTTGAAAACTAATTTCACAAAAGTCCCTAAATAAAAATGATTAACTGTAGGTCCCGAGAGGTTCCCAAAGTATATAGTTATAAGCTGTAGAGGGGGGGTGAATACAGCAATTTAAAAACTACACACTCTTTTCTCAATGTTTGTATGTATTATCAACAATTTGTTAATTACAAACAAGCTTGAATGCGGAAGAGTTCAAGCTGAGATGACAGATACAACAGTATGCTTACTAGTCTAAGACAGACTCGAACTAGTATACAATGAATACACTCACTAAGAAGCACTCACTGTGTTTACAAGACTTAAGGAACAGCTTAGGTAAAACAGCTTAGACACACAGATGTTGTTTTACAGAAGATTTGCATGCATGAAGATCACACTTGCACGTTCACTCTTGGTTTAAGCACTTAGCTTACTTCACATTCTTTCTGACCTTAGAAGCTTCCTTTTATACTCACTTAGAGGATCTCAGAGAAACATCTTCATTGGACAGAAGGAAAAGGAAAAGTCTTGTTGAAAAGACAACATAACCTTTTCTGCACTTTTCTGAAAAGCAGACTTGTCTTCATATGTGCAGAACTTTTGTCTTTTTACTTTGTCTACTGTTGCATTGCCTTTAACTAATTTAGGAATGTCAACTTTGCGTCTTTCTTCCCTGTAAAGGCCTATTTTGATATAAGAAAAAGGTCTGTCACCCTTTTTCAAATATCCTTTTGTCTTCATGTTACAGAATAGCGTGGGCAGGCTGAGCAGTTCTGTTTTCCACTTTGTCTTCGACTTTGTAAACTGATCTTGTAGTCAAAAACAATACATGATGACTTGGAAACAAATTCCATAAAGTGTTTAGCCTGTTCACAAAGAACAGGTTCTGTTCACAAAGAACAGAACACTTTAAAATTGCCCAAGCTGCTCAACAGTGAAGAGCAGCGTAGACAGTTTATGTCCAGCCTGTTCAGCAGACAGAGCAGCTTGGACAAACTGTCTTAGTTGCAACACATGCAACATATAGAACAACTTTAGACTGATATTGCAAATCATTTTCAGGTTTCAATAAGGCATATAACATGCCTTAAATTCAACCTTCAAATGCATCAACAGGTTTGATTATAAAATCTCCCCCTTAGATGTAAAACAGGTTTGACTGAGGCCTTTTTGTGCCTAACAATCTCCCCCTATTTGCAATAACCAGTTCAAGCTGGTCTTGTCAAAAATCACTATATATTTTTACAGTACATTTGCTGAAATAAAATTACAACATTACAGTAAAGTAAAAGATCAGTTTATATATACACTGATTCTTGACTATTCTAGAACAACACATGTTCTTACAAGAGTACAACTAATGTACTAATGTATTTTACTACTAATGTAAAGGCAAAAATTACAACTTATGTAATAATGTACAACTAATGTACAGGATGTACAACTAATGTACAGGTTGTTTGGACTGTTTGAGATGGGAGCAGATAATGACAAGCCTGTCCAACTAATGGACAGCTTCCATTCTTCACCTACCCAGATGGTAGATGGACTTCATATCAGTGGAGAAGGATCCTTAACCATCCTTTCCAATTCTTCCCTTGTATCCTCAAGTTCCTCAACTTCACTTCTGATGATCATGAACTTGGGATCATTGAGTTCTCCTCTTTCATAGAAGCCTCTGAGCTGATCCCAGATGGCTGCTCTCCATTTGCTAGACTGCCTGAAAGAAACTGCAAGTCTGAAGGCGGCAAGTTGTCTCAGATCAACTTTGTATAGTTCTGAGGCTCTTTGGAAGTACTTCTTCTGAGTTAGGGGATCTACAAAAAATGCCCCCAGCTCAGGTTCTTCAATAATCTTGCCATCCTCAAACTCTATTCCTTTAGGCAGACTATGATCAACTCCTTTTATTTCAAGGGCATAGTCGCCCTGTTCAATCAGCGTAAGGAGAAGCTCCATCTCTGTATCCTTCTTTGTCCTTCTGGCCTTTATTTTGGGGTATGTCACAGAGACACCCTCTTTTACTTCTTTTGGAATCAGGCCCAGCTCACTTACTCTTTCCATCAGCTTCTTGATGTATGCCCTGATAGTCTTAGCCGTTTCTGACTTAGACTGGCTCAGGGCAACTGCCAGTTCCACCCATTCCCTGTATCTCATCTGTGCAACATCAGTGTGATCGTAGGATTCCATTTCAGGGCCTGTTGCACCCATCCTGGTGATCTGAAGTTTCCACTGTGTGCCTTTCCTTGAAATGGGAACAGCTTTGACAATTGCTTCCTTGGCAAGCCTTCTAGTAGCAACATCATGAAATTTCTTTCTAGCCAAGTTGTCAAAGTGGAATTTGGCTCTGGCAAAGGGTACTGTTGATTTGGTCACAGAGACCTGAGTACCTTTCTCTACTTCCTTCTCTTTTTCTCCTGCTGATTTCCTGGCAGCTTCCATTATTTTCTTTTGCACCTCCAAGGTAGACATTTTAATTTTCTTTGCTTCTTGGAGGGCAAAAGACTTAGCAGCTTTGGCAGATTCTTCTTCTTTTCTTAATTCCTCCAGAGCTTGAAGCTGTTCATCCCTAAACTCAAAGTATTTGTGCATAGGGAGGCCCATCTCTTTGGCTCTGGTCTTGTGAAATTGCATTTCTGCCTGTTTCTGCTGCATAGGATCCTCAGCTACCGTTTCTTTTCCTTTAGCTGCTGCATTAGTGACAGCAGCTTCAGGAATTTCTTCTTCTTCTTCATCTTCTGATAGAATAAGGTGCCTCCTTTTGCTGCTAGGCCTGTCCTCAGGAATGATTTCCTCACCCTTAGACTGAGCAGGGTTTGGAGAGACAGCCTGAGTAGGCATAATAGCTTGAGAAGCACCTTCAGCAGCGCCTATTTCAAAAATCTCTGCTGGCTGACCAGTGTGAGTTGCAGACACTGGTATCTCCTTAGGATAAGAAGTTTTCTCCCCCTTAGACTTAGTCTTCGAGGCAGATGACCTCTCCCCCTTTGAAGGAGATGAAGCAGCGACTTCAACACCTGGTCTGCCTGAAGACACAAAGTCAGCAGGCTTGCCAGCAGGTTTAGAGGATTTAGGACCAACAAGGCTGTTCACTAAGTAAGCCAAGTTATCCTTCACCTCACTAAGTTGGGAAAGACAGGTTTGAAGAGAAGATGTGTGGGAATCAACAAGAGTGGTCAACTTAAGAAGATTTTCCCTATCAGACGCTGTGAACAGCAGAGATTGCAGTTGTGCAAGATGAAGTTCTAGTGAATCTCGCACATCAGCAAGGTCTGATGATACAGAGTTGGATAGGGAACCAATGATGGTCTGTAAGCTGGCCAAAGTGTTAGGAAGAGTAGAGTTGCAAGAAGTGAGGATAGATGACAGCTGTTGGGAAATGGCTGCCATGGAGGACACAGAGTCCTGTTGTAAGGAGAGGATAGAGGAGAGAGAGGTGGATACAGTTTGCAGCTGTGCAGTGAGTGCAATCAGCTGTGGAGAGTTGTCAGTTTGAGGAGGGACTGGGAAGGATTCTTTAAACATATCAAAGAATCCTTTGAGCTGCTCAGACACAGAGTCTGAGATGATCGATGGTAGGGAGTGCATTGTGTTTTCCAAAGAACCAACTTTGTTGGTCAGCAAAGAAAGCTGATCCTTCAAAGGCAGGTCTTTGGGAGATGGTGGTGTATGGGTGGATTGTTTGTAGTGAGTAGAGGGAGATGATGATGATGAGGCTGGTGTATGAGGATGTGATGGAGAGGGAAGAGGGACTTGGGATAGAAGCTCCATAGCCTGGGCAAAAGTAAGATGGCCCAGGTTAGAGGGATCAAGAGGTCCTTCAGCAGCGGCTGTAGTTGTATCATCAGGAGAAGGTGATGATGTTTGGGGCCTTTCAGATGCTGCCTGTGTTGCAACACCCTTATGAAGACCAGTGGTGGTTCCCTCTGCAGTGCCTTGGTCTAAAGGCACCTCATCATTGGGAGATGGAATATGCATTTCAACATCAGCAGTGGTGAAACCTGCTGATGGAATTTGCATTGAGGGAGCAGCCTCACCAGAGGGATGGTATGATCCCTGAGGTTCATCAGCTTGGGATAGTGGTCCCTCAACAGCTGTTTGGTGTTGAACAGCTGAATCATGGGGAACAGAAGTTTGAGGCTGAGCTGCTGATTGGTCTATATCAGCAGCGTGGGCACCTCGTGCAGACTCAGGGTGTGAGGGGATATGAGTGGGGGACAGTGTTGACACAGTATGGAGTGGAGAGGACTCCTGTCTTTCAATATCCTCAGCCTGTTGTGAGGCTGGGATAGTTGATGTGGGTATCTCCATTTGTACAACTGGTTCCTGTTGGGAGGAACCAGAGGGTCTAGGCTGACTCTGGGTTGACTCAGATTGGAGTGAAGCATGCTCCAAATGAGCTGAACCTTCTCCCAAAATAGGAGAGGCAGCGGGGGTTGCTTCTTTTTCAACTGAACCCTGTTGAGAGGGAACAGAGGAGGTGGTTTTGTGGGCTGTTTTCTTTTTGGCTAGTGATTTTCTTTGGTAATGGACGGATGATGTGGGTGATTGTGGAGTAGGGAGAGTATCTGTTTGGACCGGATGTGAGACTGGGCTAGGAACAGTGGGGCTGGCCTGTTCCATCGTCTCTTGTGCCACAGAGGCACCAGCCACAAAGGCTTCAGGCTCAACAGATGAGCCAGGGTGAGGAATCTGCTCTCCCTCAGCCACAGAGGCTAAAGGAACAGACTCAGACTGAGCTGTTTTGGCCTTCTTTTTCACAGGCCCAGCTTCAGTTGCCAGGGTCCTTTTGACAAGCTTGGACCTGGCTTTGGATTTTCTGGTGGGAGCAGTATCTGGATCCATCCTCACAGTAGAGGGTCCTTCCACCAAACCTAGCAGCCTCCTCATTGGTGTTGATAGAGGAGGCTCATTCTGCAGGACTGGAGTATAGAAAACTCTATTCTCTATAACTGGGAATGCAGCAGTCTTAAGAAGAGGCTGAGAGTTATAGAGATGCTCACCACATACATGCTTGAAAATGAGGCTCAGAAACCTGGGATATCGAACAGCAGCTGGTCGTGACTCTTGCTGCACCAGGTTCCTCAGATTCAGAAAAATCCATTTGGCCATATCCATGGTAGTTCCATCCACAAGCTGCAGAACTACAGGGATTTCATCACGGCTCCGTTGGTCAAAGGAACCAACTTTACTGCTGAAGCACATCACCACAGAGGCGAATAAGAAGCTGTAGGTAGGAGAGAGGTCCTTCCTGAACAGTGTTGCTCCAATTTTGGGTTCTGCCACACCACAGAAGCGTAGCAGATTGCCCATTTGATCATTTTCAGCTTGGGGCTCATCATAAGAAGCAGCAGTTGGTAGATGA
>JAANYP010004111.1:0-15659 GCA_020465985.1 Centrapalus pauciflorus
AACAATCACCAATAAGTACCAAAACATATGCAAGTAAGTAATGCAATCTGTCACTCACAACGGTCCGGAGCAATGCAGTAATCAAGGAACATGCAACTACAGTTGTCCAGTTTCAGCAGTGTCTATCATACGTTCTAGCATACAATTAAATAATCAAGGAACAAGCAGCAGCAGATGTTTCATACAAGACAGTAACAATCACCAATAAGTACCGAAACATATGCAAATAAGTAATGTAATCTGTCACTCACAGCGGTCCTGAGCAATGCAAGTAATCAAGGAAATGCACCAGCAGTTGTCCAGTTTCAGCAGTGTCTATCATACGTTCCTAGCATACAAATAAGTTATCAAGGAACAAGCAGCAGGAGATGTTTCCATACAACTCAGAAACAATCACCATTAAGTACCGAAACATATGCAAGTAAGTAATGCAATCTGTCACTCACAGCGGTCCTGTGCAATGCAAGTAATCAAGGAATATGCACCAGCAGTTGTCCAGTTTCAGCAGTGTCTATCATACGTTCCTAACATATAAATAAGTAATCAAGGAACAACCAGCAGCAGATGTTTCCATACGAGTCAGTAACAATCACCAATAAGTACCGAAACAGATGCAAGTAAGTAATGCAATCTGTCACTTGTAACAGCCCGTAATTTATTAAATATAAATTACAGCATCAGACTTTTGATAATAAAGCAATTTTATCCAAATATTAGTAATTAACTGAAAACATGAATCTTTAATAGTTAATTATATTAAGTTATAATTAATTATGAAAAGTTGCCCAAAATTAGCTGAAATAAAATTAATAATTAAAATTCAGCTAAATGACAAATTAAAGACTGAAAGTGACGAAACGGACTAAAATGAATAAAAATGTGACTAAAAGACAAATATGCAAATCGGATTGTTGGGAAATAAAGTTGGTCAATTCCGGAAAATTCAATAGAAAACCTGATTTTTCCCTATTTTCCCTATAAATATGACCTCCCCTCCTCATTTCTTAGGTTTGGAAATCTAAGAACTCTCTCTTCCTTCTCTCTCTAAGTTACATCTTCTCTCTAGCTTTTCTACTAATCGAACCGTCGGATTCTCGTGATTCTTACGTCATCGGATAGAGATCGTCGAGTTCTTCACGAATTTACCATTGCATGTTTGACTTCGTTCAGATTTGAGGTAAGATCGACCATTTTTCTGACTTTTGGTTCGGTTTTGAATGAGCATTTTCGAGTTTGCTCATTTTTCCTTCATTTGAAGCTGATTTGCCCTCGTTTAGGACCTGTTTTTGCTTGGAAATCATCCATAGTCGAAGGTTATAGCTTGGACGAAGGTTAGTAACCATTTCTCTATCATTTATGCTCATATTTAGTTGTTAGAACCTGGAAAACCGATGAACAAGATGATGAGATTCGAGAGATTCATGCTTAGACTCGAATTGTGTGTGTGTCTCGAATCTAATCACCTAGATTCGAGGGTGTGTATGTTCGAATCTATGTGTTCAAGTCTATGTAGGTTCGAATCTAGGTATGTGCTTCGAGTCTAAGTCCTGATTTCGAATCTATATGCATGTTTCGAGTCTATGGGTATGGTTTCAAGGTGATGTGAATTTCGACTCTATTAATTAGATTCGAATATAGGTAGTTTCGAATCTATCTCCTTATGTCTCGAATGTATGCATTCGAATCTAGCTATGTATGCATTCGAATCTATAGATTCGAAATAGGGTGGTTCGAATCTAACTCCCTAAATTCGAATCTGGGTTTGTTCCTAGCCATAGTTAAATTCCTAAAATCAGATTAAGTGATTAATCAACCTATTGTAATTAAAAGTATAATATGATTATGATAAAACTCACAAGTTCAAGTTGCACATCTATTTTATGCACAAATGAATTAACAGACTCTGTACGAACCCTTGGAATGTGTATGACCTGTTCAACTTGCTAAGTAAATACGATTGGTTTTGTTTCAAGGCCATATACACATCTATAATTAGATGAATCGTATTAATCTGATAAGAACAGACTCACCTTGGGACGATAGGAACTACCTCAGACTCGATGACCAGAATTGACAATAACCTGAATATATAACTAGGGTTATACAGATTATGACACGGACTTGACATTAATATGCCAGACTTGAAACTGAAATGCAGGAACCCGTCGATTTGACAGAGTAAACTGAACCGCTTAACTCGTTAAGCATTATCTGACTACGGACCACTGTGAGTGACAGATTTCATTAATTACTTACATATATTTCGATACTTATCGGTGAATGTAGTGACTGTATGGGAACTTCTGATTGATTGCTGCATGTTTCTTTAATACTATATTGTATCATAGAAACGTATTTTGACATTACTGAGTTAGACATTTGAATTGCCTTGATTGCATGTTCACTTTTACATTTTATGTAAATACGTATCATGCTTACTGCTTACTTGATTGTTTATATACTTGCCGTTGCATATTGCATTATCCGACAGGACCGAATGTGAGATCTCCATTCACAGGAGGGAATTCTGCAGATTCCTTTCCTATCTGACTTGTTTCCATACACTTCCCGTAGGGCTTCGGCCTTACACATGGGTATACTGACTGGGTTGTCTCCCAACCTATTTGCCGTCTCTGACGTATTGCCGACAGGATCTGATAGTATGTTATTGTGTGTGGTAACTAATGGAACTCTGTTTACTCACTAAGCATTGTTAGCTTACTCTGTCATGACAACTCTTTTTCAGGAAAAGCTGATAAAGGCAAGATCATAGCAGGTAGTTCGTCCCAGGCTAAGTGAATCTAGATTTTGATGAATAGCAGACCTTTGGACTTTTGATGATGCCTATTTTGAAAAGATGTTGCGGTCTCGGGTAGCTTGTTCAGTCTTCCGCACTCTGATTGAAGATTTAGAAGCTAGTTAGACCACCATTTGATTTTAATATTGTTGTAATTAAGTATTCTTGCTGTGGGACCTGTGGTATCAAACAATTATTATTACTTAATCAAATGAAATATTATGACGTGTACTGTTTGCGGTAATTGGATGTTACACTGTCACTCACAGCGGTCATGAGCAATGCAAGTAATCAAGGAACATGCACCAGCAGTTGTCCAGTTTCAGCAGTGTCTGTCATACGTTCCTAGCATACAATTAAGTAATCAAGGAACAAGCTGCAGCAGATGTTTCCATACAAGTCAGTTCAATCACCAATAAGTATCAAAACATATGCAAGTAAGTAATCCAATCTGTCACTCACTGCGGTCCTGAGGAATGCAAGTAATCGAGAAACATGCACCAGCAGTTGTCCAGTTTCAGCAGTGTCTATCATACGTTCCTAACATATAAATAAGTAATCAAGGAACAACCAGCAGCAGATGTTTCCATACGAGTCAGTAACAATCACCAATAAGTACCGAAACATATGCAAGTAAGTAATGCAATCTGTCACTCACAACGGTCCTGAGCAATGCAAGTAATCAAGGAACATGCACTAACAGTTGTCCAGTTTCAGCAGTGTCTATCATACGTTCCTATCATAGAATTAAGTAATCAAGGAACAAGCAGCAGCAGATGTTTCCATACGAGTCAGAAACAATCACCAATAAGTACTGAAACATATGAAAGTAAGTAATGCAATCTGTCACTCACAGCGGTCCTGAGCAATGCAAGTAATCAAGGAACATGCACCAGCAGTTGTCCAGTTTCAGCAGTGTCTATCATACGTTCCTAACATATAAATAAGTAATCAAGGAACAACCAGCAGCAGATGTTTCCATACGAGTCTGTAACAATCATCAGTAAGTACCGATACATATATGCAAATAAGTGATGCAATCTGTCACTCACAGCGGTCATGAGCAATGCAAGCAATCAAGGAACGTGCACCAGCAGTTGTCCAGTTTCAGCAGTGTCTGTCATACGTTCCTAACATATAAATAAGTAATCAAGGAACAACCAGCAGCAGATGTTTCCATACGAGTCAGTAACAATCACCAATAAGTACCGAAATATATGCAAGTAAGCAATGCAATCTGTCACTCACAGCGGTCCTGAGGAATGCAAGTAATCAAGGAACATGCACCAGCAGTTGTCCAGTTTCATCAGTGTCTATCATATGTTCCTAACATAAAAATAAGTAATCAAGGAACAACCAACAGCAGATGTTTCTATACGAGTCAGTAACAATCACCAATAAGTACCGAAACATATGCAAGTAAGTAATGCAATCTGTCACTCACAGCGGTCCTGAGCAATGCAAGTAATCAAGGAACATGACCCAGCAGTTGCCCAGTTTCAGCAGTGTCTATCATACGTTCCTATCAGAGAATTATGTAATCAAGGAACAAGCAGCAGCGGATGTTTCCATACGAGTCAGAAACAATCACCAATAAGTACCGAAACATATGCAAGTAAGTAATGCAATCTGTCACTCACAGCGGTCCTGAGCAATGCAAGTAATCAAGGAACATGCACCAGCAGTTGTTCAGTTTCAGCAGTGTCTATCATACGTTCACAACATACAATTAACTTATCAAGGAAAAAGAAGCAGAAGTTGTTTCCAAACAAGTCTGAAACAATCACCAATAAGTACCGAAACATATGCAAGTAAGTAATGCAATCTGTCACTCACAGCGGTCATGTGAAATGTAAGTAATCAAGGAACGTGCACCAGCAGTTGTCCAGTTTCAGCTGTGTATATCATACGTTCCTAACATACAATTAAGTTATCAAGGCACAAGCAGCAGCATATGTTTCCATACAAGTCAGAAACAATCACCAATAAGTACTGAAACATATGCAAGTAAGTAATGCAATATGTCACTCACAGCGGTCCTGAGCAATGCAAGTAATCAAGGAACATGCACCAGCAGTTGTTTAGTTTCAACAGTGTCTATCATACGTTCCTAACATAGAATTAAGTAATCAAGGAACATGCAGCAGCAAATGTTTGCATACATGTCAGAAACAATCACCAATAAGTACCGAAACACATGCAAGTAAGTAATGCAATCTGTCACTCACAGCGGTCATGAGCAATGCAAGTAATCAAGGAACATGCACCAGCAGTTGTCCAGTTTCAGCAGTATCTGTCATACGTTCCTAACATACAATTAGGTAATCAAGGAACAAGCTGCAGCAGATGATTCCATACAAGTCAGTTCAATCACCAATAAGTACCAAAACATATACAAGTAAGTAATCCAATCTGTCAATCACTGCGGTCCTGAGGAATGCAAGTAATCGAGGAACATGCACCAGCAGTTGTCCAGTTTCAGCAGTGTCTATCATACGTTCCTAACATATAAATAAGTAATCAAGGAACAACCAGCAGCAGATGTTTCCATACGAGTCAGTAATAATCACCAATAAGTACCGAAACAGATGCAAGTAAGTAATGCAATCTGTCACTCACAGCGGTCCTGAGCAACGCAAGTAATCAAGGAACATGCACCAGCAGTTGTCCAGTTTCAGCAGTGTCTATCATACGTTCCTATCATAGAATTAAGTAATCAAGGAACAAGCAGCAGCAGATGTTTCCATACGAGTCAGAAACAATCACCAATAAGTACCGAAACATATGCAAGTAAGTAATGCAATCTGTCACTCACAGCGGTCCTAAGCAATGCAAGTAATCAAGGAACATGCACCAGCAGTTGTCCAGTTTCAGCAGTGTCTGTCATACGTTCCTAACATACAATTAAGTAATCAAGGAACAAGCTGCAGCAGATGTTTCCATACAAGTCAGTTCAATCACCAATAAGTACCGAAACATATGCAAGTAAGTAATCCAATCTGTCACTCACAGCGGTCCTGGGGAATGCAAGTAATCGAGGAACATGCACCAGCAGTTGTCCAGTTTCAGCAGTGTCTATCATACGTTCCTAACATATAAATAATTAATCAAGGAACAACCAGCAGCAGATGTTTCCATACGAGTCAGTAACAATCACCAATAAGTACCGAAACATATGCAAGTAAGTAATGCAATCTGTCACTCACAGCGGTGCTGAGCAATGCAAGTAATCAAGGAACATGCACCAGCAGTTGTCCAGTTTCAGCTGTGTCTATCATACGTTCCTATCATAGAATTAAGTAATCAAGGAACAAGCAGCAGCGGATGTTTCCATACGAGTCAGAAACAATCACCAATAAGTACCAAAACATATGCAAGTAAGTAATGCAATCTGTCACTCACAGCGGTCCTGAGCAATGCAAGTAATCAAGGAACATGCACCAGCAGTTGTCCAGTTTCAGCAATGTCTATTGTAACACCCTCAAACTAATCCACAATGCCACGTAATTACCACATCAGTAACGATATAATATAATAATCTCTACACTATTCCCAAACATACACGCGGAAAACCCGATAATTAGAACATTATTTTTACATAATCAATAGTCACGGAAGTCTCTGAATATTACACAACCTATCCGAAGTATATAAAACAATTCCC
This sequence comes from Centrapalus pauciflorus, assembly GCA_020465985.1. Taxonomy (NCBI): domain Eukaryota; kingdom Viridiplantae; phylum Streptophyta; class Magnoliopsida; order Asterales; family Asteraceae; genus Centrapalus; species Centrapalus pauciflorus. The sequence continues at coordinate 6,462 of JAANYP010004111.1, forward strand.
AAAATATAACTACCTCTATGAAAGGTAGCTAACTCCTCGATCACAAGGATGGTGTAAACCTACTTTGGTGCAGCAGGCCTACTAACAGTCCGGTCACCTGGAATACACACAACAACACACACAGGTCAGCTAAAGCTGGTGAGAATGCAAGTGTTAGTGTACGATTATAAAGCTCAGAAAATAATTAACCCAATAATAAAACGTTCAGCATTCTCTACTGAACAAGTATATGAGATCCCACAAGGTAGCTCAACTCGCGTGGATAGGCCCACGTACCAAATCCCTAGACCGCACAAAGCAGTCGTCAGGAACTCGAAAGGGAATTGGGAGCGACCCAACCCCTGCCCAGCCGTACGGTTTAGTATCTCAACAACTCAAGTGTCCCAAATCTCATATAATAAAACCCAGTTCTCAATATAACACAATAATACGTGCATGATAGTATCTCAATGAAAGCTCGTAAGAAAACTCATGATATCTCATAAAAATCTCAGTAAAAGATCATGCAAGTATCAGTAAATAATCGTACAAGTATCTCAAGAAAAACATGCAAACTCACCTGCTCAGCTAATTAAACTAAGTCTCGGTTCCCTGCCCTTTCCCTACCCTGTCAACACGAGACCCTGAAAACACAATAACACAATCTCAATATCACAAACTCAGCCCACAACTCTATACACAATTCTCGACAACTCTCGAGACCCTAAGGACCCAAATACACGACTCACAGAACCCGAAAACCCGACCCGAAACCCGAGCCGCATCGCGGCCGAACTCAACCAATCGCGGCCGTACTGACCCAATCGCGGTCGCGGCCGCGCTGACCTCAAACTCGGCCGAGCTCACATCGCGGTCCGAGCTCGGGCTCAAACCGCCTGCGATCATCTCAAGAACATCGCGGCCCGCGATCAAGGGGTCGCGGCCGCGCTCACGGACGAACAGTAGCAGAATGCTCTGCTTTTCACAGACTAGGGATTTAATCCCAATCATCCGTTAAACTTGATTTTGGTCACAAATATAAACTCGAATTTGCTCAGGAACATATATAAACCCAATTCAACTCTTTTACAACAACTACTATCAATTAATCCGCGAATTTAGCTCGAATTTACCTCAAATACGGACCCGGATGAAAAGAAGAATTTGATGAAGATCTCAGGAGCTTTAATCCCAACTTGAAGCTTCAATCTCTGATGTTATTGCTGTTATTCACAATTACACACACTCACACCTTGAGCTCTGGATTTGAAATGAGCTTAAGAAACAAAAGAAGCAACATATATACACGTTTTGGGTTTAACTCGGTTCGATACCCAAAAATCCGGTCCCGATACCCCAAAATACAAATTTATACCTCCGGGTCCCAAATTAAATAATTAATCCAATGAAATAATTACACGTACCTATCTCAAAATCGGGATGTTACAAGTCTGGCTCCCATGTGGCGCTGGTACCCTTATGGTGCTTCCACTGCACCAACACTAACGCCACCTCTTTATTACGCAACCTCTTCACTTTCCGATCTGTCACTGCCTCAGGCTGCTCGGCATATTGAAGTCTATCATCGACCTCAATCTCAGATAACGGCACTCGCTGATCATCACGGGCTAAACACTTACGAAGGTGACTAACATGAAAAGCATTATGCACTCCCGATAACTCTGAAGGCAAATCCAGACGATAAGCCTGATCCCCAATCCTCTCAATAACCTCAAACGGCCCGATATAGCGCGGACCCAATTTACCTCTCCTCCAAAATCGAATAATCCCCTTCCAGGGTGAGACTTTAAGCATCACGGAGTCTCCGACCTGAAACTCTAACTCGGACATCGCATAACTCTTCTGGCGACTCTGAGCTGTCCTAATCCGCTGCTGAATCATAGCGACCTTGTCGCTAGTCTCCTGAAGAACCTCTGGGCCGCTGATAGGACGCTCCCCAACCTCTCCCCAACATACTAGAGTCAAGCACTTACGCCCATAAAGAGCCTCAAATGGAGGCATGCCGATAGATGCATGGTAGCTGTTATTATATGCAAACTCAACAAGCGGCAAATGCAAATCCCAGCTACCCCCGAAATCAATAATACAGGCCCGCAGCATATCCTCCAAAGTCTGATTAGTCCGTTCTGTCTGACCCCCTGTCTGCGGATGATAAGCCGTACTCAACTGAACTCGGGTGCCCAACTCTCTCTGGAAGCTCTGCCAGAATCGCGATACAAATCGGCTGTCTCGGTCAGACGTAATAGATCTCAGAACCCCATGTCTCGCAACAATCTCGCTAATGTATAGGCGCGCTAACTGATCCATCGTAATAGTCCCACGAACGGCTAAGAAGTGGGCGCTCTTCGTAAGCCGATCAACAATAACCCAAATCATATCATTCCCACGAACAGTCTGCGGGAGTCTCACTATGAAGTCCATGGTGATATCATACCATTTCCACTCTGGAACCTCCAATGGCTGAAGTCTGCCATGCGGCTTCTGGTGCTCACTCTTAATTCTCAAACACGTCATACATGCCTCCACATACTTTCCCACATCCCTCTTCATCCCTGGCCACCAATAATGAACTCGCAGGTCTCTATACATCTTCGTGCTGCCCGGATGAATCGATAATCTAGACTTATGAGAATCGTCTAGAATCAACTGTCTCAGACCGCCTACTCTGGGGACCCACACTCGACCTCGAAGAGTCATCAAACCTCTATCATCCCTGCTCAACAACTCTATCTGACCGGCCAATCTCTCTCTCTGCACATTCTCGCCTCTCAAACCCTCCTCCTGAGCTAACTGCAGACTATCAATCAAGGTCGACGTGACCTATAATCGAGAAGCTCTAGATACAACCGTCTGCTCATAGGATCTCCTGCTCAAAGCGTCTGCCACCACGTTAGCTTTCCCCGGGTGGTACTGGATGTCACAATCATAATCCTTTAGGAGCTCCATACTGCGCCTATGTCTCATGTTCAGCTCCTTCTGACTGAACAGATACTGCAAACTCTTATGATCGGTGAACACAGTAAATCTCGTCCCATATAGATAATGTGTAACATCCAATTTTCCACAAACAGTACACGACATAATGTTTCATTTCATTAAGTAATAAATATTAATATTTTGATACCACAGGTCCCACAGCAAGAAATACTTAATTACAACAATATTAAAATCAAATGGTGGTCTAACTAGCTTCTAAATCTTCAATCAGAGTGCGGAAGACTGAACAAGCTACCCGAGACCGCATCGTCTTTACAAAATAGGCATCATCAAAAGTCAAAAGGTCTGCTATTCATCAAAATCCAGATTCACTTAGCCTGGGACGAACTACCTGCTATGATCTTGCCTTTATCAGCTTTTCCTGAAAAAGAATTGTCATGACAGAGTAAGTTAACAAAGCTTAGTGAGTAAACAGAGTTCCATTAGTTACCACACACATAAAACATACTATCAGATCCTGTCGGCAATACGTCAGAGACGGCAAATAGGTTGGGAGACAACCCAGTCAGTATTCCCATGTGTAAGGCCGAAGCCCTACGGGAAGTGTATGGAAACAAGTCAGATAGGAAAGGAATCTGCAGAATTCCCTCCTGTGAATGGAGATCTCACATTCGGTCTTGTCAGATAATGCAATATGCAACGGCAAGTATATAAACAGTCAAGTAAGCAGTAAGCATGATACGTATTTACATAAAATGTAAAAGTGAACATGCAATCAAAGCAATTCAAATGTCTAACTCAGTAATATCAAAATACGTTTCTATGATACAATATAATATTAAAGAAACATGCAACAATCAATCAGAAGTTCCCATACAGTCACTACATTCACCAATAAGTATCGAAATATATGTAAGTAATTAATGAAATCTGTCACTCACAGTGGTCCGTAGTCAGATAATGCTTAACGAGTTAAGCGGTTCAGTTTACTCTGTCAAATCGACGGGTTCCTGCATTTCAGTTTCAAGTCTGGCATATTAATGTCAAGTCCGTGTCATAATCTGTATAACCCTTGTTATATATTCAGGTTTTTGTCAATTCTGGTCATCGAGCCTGAGGTAGTTCCTATCGTCCCAAGGTGAGTCTATTTTTATCAGATTAATACGATTCATTTAATTACAGATGTGAGGCCTTGAACAATCGTATTACTTAGCAAGTTAAACAAGTCATACACATTCCAAGGGTTCGTACAGAGTCTGTTAATTTATTTGTGCATAAAATAGATATGCAACTTGAACTTGTGAGTTTTATCATAATCATATTATACTTTTAATTTTAATAGGTTGATTAATCACTTAATCTGATTTTAGGAATTTAACTTTGGCTAGGAACAAACTCAGATTCGAATTTAGGGTGATAGATTCGAACACACATACACATTCGAATCTAGTGGACTAGATTCGAACACATACCTTCGAGTCTAGGAGGTCAGATTCGAGGCACACACACACTAGATTCTAGGGGATAGATTCGAAACATGCATATAGATTCGAAATTGGGACTTAGACTCGAGGCACAAACCTAGATTCGAACCTACATAGACTCGAATACATAGAATCGAACATACACTCCCTCGAATCTAGGTGATTAGATTCGAAACATGCATCTAATTCGAGTCTAGATGAATCTCTCGAATCTGATCATCTTGTTCATCGGTTTTCCAGGTTCTAACAACGAAACTTGAACAAAAATGAGGGAGAAATAGTTACTAACCTTCGTCCAAGCTATAACCTTCGACTATGGATGATTTCCAAGCAAGAACAGGTCCTAAACGGGGGCAAATCAGCTTCAAAAGAAGGAAAAATGAGCAAACTCGAAAATGCTCATTCAAAACCGAACCAAAAGTCAGAAAAATGGTCGATCTTACCTCAAATCCGGACGAAATCAAACAAGAAATGGTAGATTCGTGAAGAACTCGACAATCTCTATCCGATGACGTATGAATCACGAGAATCCGACGGTTCGATTAGGAGAAAAGCTAGAGAGAAGAAGTATCTTAGAGAGAGAGGGAGGAGAATCAAATTTCCAAACTTAAGAAGTGAGGAGAAGAGCTCATATTTATAGGTAAATAGGGAAAATCAGATATTCTACTGAATTTTTCGGAATTGACCAACTTTATTTCCCGACAAACCGATTTGCATTTCAAATGCAAATAATAGCAAAGAAGTTCAAGATTGCTATAATTGTCTTTTAGTCATATTTTTATTCATTTTAGTCCGTTTCGTCATTTTCAGTCTTTAATTGTCAAGTAGCTGAATTTTAATTATTAACTTAATTTTAGTTAATTTTAGGCAACTTTTCATAATTAATTATAACTTAATATAATTAATTATTACAGATTCACATTATCAGCTATTTACTAAAAATTGGATAAAATTGCTTTATTATCCAAAGTCTGATGCTGAAATTTTAATTAATAAATTACGGGCTGTTACAATCTTCCCCCGTTAAATTAATTCCGTCCTCGGAATTAACTAAGACAGAAATAACTTCGGATACTTCTGCCTAATCTCGTCTTCTCGTTCCCAAGTTTGCGCAGATCCCTTATGATATTTCCATTGAACTAACACCATTGGGATTTCCTTGCTACGCAATTTCGAAACTTTATGATCAATTATACGCTCGGGCTCTTCTTCGTATCGTAACTGCTCATCTATTTGCACGTCTTTCCAAGGAATCACGGCTTCAGCGTCAGCCAAACACTTTCGAAGATTACTCACATGGAATACATCATGAATCCCAATCATTTCGGCAGGCAGCTTTAGTCTGTAGGCTTGCAATCCTATACGCTCGAGAATTTCAAAAGGACCCACAAATCGAGGGCTCAACTTCCCCCGTTTGCCGAACCTTACTATTCCTTTTCTTGGCGAAACCTTCAGCAACACTTTATCTCCAACTTCAAACGCAATCGGCTTACGTCTTCTATCATGATACTTCTTTTGTCTGTCTTGAGAAGTCTGTATCCGCTGCCGAATCAATTGTAGCTGATCATGGGCTTCTTGCAGAATCGCTGGTCCAGAGATCGGCCGTTCACCAGTTTCCCTCCAACAGGTTGGGGTTCTGCATCGACGTCCGTACAAAAGCTGATACGGAGGCATACCAATAGTCGAGTGATAACTATTGTTATAAGCAAACTCCACAAACGGCAGGTGAGTATCCCAACTTCCACCGAGATCAATCACACAGGCACGTAACATATCTTCTAAGGTCAAAATTGTCCTCTCACTTTGCCCGTCAGTTTCTGGATGATAAGCGGTGCTCATCTTAAGTTCAGTTCCTAGACCATTCTGAAAAGCTTTCCAAAAACGAGAAGTAAATCTGCTGTCACGGTCCGATACTATAGACAATGGCACACCATGTCTAGTCACTATTTCCTTTACGTACAATTCTGCTAACTTTTCGAGGCGTTCATCTTCACGTATGGGTAGAAAATGGGCTGACTTAGTAAGTCGATCCACTATTACCCATATAGAGTCATGATTCCGCTTTGTCCTTGGCAGCTTCGTCACAAAGTCCATGGTTATGTGGTCCCACTTCCATTCCGGGATTGGCAATGGTTGTAGTTCCCCATACGGCTTCTGATGTTCAGATTTGACTTGTAAACAAGTCATGCAATTTTCTACATATCGCCCCACGTCCTTCTTCATTCCAGGCCACCAATACTCCGTCCTCAAATCTTGATACATTTTAGAAGAACCAGGGTGTATCGAAAATTTCGACATATGAGCTTCCGACAGAATTTGATCTCGAATACCTCCTAGTCTGGGAATCCATATTCTATCCAAGAACCGTCTAAGACCACTATTATCAAGAGTCAGCTGGGTCACATAAGTAACCATGCGTTCAGATTTCAAGTTCTCATCCCGAATGGCTTCGGTTTGAGCGGCAATAATCGACTCAGTCAAGGCAGACTCCAAAACAACAGAAGTTAAAGCATAACATCGGGTATAATGGTCTTGTCCGGTTTTGCGACTTAGGGCATCTGCTACAATGTTTGCTTTACCTGGATGGTAAAGGATCTCACAGTCATAGTCTTTAATCAATTCCATAGATCGCCTTTGTCGCATATTCAGCTCTTTCTGGTCAAATATATACTTCAGACTTTTGTGATCTGTATATAACTTGCATCTAGTCCCATACAGATAATGCCGCCAAATCTTCAGTGCGAAAGTCACGGCTGCAAGCTCCAAGTCATGCGTCGGGTAATTCTTTTCATGCGCCTTTAGCTGCCTTGATGCGTAGGCAATTACTTTATCCCTTTGCATCAACACACAGCCTAATCCCATCTTAGAAGCATCACTATAGACTACAAAATCATCATTACCCTCAGGTAAAGCCAGAATCGGCGCTTCTACTAGCTTACGCTTCAAAGTCTCAAAGGCTCGATCTTGAGATTCATTCCATTCAAACTTAACTTCTTTCTTCGTCAGACTGGTTAAAGGCACCGCAATCTTGGAGAAATCACGGATAAATCTTCTGTAATAACCCGCTAGACCCAAGAAACTCCGAACTTCAGATACGTTTTTCGGCGCTTCCCACTTCTGAACCGCCTCAACCTTTGATGGATCTACGGCTATTCCCTTACCCGAGACAATATGTCCTAAAAATTGCACCTGGCGTAACCAGAATTCACATTTGGAGAATTTTGCATAGAGTCGCTCCTTTCGTAACAATTCTAGCAATTCTCGCAAATGCATCGCATGATCAGATTCAGACTTGGAGTAAATCAAGATGTCATCAATGAAGACTATCACTGATTTATCCAGCATGGGTCTACATACCCTATTCATGAGGTCCATAAATGCGGCCGGGGCATTTGTGAGACCGAACGGCATTACTAGAAACTCAAAATGACCGTAACGAGTACGAAATGCAGTCTTCGGTACGTCAGACTCAAATACTTTGAGTTGATGGTAACCAGATCGGAGATCGATCTTTGAGAAGTAACTAGCCCCTTGCAGTTGATCAAACAAGTCGTCAATTCTAGGCAAAGGGTATCGGTTCTTAATAGTTACCTTATTTAACTCCCGATAATCGATACACATGCGAAAGGTACCATCCTTCTTCTTAACGAAAAGAACCGGAGCACCCCAAGGAGATGTACTCGGACGAATAAACCCTTTTTCTAATAATTCCTGCAACTGACTCATCATTTCCTTCATCTCATTCGGAGCTAGACGGTAAGGGGCTTTCGCGATAGGAGCAGCACCCGGTACAAGGTCAATATGGAATTCAATTTGACGATCTGGTGGCAAACCAGAGATGTCATCCGGGAACACGTCAGGGAAATCTCGAACTATAGGAACATCAGACACGGTCTTTTTGACTTCCTTATCATAAGGCATAAGCTAAAAAGGCGGCACAACCTTTGGTTAGGCACTTCCGGGCTTTCAGTACAGAGATGAGACCCAAATCTCGAGTCTTTCTATCGCCATAAACATAACGTTCACTTCCTTCGGGGGTTCTAATTCTAATTATCCTTTTAGCACAAAGGATTTCAGCATTATTCGTCATTAGCCAGTCCATTCCTATAATAACATCGAACTCCCTAATCCACATCGGTATCAAGTCAACGTCCGAGGAAAGGTCATCAATCACTAGCTTACAGGAACGAAAGACTCTATTCACAGTTACATAATTCGAGCTAGCAGTTTCTATGTCTAAGGGTACAGGTAACATTACAAGGGCAAAATCAAACCGTTTAGCAAACTTTTCAGACACATACGACAGATTAGAGCCAGAGTCAAATAAGATTAAGGCAGGCATATCATTAACAAGAAATGTACCCATAACGACATCGGCAGTCTCTTTTGCCTCTTCGGCTGTCATCTGAAATGATCTCGGTTGATTCCTCGGAGCAGAGGAACCCTTGACTGATTGCTGAGGTGAAGATGTAGGCGGAGGAACAAATCGGGGTCGGGTACAGTCTTTAGCATGATGCCCCAACGTAATGCAGTTTCTGCAAGCCTCATTGCGCCGGGGACATTCTGACCTATCATGACCATTCTGTCTGCAGCAATAGCACTTAACGAACGCAGGATCGCATTTCCCTTCATGAGTTTGCTTGCAGCGAGGACAAGCAGGCTTTGGCGTCGAGGTCACAGCATACGACTTAGCTTTCTTGAAAGACTGCTTATCTCCCCTCTTCGAACTTTCATTCTTCTTTTCAGCTCTCTCAGATTTTTCCTTCTTATTAGATTT
>JAANYP010004113.1:0-75958 GCA_020465985.1 Centrapalus pauciflorus
AATTGCGGGATTACGGTTTGGCTTACACTCAAACTCCAATTAGGATAGATAACCAGTCTACTATTGCTATAACTAATAATCCGGTCAAACACAACAAAACAAAGCACATAGACATAAGGCATCATTTTATTCGTGATTGTGCTGAAAAGAACTTAATCAAACTGGTAAAAGTGGCAACAGAAGATAATAATGCAGATCTATTTACCAAAGCGTTTGATAAGTCACGGTTTGAGTATTTAGTTCAACTGAATGGAATGCGCAACCCAGAGTAATTTGACCGTAGTAGTAGTAAGTTTATTTTATTTTAGAGTCTTAGTATTTCTTTCTTTATAGTAATCTGCTAATTTAGGAAAGTTTCTATTTTTAGTAAGTTTCTATTTTTAGTAAGTTAGTAGGTTAGTTCATTTTACTGCTTTTCTTATGAAAAACAAAAGAAAAAAGAGAGAAAATTACAAAAATACAAAAAAGGAGAATATCAGAAAAAGGAGTTAAGTCTTAGATACATAGGTTCAAAGTGACGAAAATTAGCACCGTCGTTACAGACTCTAGGTATTTAGGCTTTCACACATAATGCAACTAAATCCTAAGTGTTATACTTTATTTAGTTTGATGTGTTGGTAGGCATAATACATATAGGGAATCTCAAGGCTAATAAAATATTCTAGAAAAAGTCAAGCGTGTCACTAACTTAGATGTACGACCAATCGGTCTTAATTTTTATGTACAAGACATACAAACATTGAGTCTAAATGAGGTATGCAAACATTCTGGGGATGTATGGCAACATCAAATACATCTGAAAATGGAAAGAATAGAAATATCATGTAAAACTAAAAGTCGAAAACATACAACTCTGTTGTACGTAAGTACAGACCTGTTGTCTCTGTTTAGATTCGGGTTAGCAGACATGTCGCTTTGTTGTACGTCAGTACAGACCTGTCACCACTATCTGCTAACTTTAAAAGAAAACCTTAAGTCGAACTAAGACACTCTGTTGTATGAAAATACAGACCTGTGTCCGATGTTTGTCTTTTAAAGAAAGTTTGCAAATACCAACAAGTTAGAATCTTTGTCTGTGTGCCTTGATCATAAAGGTATGTCTATGTCTGAGTCACGTAAGATAATTTCCTGATAAATAAAAGGGCCAAGGGATATTCCGAAATGTAGAATGTTTAAAAGGGTAAAATACCAACAATCGGCTAAATGGGTATGCCACGACAAACAATCAAAGGAATTCAAAAAATTCCTAAGTGTGAAAGTTTAAGTACTGAAAGTTAGTATCGGACATCGCTATCTGATTGAACCTCTCTTAGACTATACTCATCAAAAATAGGTTGTTTAGTATTTAGCTTAGCTTGTAAATTCTTTAAGTTTAGCTTAAGTCTAGAATAAATTTTTTGGTTAAAATTTTATTTTATCTTTATTTTTATTTTTACCTTAGTTTATTTTATTTTGGTTTAGTTTCATTTTTACTTAGGTAAAAGGTCAAAAGTTACTGAGGGTGCATTCAAAGTTGGATAAAATAAACAATGCGTGAACTATCTTGAGCTTAGGGTAAAAGAATTGGCATAGTTTATCTGGTTACACGATACCGTAGAAAAAAGTTGGAAAAGTTGAATTTATTTCAAAATTTTCAAAAATTTTTCTAAGTATTGGTGGTTTCGAATCTAAGACAGACTCGAAGCGGTAAGACTTCGAATCTGTCAGTAGATTCGAGTCTATGTTTAGAATCGAGGGTTGGTGGTATAAATAGGTCAACAGTGAAGTCATTTAAGACCTTACTGTTTTCGAATCTATACACTCGAGTCTACTGCGGCGATCTCGATTCTATTCTCGAATCTATCGTATTTCTCCTAAACGACATTTTGTCGAGTCTCTTACTTGGTGTTTCGATTCTACAGATACATCTAGGTATAATCAACCGGATTGTACAAGATTTGTGTAGTTTTATACACAATTTTAGGCTAAAACATCGAATTTTGAAGTTTTGTGGGTCGAAATAGGGTTTTTGCTAAATTACCAAGTTTGGACCTATAAAAGATCAAATTAAAAGCATAAATCAATGATTAGAACCTAGTTGAACTAATGTATGTGAATAACTAAGTTCAAAACGGTTAAAATCTTGGATTTTTGGTGAAAGAAGGACCGACGGGGTTTCGAGTCTGTTCATGGACTTCGAATCTGTTCATGGGTTTCTCGAATCTGTCATTAGATTCGAGATGACCATGATCCTCGAATCTATCCATTAGACTCGAATAGGGACACTTCGAATCTGTCCATTACACTCGAATATGGACACTTCGAATCTGTTATTTTCGAATCTATCATTTATTTGCACTGTTTACTTTAAATTTTATTAAACCTGTAGAAATTTAATTGTGTTAGATTTTGTACTTAAACAAGTACAAAATAAAACAAATTTGAATTTAAACAAGTTTATTGATTTTTAATGAGTCTAACAGTTTTGTTTATTGTGCAGAAATGGCGGTTCGAGCTTTTGTTCCAAAGCATAATATGGTCCTTAATCCTGACAATAATATCCCTGAGGCGCAGGGTTATCGCCAAGTGTTGGATTTCCTAGCTGAATCTAGGATTAGCTTTGCTCTATACCATAAAATCCCAATTGTTATTTCATATGTACGGCAGTTTTATGACCATTTACAGGTTGATTGTACTGTCACCCCGACAGTTCTAAGAACCGGAATCGCTGGACAGCCGTTAGTCTTCTCTGCAGACATGTTGCGTCAGGTTCTGCAGTTGGGATCTCAGGAACAAGAAGATGGGCCTATTGACTTCCCGTTAAGTATTAGGCAGACTGCGTTTCTGAGGATGGGATACAGTTTGGATGTTGCGAAGTCGTCGTATATGAAGAGTGGCCTGATTGGGCAATGGAGATTCTTGGTGCACGTATTCATGGTCTGTTTTGCGCCGAAGAAAGCTGGATTTGATTACATAGTGTCAAAGATCCAATCTGGGGTTATTGCAATGGTGTATAATCGGAAGTTTAGCTTTTCGCAGATGTTCTTCTCGGAGTTCGTTCATCAGATTGCGGCTCCAGAAAGGGAAAGAATTTTGCTGTACCCTAGATTCATTATGATGCTGATTAGGCATTTCTTGCCAGACTTGCCGCCGTCAAATGACTCTCTGAGTGTTAACATCATGGACAAACGGATTTTCGTTGATTGTTCCTCACACCGAGGAAAATTGGCTGTTCCTGTTGCTCGTCCATTGTTCGGTGCTATTGTGGATAGGGATTTTCACGCCCCGGAAGATGCCAACTGGGCAGGGGTCGTTGAGTTTCCACAACAACAACAACAACAACAACAACGTCAACAACAACAACAGCCACGAGTTCAAAGACGCCGTCAGAGACCAGCCGCGAGTCAAATCCAGGCATCAAGGCCTTCTACGAGCGAACAGCCCCAAGCACAGGAAGCAGGGCCTTCAAGTGCAGTTCCTAAATCTGAGCAGATTGCTCAAACACTAGAGGAAATATGGGCATCTGGTCCCCATGCGAATGAAGACGTTGCCGCAGCATTAGTGGGTGAGCTGCTTAGTCCCCCAGAAGATGAAGATGATGTATTTAGAGATGTAGAGGAGTATGAGCCAGAAAGGGCTGATGAAGGCTTGACATCATCAGAATCAGACTCCGATGATTTGGATGGGCAGGAGGTTGAAGCTCCTGAATCAGTGGCTGCAGATCCCGGAATTCAAATCGGAACCTATGGATCTAGGTTGATTGTGAATGAAGCAGCAGGATCGAGGAGGAGAGATGAAAGGGAATCTGAAGACTCAGACTTCGAAGAGGAGGAAGTTGTTTCCCTGGTGACTAGGCAGTGAGCCAAGCGTCACCGGTTCATGCAAGGGGCAACATCAGAATCTGAAGCTCAACAGCCTCAACCCCAAACCCAACCACAATCCACAGCTCCACCATCACCGCCACCTCAGCATCATGAGCCATACATTCCACCACCATTCATCCCGTCTCCCATTCAGTCCATTCCATCTGCCTCAGCCGCTTATACTGAAAATCAAAGGTTCATGCAACTCAAGGGACGTGTTGACTTTCAGCATGTCCAAATCCTAACCCTCACAAAGGCTGTAGGCGAGCTCCAGGAGCATAATGCAAATCTTGATAGAGATAATGCCGAGCTGAAGAAAATTGTGGAAGATGTAAGGGACGAAAACACAGATTAAAATCTTTTATTGCTGATCAGTCTTCAGAGATCCGATCAATGAGGTCCCTCCTTGAGCAACTCATGAAAAATCTACAAACTCAGGGGGAGACAAGTTGTAAGGATCAGGAGGTGCAGCGAAGAGATAATGATGATGAAGGCAATGATCCCGGTGCAAATAAAGAAAATGAGTCTGTAGATTTTCCTGCAGCTCAAGCTACACAAATTCAGGGGGAGCCGAGTACAGAAGGAGAAGTAGGAGGATCTGGAAAAGAAGCAGGTTCCTCGAGGGTTCTGGACAGTGACATGATTGATGCACTGAAGGACATAGAGGAAGAGCTTATGGATTTTGACGATGAAGAAGAAGAGTTAGAAGAAGGAGAATTTATTCCAGAGGAGGTTGTGGACTGGAAATCAGACGATGAAGTGTTGGATGATGAAGACGATCATGTCAATGAAGTTATAATCAATTCACAACCGGTCACGGAGCTATATGAAGGACAAAATCATAATGTGATTGACATTGACTATATCAAGGTAGCCTCAGTCGAGGACAAAGAACTTGAAGAGGCCGAGAAGGAGCCATCTAGAGCTGACTTGATAAATCTTTGGTTCAAGAAAGAGGAAAAGAAAGATCAGTTGAAGATGAAGAAGAAAATGAGAGTTCCAGGTGCTGGAAGCTTCTCAGGAGGCATTATAAGCTGGTTCTTTGACAAAGAACTGCAGCTATTTTTCTTGAAAAGAAGAGATGGCCTTCAATACTTGAGGCGAACACTGAGAGCGTTCAACTCTCTGCCCAAGATTGAGGTTAAGGAGCTAGCTTGGAAGGAACTGATTAATATAGGCGAAGACCCGTACGCTGAAGTCGTGGCAAGAATTATCAGGAAATTTCAAGCGACTCAAGCCAAGGACCGGAAAGAGGGTCGGGGATCAGTCGAGAACAGATCCTCATACAGGTAGGCCATGGGCCAGGATGGTATACAAACCTATGAGGTGTCTAAAGAAAGTGCCAATGAAATCGATGCCACAGAACGTTTTGAGCAACATGAAATGGTGGTACCTCGAGATTGACACTGCTGAAGCCATCATGGAGGATCAAGACGAGCAGGTCATTTTGAAGGTATATGATCCACTGCATTTGATAAACCTATCAAAGGACGACCTGAAAAAGCTTCATGATCAGCCTATCTTCTTTACTGAACCATGGAGATCTGAAGCCAGGAAGTTCCAAAAGGTAGTTAAAGTTTGTATAGATGCTGGATTATATGCAGGCAGTAGTATATATAGCTCTAGTACTTAAATTTGATGTAAATAATTAGAAGCTATCGTCAAGGGGGAGTCTGTTGGTACACCCAGTGTGACGATAGCAGTCTAATCGATCAGCATTTTGGTTTAAGTAATATTCTGAGTATTGAGAATTAACAAGTGTTTGTTATATATGTTATTTATGGTTGATATTTATCGGTGTTTGTGTGTTGGAACTTGATGTAACGTATTACAAGAAGTTCAAACATAAAGTTCAAAGATAAAATCAATCATAAGGTAATAACGTAAGTTTCATCACTTAAGTGTTTAAGTGTATTGGCTAGATTCGAATAGGTAAAGGAAGACATTCGAATCTGTGATAGATTCGAATGGGCTAGATTCGAGAGTGTCATTGTGGACAGACTCGAATGGGCCTTGGGCCAGATTCGAGTTTGGCCCACATCAGACTCGAATCAGGGTCTATAATTAGGGATAGACTCGAATCATTAGAAGACTTTTAGCAGAATTCGTGAGGAATTAAGCAAAAGGCGATCTCGAGTTTATCAGCTAGGTGAGTGCCGTTTCGGAGAGAATTAGTTCGTAGGATCGTTTGTGTGTCGTTCGTTCAGCGTCTAATAGTCTCCGTGTTCTGTTGGTTGAGAGTTGTCCGTCTAACCGTCAACGAGGATTCCGCACTCGTTCACGGATCCGCGTCTAGATAGATCTTGCAGTCGTAGACCTTACATTAAGGATGCCTACGAGTTTGTTTAGGGATGCACAAGATGTCAGCAAATTAACTGGTGGCATTGCGAAAAGAGATGAAATGCCTGTGACCCCGATATTAATCGTCGAAATATTTGATGTATGGGGTATTGGTTTTTTGGGACCATTCCCAAAATCATTTGGATACGAGTACATCTTAGTTGCAGTAGATTATGTTTCCAAATGGGTGGAAGCAGAAGCTACACGCACTAATGATAACCAGGTTGTGTGCAAATTTGTTAAAAAAAATATTTTAGCAAGACACGGTATACCAAGGGCTATTATTAGTGACGGAGGGTCACATTTTAATAATCAGCATTTCTCTAAACTCCTTAAACAGTATGGAGTTAATCATAGAATAGCAACACCTTATTATCCGCAAACTAGCGGAGAAGTCGAGATTTCTAATAGAGAGATCAAGAGAATCCTTGAAAAAACTGTCACGCCTGATCGTAAAGATTGGTCTCAAAAATTAGAGGATGTTTTATGGGAATACAGAACCGCATTTAAAACACCAATTGGTATGTCCCCATATAGACTTGTATATGGTAAGCTTTGCCATCTCCCAGTGGAACTAGAACACCGAGCTCTATGGGCTATCAAAAACACTAATTTTAATTTACATGATGCCGGTGTTGATAGGAAATTCCAACTGAATGAACTGGAAGAAATTCGTAGAGAAGCCTGCGAAAGCGCCAGAATTTATAAAGAAAAAACCAAGGTTTTCCATGATAGAATGACTAAAAATAAAATATTTACCAACGGAAATAAAAGTTTTGTTATTTAACGCAAGACTTAGATTGTTTCCCGGTAAATTAAAAAGTTAATAGACAGGTCCATTTATTGTAACGAATACCTACCCACACGGTGCGGTAGAAATACAAGACCTAAAAGGTGGCGAGCCATGTAAAGTAAACAGACATAGACTTATATTATATGTTCAATGGGTCACCGATGATATGTTAGTATCTGAACTTATCAGATTACAAGATCCTAAGATTAATTAATTAGTTTAGGAACAGTACATCTGGCTGAAGACGTAAAACTTAGCGCTTTCTGGGAGGCAACCCAGAGTATTTTGATTATTTGAATTTAATTGTTTTTAAGTATGTTTATTTGCTTATTTGTGTGCACGCAATTAAGTTGGGGAGGATTCATCCTCCTGAACTTGGTTGTGTTTAGAAGTAGGATTTAGATTAAATAATAAGACCCCGCATCAGAAAATAAAAAATTTAAGCACGTAGTAGAATTATTTTAACCTGATAATACAAGCGTAAGTTGGGAAGAATACACGTAAAAAAATTAAAAAATTAAAAAAATTAAAGAATTAGGGTTCCAAGACCAGTGCACGGCCCAGATCGCAAATGCAGAGGCCCGGGCACATGGGGGGGGGGGGGGGGCTCATGCCTGCGCTTGCCCTGTGGCCCGACGCGCTCAAAATCTTATAAAAATGGCAGTGATCATTCCATAAGTCCAAAACCCTAATTCCAGTTCCGGAAGACGGAGATTTCGATTTTCTAAGCCTAAAAACATAAAAAATTCGTCTTTTCTTCTGACGCTTGTTTATCTCAAAGGTTAGTAAGGTATACGCCCTATAATCCCTTTAACTTCATTCTACATCAGTTCCATTACGTTTTATCACGCATGCATGGGTTGAGTTCTTCGGAATTATATCGTTTTCATAGAAAAAGGGTTATTAATAATTTACAAATATTCATTTTATTAATATAAAAATTATTTTTGCAAAACTTTTGTAAAAATTATGCATTTTTCCGTATTTATTATAATTTATAAACTTTTTGTCGTAAAAAGGTGACATTTTTATTGATTATTTAAAGTTCTTGCATTTGATATGGTTAGATTGGGCTCACATTGTTGGTGAGACTTAGGGTTTGTTAATTATTATTGAAAAAGGGTGTTTAAACTTATCATGCATTATTTACGAAAAAACCCCACATTTTTAATCATTTGTTTTTGCACTATATTTAGATGTCAACCCAGTTTCATGCAAACGGTAGCAGTCCTGGAACTTCCCAAAAACCTAGAATGAGAACCCATGATCCTAGGGATGTTCGTTTCGAAAAACCACTCAATGGGGAGTTCCCTGAAATTCCACCAAACCTAACAATGGTAAACCTCCTAGATTTCACATAGAGCGTAGCATAAAAGAGTGTGACTTTGATAATTTCGAAATTTTAGAGTGTTTTGAGAGGTTAGGATGGGCTAAAGCCATACAATGGGAACTTCCATATATCCACACTAGTTTAGTCCAACAGTGGTTTGCCACAATGCGTAGGATTGAGAGGTCTAAGGAACACGCTTTCGAGCTAGTGGGAAGGGTAGGAAACTAAGAGGTGTTAATCTCTAGAGAATAATTATATGAAGAATTCTTAATTGACACCGAAACACCTCGTCCTATGGAATTTTGGACACTCTCTAATACCCAGGGGGATAGAATGCGTAGAGTTAACAAATGGACTAATCAGTGGGATCAAATGATAGCAACCGTTTTTGGTATTTCAATTAGAACCGCCCGGACCTATACCGCCTTCAACAGAGGTGATTTATGCCCTTTAGCCAAAGTTATGTGGAAGTTTGTTATCTTTAACATACTTCCGCGTCATCAAGACACCACATATGTGAAACCACAAGAAATTCTGGTAGTACATGCTTTAATGACTGGACACCTGACAATATCCGTAGGGTACATTATTATGCAAAATCTATGGGAATGTCATGTCTTAGGACAAGGGATAAGTTACCCCCATTGTAGGATGTTAAGCAAATTATTCGCGATAGAAAAGACTGTGTCTGAAGATTTACCCATACAGATCCTTAACCCAAATACCTTATAGTTTACAAGGTTTACGATGGTAGGGCTAGTTTCTGAACGTACTGAGAGAGGTTTCCAAATTCGTTGTCCAGAGTCTGCTAAAGTAACACAAATCCCTTTCAAAGCCCCAGAACCTATTCTAGAAAGACAGAATAATAAAGGAAAAGCCCGAATGGAAGTTGATGAAGATGATCAGAGGCCATGGAAGAGGGTCGAGACCGTTGATCTCGTTTGGGATCAAGTGCACAAGTTAAAGGAAACAGTTGGAGATTTAGTAAACGCAAACAACATTTTGATTAAAGAGGTCCAAATGCTTCGGGAAAATCCAAAGAAGAATGAGCAATTGTTTAACACGCACTCAGACTGGCTCACCAACCTTCAGATCACTATCGAAGAGTTTGAAGAAATTGTCACACCTCTGGCCGAATGATGAATTTTATAATTATTTAAATATTTATTTTAATTATGCGTGCTAAAACATTAAATATGGTTTTTAATTTTTTTTTTCTGATGTGGTAATTTAGTTTGTTTGGTTTGATTATTTATGTTTATTTGGATTGTAATAGTACTTTATTTTAATTTTTATTTTTAAAGTGTGATGTTTATTTAAGTTGAATTATAAAAAGTTGAATTTTGTTTGTTTAATTATTTGTTTGTTTAATTTCAATTATTATGAATAAGGAATATGTACCGATCTATCTTTCTATGTTCTTAACCGATAAATTAATCTTGATGTGATGAGGAGGTCACAAAAGTCTAAGTTGGGGAGGGTAGGTTATAAT
The DNA here is from genome assembly GCA_020465985.1 of Centrapalus pauciflorus. Taxonomy (NCBI): domain Eukaryota; kingdom Viridiplantae; phylum Streptophyta; class Magnoliopsida; order Asterales; family Asteraceae; genus Centrapalus; species Centrapalus pauciflorus. The sequence continues at coordinate 9,798 of JAANYP010004113.1, forward strand.
GATAAAATTAATTAAGTAATTTAGCCCTAAAAAAAATTTTAGACTACATTCTATATCAAAAATTAGAAAGATTTACAGCCCCGCATACCAAAACAGTAAAAAAAATGAAATTTTAGCAGAGTTGGGCTGGCCCTGCGCCCCATCGAGTTAAAAATCAGATTTGAGCCCCATTTCACCATTTTCACAACCTTAGAACAAGATGCTACGGTTGGGTGTGCGGCTTTCTCCCAAAAACATCATTTTTGTGCCCAAAATTTGCAATTGTAAGCTTCAAAACACCTACATTTCATAAATATCCAAGATCTAGGCTAGAAATCACCTCTTGGTGGGTGGTTTCATCCATTTTGAAGATCTTTGGGTAGAGAAAGTGTGGATGAAAAAAAATAGATTTGTATCAAGTTAAGCTTCCAATCACCAAGATTAGTGTTTTTATTGAGTTATTGCAACTTATTTCATACTTTTTGAGCAAAAATGAAAGCTTGAGCTTCATGGTCATCCATGGAGTTTTCATGGTGATTTTGACTTTTTAAAATCAAAGTATGTGAAATTGCATGATTTTGATGATAACCTTGATGTATGTTCTATTAGATATGTGTTTATTTGTTAAATTTGTTAATTTGTCATGGTTAATTTGTAGAAATTAATTTAAATTTAAAAAGTTGGTTGCCTAAATAATATTGTTAAAATTATAAAAATTTGGGTGATTAGCTTAAAAATTAATTTTATGTGCTAATTGGTTTTTATTAATATATGATAAATTTTTAGTGCTTAAAATAATGGCAAAGTATAGACTATATATATAGGATGCAAAATGTGAGCGTAAAAGAGTGTATATATATATATATATATATATATATATATATATATATATATATATATATATATATATATAGTGCATCTTTTAAGTGAGCGTAATTGTGTAAATTGCAATTATAGGTTACATTATTTAATTTATCTCATACATATTGTGGTTGGTTCGCACAAATTATCGATGCCAAGGAGAATGAGACAGAGAACCCAAAATGTTAATGTCCCAATAGATTGGTCTCCAAACCTCCTTTATCCCAACACCCCGAACATATTAAAACACATTTGTTTTTATATAAGAAATATTCAAATAAAGTGTTGATTGAAAAGAGAGTTAAGGGGAGTGATTTTTGAGGATTACGTGACCCCATATCTTTTTGACTATTTAGGGTGGGAAGGTGTGTTTGAGTTGGGTGGTAATGATATCTATCAGTATGATGTAGTCGAGTGGATGTCTACCCTACGGAGGGAGACGGGTCATTCAACGAGTGAATTTAGGTTAATAGGTACCGTCCATGGTAGGGACGTGGCGATGGATGCACAAATCCTTCACAATTACTTAATTTAGATACTAGGGTAGGCTACCAAGGGTCTAACCAGCAGGGGTACGAGTATAGGAATGAGGCCCAATTGGCATTCACTGATATGACTTGGTTAGGTTAGTGGGCGGAGCAGATTAATAGAGTTTTTATCCCATCCAATTTGGAGTCCGAGTCCTCCACTTCCTACAGCCGAAAGGCTTTATCTACAAGGTGTAAGGAGCTTCACAAGATTCTTGTGAATAACATCTTACCTCGTGATAGTGACCTGACCAAAGTCAGGCATAGAGATATCACAGTCCTTCACGCCCTTCTTAAGGGTAGGTCCGGACTGTCCTTTGCATGGACAGTTATGAATGATTTATGGGCCATGTACGACACGAGAGAGAGGACGATCATCCCCCATGCTTGGTTGATCTCCAAGTTCCTTGAGAGGACGGGCTCACTTTCGCCCGATTCCCTGCTATCCACCATTTCGGCGACGTTCGTTACGGCCGCCATGTTCCCTACCTTGATTTTTAGAGAAGTTGACGAAGGGCTCGAGATATTCGACAAAGAGACAAATAAGTCGTATATGGAGGACTATACTGAGGATGAGAGGAGAGAGAGAGAGAGGAGAAGGCCGCCAATGAGGCAGAAGTTTGGCATTCTGAGCTGAATCTAGGTGCGTCTACCTCGCGCAGTCGAGGTAATGACAGTTTTGATTTTGACCGCATGATGAGGCGGATTGAGGATATAGCCGTGGGTCAGGGTGAGTTCCAAGAGGATGTGACCCAGAGGCTAGATGAGATGAAGAGGCGTATGACCCATATTTATGATAGGGTCGATCACTTAGCGGGTCGGGTAGATCAGTTACAGGATGGGCAAAGAGCCCTGGCATATCAAAATTCCTATTACCAGCACCATGACTTGGCATATTGGGAGGGAGTCCGACATCACGAGGACTCCGTAGCCGGTATGCCATATCAGTCTTATGAGGAGTACATGATACCACGACTACCAGGCCTATAACCCTGCCGTAGATACTTATTTGCGCTATCCGGTGCATGGCAGGCAGGACCTCCCAGACCCGATGCCTCCTCACTTGGTTCCGCCGACTGCACAGTTCACCCATGGCCAGAACCCGTATACCGACTTCTTCAACAGCGTCTTCGGTCCCCCTCCGCCGCCTCCTCCATTTGAATGATCGGGTACTATCTTTCCCTATTCTTTACTTTTCTGTTTTACTTTTATGTTATTTTATTTTAGTTTGTTATGCATTTAATTTCTTTATCGTAATTTTTAGTTTTATTTATTTTTTTCTTAGCCGAGTCCTATTTAGAGTTTATAATGTTTAAATAGTCTGTCATGTCTTCCCCATTTGAGTCTTGTTTGCCGATCAGGCCGTGGAACACAATGATACATAGAAAATACATGTGCGACGGAATTGGCTAGTGTTGACAGGATATTTTATAATTAAGAAAAAGAGTCGTAGTAATAATTAAAAGTTTTGCAATGTAAAATGAATTCAACTACGTTAAAATTTATTTGGGCTTAAATATAAGTAACGTGTCAAAATATTTTAGAAACCCATGCAATAAGGGGGAGAACTTAATCATGTTTTAGCCTCAAAAGTAATTTAACTGTAGTCTAGATGGTTAGGGAAATTAAGTCCGTAGGGGTACCATTCATGCCTAATCCCCTAAAATCATTTGGTTTGGGAGCGGTTGACTGAAATCTCGTTACATGGACCATCTAGCTAATCTAGAGAAAAGAATGTAGATAGAAGCATGATGTTAAAAAGAAAATTTTTCGTAAACATGCAAAGAGGAAAAAGATGGTCGGACCACACCATTTCGGACCATCCGAATTCGGTCCTTCCACTGTCCCTATTTCGGACAAATCCAATTCGGCTATTTAACTGTTCATCCGAATTCGGTCCATAAGTCCATCCGAACTTAGGTCATCCGACTTTGGTCCCCCCAAGTACTGCTGTTCATCCGGATTAGGACACACATCCGAATTTGACCTTCATCCGAATCACTATTCATCCGAAATCGACCCATCCGAAGTCTAGCCATCCAAAATCAACCCATCCGAACCACTATTCATTCGAAATCATCCCATCCGAATTCACACATCCGAATTCGGTTAGCCCATCCGAATCACTGTTCACCCGAACTCATCATCCGAATTCAGAACATTCTGATTTCGGTGCAACCCATCCGTGTTCAGTTTCCACCTCTAAGATATCCAATTTCTTAATCAGCACCTATACTCATAACTTCTCGTGAAGCTCTTGTACTCGGATCTGAGAACAGACCACCAGTTCTCTATCCTGATGAGTACGAACAATGGAAAGCCCGGTTCCTGAAATTCGTTGGAATGCAACCTCTCGGGAATCTGATGCTTCAATCAATATCCGAAGGACCCGTCATCTACTACAGAGAGATAGCTGCCAGACCCGAGGCTGACCCTCCTGTCCTAGCCTCAAAAGTTGAAAGAGAGCCGGCAAATGACGCCGAGAGGGATCGCCAGCACGCTGATAAGAGGGCAGAATATCTGATTTATCAAGCCCTCCCCACTGATATTTTGGTAGGTGTAGACAGTAAAATGTTTGCAAAAGAAATGTGGGACGAGCTGGAAATCCAAATGCTGGGGGCAGATCTTGATGATCGTGCCAAAATTGAGGAGGCAAAGGCAAAGTTTTCAGAATTCCGCACCAAAGACGGGGAATCTCTGCAATCCACGTTCACCAGGTTTTGTGCAGTCCTTAACGAATTGAATAAACTGCACATCAAGAAGGATCGGGATGACATAAACATCCAATTCTTTGCCGCCTTAGCCCCCGAGTGGCAGCTTGCATGTAGGGCTACGAAAAGAGTCTTGAACATTCCTGAGGTATCCATAAATGTCGTCTTTAAGGAGCTTAAGAAATATCAAGGGGATGTGGATCAACAAAAGCTGATGGCAAATCAATTGGCCTCTCTACTGCTATCAGCCAACACAGGGTTGAAACCGAATGATTCCCTAGCCTTGATCACCAACACGCAGATTCCGACACCATCTTTTGCTCCTGGCTCTTCATCGTCTCAGTACAGGTATGCTTCCCCTCCGCGTGAGGTCTATGATGAGGAGGAAGCTACGATCCAAGAACAGATTGCCTTGTGGACCAACCGTCTCCAACAACGACGGTTCTCCAACAAGACCAACAACCAACTCCGATATGACACTGGTCCTCGGAGGTACTCAGATGATAGGAGGGATGACCGCCGCGATGACTATCGCAGAGATGACTACCGCAGGGATGACAAGGATGATCGCCGGTTTGATGACAGACGCGACTATCGCGATGATCGCCGTTATGAAAGGCGTGACGAAAGGCGAGATGACAGGAGAGATGACAGGCGGGACGATCGAAGGGATGATCGTCGGGATGACCGCCGGGACCGAAGGCGTGATGATAGCCGCGAGCACCGTCGGCCCGACAAGAGGCCGGCGGAAAGAAGAGAGGAGAAGCCAAGAGCAGACGAGCCAAAGGCCACTGATGAACGTCTCTGCTACAAATGTGGCAAACCGGGCCACTTTGCTAGGGAATGCAAGAGTAACTTTGAGAGAGACGTTGCTTATTACGAAAGAAAGCTCGACGCTGCAAAGAAGAAATCGGATGCGTTGGCCCTCGTCGCCCAGGAGGACTACTGTGATGCTGAAGATTCTGAAGACGAGGATGAAAAGGGCAAGAATTGCTATATGGTTGATCGTCAGGGGTTGGAGACTTGTACTGATGTCACTGCTGCAAATTCAGACATTGCTGCTGAGGGGGAGACAATGAAACATCCACCAGCATGTCTGATGACTACAACCGACGATCCTGAATGCTCCACATCCGGTTCCGAGTCCAGTGAGGTATATTCCTTTTACATCCTGCACATGTAAATAAATTATTTGTAGATAATGAATGTACATTACACACACAAATACTTGATCTACAAGATAGATTAAAAGCTGAAACTGCAAAGTGTGTACAGGCTGAACATCAAGCTCATATTCTAAAAGAATCATCTGAATTATATCATGCAAAATAGTTAACTAATCATAATGATATAAAACAGATGTTGATAGAAAAAGTAGATGTTCAGGATAGGAATATATACCTTGAATCTTGCATGGAAACGCTTTCAAAAGAAAAACTCTCTTTAAAAGAAGAAATTTCTGTTCTTACAAAACAATTAGATGTGGTAAATATGGAAAATATAGACAGTTTAGAAAAATACAAAATGATTGAAGAAGAAAGGATAAGTTTGTACGCAAGAATAAAGACCTTTGACGATGCATTTTTGAAAAGGGGTCAAACAGAACAAACTATCCATTTAAATCAGCCCAAAGAAACTAGGTATTACCATTCTAAACAGGGAATTGGTTTTAAAAATCCTAAATATTTGGAAAGAGCACAAAATGTCTTACCTGTATTTTATGACATGAATTATATGGGAGCCGGTATAAAATCTTTCTTTTTTGAGTCATCAAAAGAAGTTTTAAACCAAGAAAATGAGAAACGTGTTGCGCGTAAAGATAAAGAAATTTCTTTTCATTATGAAGAACTTAACGAGAGTTATTCTTCTAGAGTACCCACTTTAAGGGAAGATCTCACGTCAACTTATTCAGAAACTAAATTGAACACTGAAACTGAAAAATCAACTCCTCAACTTTATATTCCTGCAGAAGTTCTTCAACAACAAATCATTGTTTTAGAAAAGGAATTGAAGTCGTCTCAAGAGAAAGCACTTGATCTTCAAGATGCTCTTCTTAAGAGAGAAGAAGAATTGGTAAATCAATCTTTTCAACAAACTGTGGAAGTCACTGTCTACAGAGAAAATTTTGAAATAGTTTCACAACAATTGAAAGATCTTTCAAAACAACAAACACTTTCTCATTCCCAAAAAATTCCATGTATGTCATCAGATAAAGGTAAGGCTACAGCTGAAACTTCTTCTATCTTTGTCAAAGGTGAGTGCTCAAATGCTTTCAAGAATGAGGTTTCTAAAAAGACTCAGATAAAATCCAAGTCTTTTAAGAAACCCACTCACCACAAAAAAGAAAAGTTTGTCAAGTCTAAATCTTCCATGCTTACTGACTCTAATCGTTTTGTTCCTACAGATCATATAAGGAGAGTCCCAAAAACCACCATGCAGGATTTTACAAGTTTTTCTGTGAAGAAGGCTTTAATGCCAAGTGAATTTGTTACTAGAGATAGGATGTCTGTAATCTCTAAAGACAATTTGTGTAACAAAGTGTGTGACAATGTTTGTAATGATGTACCGAATTCTACTATTCCGTTAAAGTACTCTTTCAAGGATTTGTTTAATCTATGTCCAACAAAATATAAACGACATGTTCCTGAAATGAATGCCTTTGTGCCTTATCCTGTTAAACGTATTCGGAAAAAGAAAACTAAAAATAGTGCATCATCGGCCACAAACAAAATTGAGACATGTCCGTTGCCAAGGCCCAAAACCAAAGCAACGGTCAAGAAGGTCTCAACAAGACAAAAACCGAAGGCAATTTCAGCGCCTAAGGTTCCAAAACCCAATAAATCCAATCTTCAATGGATTCCAAAGGGTTGTGCATCTGGACCACACACAAATGCTAGTTGGGTTTCTAAATCTGTACACGTGCCATATAAATCTGGAAGTCCTAACAAAAAGGGACCCATATTGAGGTGGGTACCCAAGGTTGTGTGATCTTAATGCAGATGGTTCTTGGTTACTTCTGATCAAGACCCGTGCTTCAAAGAAATGGCTTCTAGTTACCTTAGACTAGGACCCGTTCTTTTGCTTGTCGGTTGTGCTTAAACCGACACGTTTGGCTTCTGTGCACACAGCCCAGGACCCGGTCTTAACTCATCATGTTTTCTGAACATCTCGGTTCAGAACACGGTTTGATTGTGAATTAAAAATGGATGTGTTTGAATGCATATAGTTTTTCATTATATGAACTTATGTGTTTTTCAGGCTAAGTCCATTTGGTATATGGATTCGGGTTGCTCCAAGCACATGACAGGAAGAAGAGAATTGTTTTCCAACGTTGTTGAACAGTATTGCGGAACTGTGAAATTCGGGAACAACCATCAGGCTCAAATAAGAGGATACAGGGACTTAGTTCTAAATAATCTGGTCATCAAGGATGTTGACTATGTTGAGGGGTTATCTCATAATCTTTTTAGCATAGGACAGCTCTGCGATAAAGGACTAGAAGTAACATTTAGGGCTAAGAACTGCAGTGTTAAGAACATGGATGGAAAAGAAATCTTGACTGGTTCCCGAAAATCTAACCTTTACACCATTGACGTATCTAAGCTTGTAGTAAAGGATAACATTTGTCTACTATCAAAAGCCTCTTCAAAAGACTCTTGGTTGTGGCATCGAAGATTATCCCATTTGAATTTTGATAACATCAACAAGCTGGCTGCGAAGCAATTGGTCAAAGGACTTCCTGAGTTGCGCTACGAAAAGGACAATCTGTGCGGAGCTTGTGAGAAAGGAAAAATGAAACGATCATCTCACAAACCAAAGCCCGAACCATCAACAAAAAGAGTTTTGGAGTTACTTCATATGGATTTATGTGGACCGATGAGAACTCAAAGCATAAATGGAAAACGATATGTGTTGGTTGTCGTTGATGATTAATCTCGATATACCTGGGTCAGGTTTTTGCGTTCCAAGGACGAGACAGCTCAAGAAATCATTGATTTTATCAAGAGTGTCGAGACCCAACAGCAGCTGTCAGTACAATCAATCAGATCAGATAACGGCACAGAGTTCAAGAACTCGGTAGTGGAGGGCTTCCTTCGATCCAAGGGGATTCAGCATCAATACTCTGCTGCTCGAACACCTCAACAAAATGGGATCGTGGAAAGGCGTAACCATACGCTAGTAGAAGCCGCTCGTACAATGCTCACATACTCAAAGCTACCTCCGTTCTTGTGGGCCGAAGCCGTAGCAACAGCATGTTATACACAGAATCGCTCCATCATTCATAAGCGCTTTAACAAAACTCCTTACCAACTCTTTTTGAATAAAGTACCATTTATCAAGTACTTACGTGTATTTGGTTGCAGGTGCTATGTGCTGAATGACAGAGACAACCTCGGGAAATTTAACGAAAAGGCTGATGAAGCGATCTTCATTGGATACTCATCCAACTCGAAGGCGTATCGCGCATTCAATACCCGAACCAGAACAGTCAATGAAAGTGTGCACGTCACATTTGATAAGTTGGCTGAACTGGCACCCGAAGTTGATCAATCAGGACCACACATTACTCAAATGCCTGGAGACTCTTCGAATAACCCCATTTCTTTTTCTTCTTCTGATTTGGTTAATTTATTTGATCCTTTTTATGTTGAATTTTTCGGTCCTAACGCTAGTGTGTCTAATGTTGTTAATAATGTAGGTAATCCTTCCAGTTCAACTGCGCCGCAAAGTTTCTCCACTCCATCTTCATTAACATATCCTCATCCATCCACATCATCCACCGACACATCCGCAGTTGAATCTACTCCTATAATACCCTCACATATAATACCAACGATTCTTCCTTCACCCGAACACTCGGAAATTGAACCAGAACCTGTGGTACCATCATTTGAAACCATTGACCATGAATCCTCATCCATTCCCATATTAACCACAGAGGTTCCATCCCGAGCACCCCTACCACACGAGATCAAATGGACCCGCAGTCACCCAACAGAACAAATCATTGGTGACGTAACAACAGGAGTCCAAACTCGTAGGGCATCTGCTAATGATAGAGCCCGCTCGTGTGGATGAAGCACTGACAGATCCGGATTGGATAGTTGCAATGCAAGAGGAACTCAACCAGTTTGAACAGCTAAGAGTATGGCGGTTAGTTCCCAAGCCAAAAGACCGCACTGTCATCGGAACTAAGTGGATCTTTAAGAACAAACGAGATGAGAACGGCATTGTGATAAGGAATAAAGCAAGACTTGTTGCCAAAGGCTACCGAGAACAAGAAGGGATAGATTATGACGAGACCTTCGCTACAGTTGCACGGATCGAAGCAATCAGAATCTTCTTGGCGTACGCGGCACACAAAGACTTCAAAATGTACCAAATGGATGTCAAGACTGCCTTTCTAAACGGTGAACTTAACGAGGAAGTGTATGTTGAACAACCACAAGGCTTTGTTGATGCACATAAACCTGACCATGTTTCTGTGCTAGATAAGGCCCTCTATGGTTTAAAACAAGCACCTCGAGCATGGTATGATAGTCTTTCGAATTTCCTTATTTCTGCCGGTTTTTATAAAGGTGTGGTGGACACAACTCTGTTCACTAAAAGGGAAGGCCCACATATAATGCTAGTACAGATTTATGTTGACGATATTATATTTGGATCTACTGACAGTAATTTTTGTAAGGATTTTTCAGCCCTAATGGAGTCTCGGTTTGAGATGAGTATGATGGGGGAAATGAACTTTTTCCTCGGATTACAAGTCAAACAACTTGAGGATGGGATTTTTGTGAACCAGTCGAAATATACTCTTGACATTCTCAAGAAGTATAAGTTAGACTCTTGCACGAGTATCGCAACTCCCATGGCCTCCAACTGTAAGTTAGACACCGATCCTTCCGGGAAAAGTGTCGATAATACAACTTACAGAGGGATGATAGGATCCTTACTGTACTTGACTGCCAGTAGACCGGATATAGTGTTTTCAACATGTCTTTGTGCTAGATTTCAGGCAGACCCAAAAGAATCACACCTAACTGCGGTAAAACGCATTTTTCGTTATCTTAAGGGTACACCCGAACTTGGTCTATGGTATCCAAAAGGAACCGATTTCGATCTTACCGCGTTTTCAGATGCTGATTTTGCAGGTTGTAGAGTGGACAGAAAAAGCACATCGGGAGGAATACAGTTTTTAGGCGATAGACCGGTGAGTTGGTCTTCCAAAAAGCAGAATTGTGTATCCACATCCACAGCTGAGGCTGAGTATGTAGCGGCTGCAAGCTGTTGCTCTCAAGTGCTGTGGATGAGAACACAATTACGCGATTATGGGTTCTCACTCACCAATATCCCGATTTACTGTGATTCTCGAAGTGCAATTGCCATCTCCTGCAATCCCGTGCAGCACTCTCGAACAAAACATATAAATATCAGGTATCATTTTATTAAAGATCACGTTGAAAAGGGAACCATTGAGTTGTATTTTGTTGGCACGGAATACCAACTAGCGGATATATTTACTAAGGCTTTAGACGAACCTCGTTTTCGGTTTTTAGTATCTCATATCGGCATGTTGAATCCACCTTCAAATTAAATATCAGATATTGTCTTAAATAATTCTATTTTAATCTATCATGATTGAAATTCCTTTATTTTAGAAAATAACTGTTATTTAAATTTAAGGATTATGTCACAAGATTGAAACTCAATCTTTCCTTATCTGCGTATATTTTTAATAATCAATGATCCTGATAAATTGCTGTGTGAATTGTTCATCATGGAGTGGGATGCAAACAATATCCAGGTTTGTCGGTACTTGTAAGGCTTAAAGAAGGGTTGTCGCGTTTAAAATCTGAAAAAGGAAAAGGAAAAAGGACCGGTATTTAGTTGAGGGGGAGTAGAGTTAGGATTTTTAAATTCTATAATTCTGTGTTTCTTGTTATTTTTATTTTTATTTTTTTGTTTGTTTGTTTTGTTTTAGTTAAATTTTTTATTTTAGGATAGACTTAATTTTAATTTAATTTTAAGTGTTAATTTAATAGGTCAGAAAAATCACAAAAAGATTTTATCTTTCAAATTTATCAAAAAGCCAAAAAGATTTTAGTTTACTTCATTTCATTTTATTTTAACTACAAAATTAAATAAAATACCAAAAATATTTTTATTTTATTTTATGTTGCATTGGACCAAAATTTCTTTTTGTGTTTAATCTCCTAAAAACCCAAAGCATTTTTTTGTTGTTGCTTGTGTTTGTTGAGTCCAAAAACCGGCGGCCCATTTCAATGAACCGCGCGGATCTCTCTGACCCGACCCATGACCCGTGCGAATATATATGGGTGGTCAAAGAGTCAATTTCTTCACTTTCAAGACATTTCATCTTCTTCTTCTTTCTCTCATCGACGAACACCACCGCCCACTTCCACCATTGTTGCCGATTTCAAGCTTTTACTCCATCGTTTTCTTCGGTTTTTCTTGCTTTATTCATCATCTGCATCACCAGGTAACACTTCTTTATACTTATTTCAGTCTTTAACTTAGTAGTTTACTTGTTTGATTTTCAAAATATTTCCATTTTTTTTCATTTCGGTTTTTACACTTTTTAGGTAGTTTAATGTGTTATATTTCCTTAGTAGTAGTTAGATAAAATGTTCAGTAGGTTATTTCAGTTTAGGATCTATAATTTCATGCATTTTCAGTAACATTTTAACTGTTCACGTTTATATCTTGCATGAACATTAACTGCACTCATGCAGTTTCGGATGTCCGAATTCGGACCACCACCCGAATTCGGATGTCCGACTTAGAATAATTTCAAAATTTTTCAAAGTACAAAATCACATTTCGGACCACTGTTGATCCGAATTCGGTTCACTGTTGATCCGAATTCGGACCATCACATCAGGGTCAAAATTTTCAAAATTGAAAATTGTCTAAGTATGTTCACAACTATGCATCCGAATTCGGATGATACCCGGATTCGGTCCTCATCCGAATTCCAGGTACCATCCGAAATTGGAACACTTTCATTTCATTGCATGCATTTTCACAAGTCAAAATCCGAATTCGGACCATGTTCACACCACATCCGAATTCGGACCACCATCCAATCATATCATGAACTACACTTCGGACCACCATCTGAATTCGGTCCCCATGTATCACATCATCCGAATTCGGTCCCACTCACTTCATTCATGCATCATTCCATTTCGGACTGATCCGAATTCGATGACACTGTTCATCCGAATTCGGACCATCCGAAATCCAACACTTAGGATTTTTTTAATTTTCATTTTTCTTGTTTTCCATTTCTGCATTTTCATATAAATTAAAAAAAAAATCACAAAAATAGTTCCATCCAAGTGCATCATTGATTAAAGTTAGGATCAGTGTTTGTTAGTAGAATTTTATTTACTAATAAAGACCCGATGTTAAACAGATCAGACAATTTCTATTTCACACTCATCTAGACTTCACATCAATGCTTTATCATATCAAGTCTTATGATTCTAACTTTGTTGCACTTTGCAGGAAAATGGATCCCGCAATTGTTCTTACCATACCCCATCCTCCTATCCCTAACAACAACGCTCAGCTACCCGAGGAATCCATTCTGCCGAGCGCCGAGTTTGTCGAGTTTATCCCCCATAACTGGCAACTCGACGTCTCTATCCTCCCAAAAGAATCCCAAACCCTTGCCTTTGACATTCTCATCCGCCATCCCATATATCATGCCCTTTCCACAGCCATAGCCGTTCCCCAAATTTACCTACAACAATTTTGGAACAGGCTACAATTCATAACTGACCCTGAACCTCACTTCACCTCCACCATTGACTGCGTTCCAGTCAGAGTCACAACCGCAGCCATCCGTCACATCCTTCGTCTTCCCATACAAGACTATCTTCCCTCAGTTGACTCATTCGACCCAAACCCATCCGTCTCAGAAGCCCTATCTGAAATTCAAACCCTAGGGTATGACGGCCCTCTCACCAAACCTTCCGACTTCCGCACCAAAAACCTTCAGTCCCACTGGAGGATCCTCTTCGATGTGCTGAATAAGTGCCTAACAGCCAAGCATTCCGGTCACGACTCAGCGTCGGCCCAGGTATTAGCCATGTTCACTGGCTTTGCCTTCGACCGACACGTGGACTATGCGGCTTTCATTTTTGAAGAATTAAGAAGAGTCCACGTGGAAAGAAGCACAAAGAAAGGACGCAAGTATGTCCCCTATCAACGATTCCTTCAGCTCATCATTCAATGCGCAATGGATCAGGACGAAGACATTCATGAGCGTCCGGAAGCTGATGTCTACCCCACCGTGGCTATCCAGAAATTGACTTTGCCAAAGGGGACCCCGACAGTACAGGTGATGAAAATTCCATTATCGACTCTGACAAGGTCGAGGGGTACAAATCGGGTAAGGGAATATATGAGAGAATATTATCCGGATGAGTCTCAGTCTGAATCGACTGAGACTAACCAGTCCGAAGGTGAGCAACAAGAGAGTGAGAACGAGGGAGAAAGGATGGATGTACAACAATCACTGGGTTATGGTGAGAGGGAGGCTGAGAGTGTAAAGGAGGGAGCTGCAGGTGACACGGCAGAGACGGCGGATTCTGAACGAACCGTCTCTGTCGTAAGACCGAGGGATATGCAATCCGAGGGAGAACCAAGCCCCATTAGCCGGACTCCCACTCAAAAGACCGTTAGTCCAGCGGTCGCAACAACCCCCACCATCCACTTGGTTTCCCCTCAAAGGGAAACCACTTCATTTCACGGGGATCTTCCACACACGCCATCGCCCTCTCATTCGGAGAGTGGCGGTGTTGAAAGAGGTCACACTCCTCTCCTCGTGACCGACCTTCCTTCGCCCACGATTCCATCCCCACAAATTGACACCGTGCACGATGCCTTTGTGGCATCCCCAAGAGCTGCCTCCGTGGCAGCTCCGAAAACTTCCAGATCTGAGCATCCCGTAGTGGAGCCAGAGATGACGGAAGGAAGACCGGGAGTGGCTCAATCTACGCCGTCCACTTCCGGCCATCTCCCCATCAATTTGGAGATGTTAACGGCAGCATTACGTGCTGCCGGAGTTATCACCCGGGCTGACCTGGACGCCCAAAGGGAGGCAGCCGAGGAACGACATACCACCCTTCTTTCTCTTATAAAGGGTAAGGGTGTCGCCTCCGAAGCCGGCCCCTCACCAGGATCCCATTCAGTCCAACTTCAAATGGCGGAGCTCTCTGACAAACTGGAAGCACTTAATCGCCTAATCCTTCAAGTCCAAGAGCAGCTCAATTCAAGGATGGATCGCCTTGAGTCGGCGGTTATAGATCTTCAGTGCCGCAGCAGAGACCGCCGAGGGGTCTGAATTTCTGGGGTCGGGGGAAAAGGCACAGGAGGCTCAGGAGTACATGCTAATAGAAGACGAGCCGATGGTCGAGGGTCCAGCTCCACTGGATCCAATGACAGCCATGGTAGAATTTGAGGAGCCACACGAGAAGGTTGAAATCATATTAGTTTCTGATTCAGATTCTGATACCGAGGACACCCAACCACTTTTAACTCCTAAGCCTGAACCTGATTCTCCAACCAAAAAATCCTCATCCTCTTCTTTCGATTTCCTGAATTCACCACCAGAGCCCAACAGGAAGACATACTCTCATCCATCCAAGCTCCCCCATCACTAAAAGAATCCCACATTACAGTCAGCCCACCAAGATCCCCAAGCCCTCCACCAGTCCAACAAACCCAACGCTCAGGTCCCTCCCCAACAAAAAGGGTTGACTGCTTCGATGAGACTCCGGAGGGTCCTGGAGTGTACAGAAAAGACGATTTATTCTGGGTAGACCACTACACCAAAGGAAAAGTTCATACACTGCCGCAGGAAGAAAAAGACCAAATGCGTCAAGAACGGCGGGGGACAATTATAAAGCTTCTTGAAGCCAAAAGATCTGAAATCGAAGAACCCCCCGTTCAAGGCCAGAAAGAATTTCTGCAAAACTTTCCACCGGAGAAGTTTCAAAATCCATATCTTGAAGAAAGGTTCAAGATGGTTTTCAGAAAGAAGCCTGGAGCCTTCAGCAGACGCCTTGTCATGGAACTTACGAATGTCTCCAAAGCTGAACAGGCTGAATACTACCAATTAATGCTCCGGGAACAAAGGTCTAAGGTGTCAAAGTCAAAGATCAAAAAGCTCAAGACAATCACGATGTGCAAAAGAGCCAGAGTCTTCTATCCCTCCTACCAAGTGGAAAGAGAAGATGGGACGGGAGATGACATCTTCGAGTATGATCTTGACTTCATAAGTGCAGATGACGTTGAATTCCTTCACAATAGTCTGAAAAATCGCATCAAGAAACGTCTATCGCACATGACCGCAGTAGGAGCCCTAGTACGAAGCATGAATCGCCGATCGATAATAATGTGCCTAAGAGATTTTCAGATGGCGATCGAAAGTGCTATGGTTAAGGTAGGGCTACGTGCACCGGAACAAGACAGCTTTCTCCTAGCCCACCACCCGGCCTACAGAGTTATACTTAAAGGAGATCCGGGTGTTATTTTTGTGAACTACAAGGGCTACAAAAGGTATATGCGCTTTGAGGATCTACCTTGCTATTCCGATGGTACACTTCGACTGGTTCGAGCTGCTCTCACAAAGAAAGTACAAGATTATGATGCTCAACCAGATCCTGAACAGAGATGCTCACCTACGGAGATACAGAATACACTCAGCGGCATAGACTACCTGAACGAGCGGCTACATACTAGACAAGTAACCAGACGATTCGACGTCATACTTGGTCTTCGTGAATCCACAGATCATGCCCGCGTTCCAGGACCTCCTAAGTGATCGAAAAGGGGGAGATTGTTAGATTAATTATTTCGATCCTAGGAGTTATTTTGTAATATTTATTATCATTGTAATTTGTCTTGTATTTATTTCTATGTATTTCATGTTTATGTAATAGTATAGGGGCCATTGTTGCCAAGTCTTGTAAGTTAATTAATGGAGCCTATAAAAGGCTCCTAGGGTTTACTTTTGACAAGACACAGTTGACATTTGAATTCTCACCAGCCGCCACTGTTCATCAATATTATAACATTCATATTGCCTTCTTTCTTATTAAACACATTTATTGAGCTAGTTTTCTTCATGTGTTTGATGAGATAATCATTGAGGTGCTGAATACATACGAGATTTAATATTAAAATTATGACATTTATAGCACTCAACTTTTGACTTATCAAAAGCTGGTTTGCCTTCTGTTCTGGCTTGAAAGTTGGTCCTTCCAGTTCTTTTAAGAAACCTTTTGGCCCTCATGGTCAGCATTGCATGTTGCCACTTTAAATCCATCTCTTCAAGATCATCTGGATGAATTTGTTCTAAATCTTCAGCATTTAGAGCAAATAGTCCATCATTGGCGACAAAAGCCTCATAGTGAGCTTCAGCAGAGTTGCCATCACCACCTGAAAGGAATCACTGCTATTAGATTTTTCAGAAGACAGAAGAGCAGTACTGTGATTATAAGAAAAGGATTTCTTTTTAGTATCAATCTCAGTCTCAAACACTCTCAGACTGTTGTACAGATCATCCAGTTCTATCTCATCAAGAGTGTCTTTTGTTCTCCATTGTGCAGCATAAACTGTCCATTCTTCTCCAAGAGATCTGAGAAACTTTCTGTTGACTTCATCTTGATACAGACTGACTTTTGCACTTTCTAATTCACTTATCAGTTTGTTGAACCTGTCAAAAATTTGAGTAAGGTTTTCATTCTTGCCACTAGAAAAGTTTTCATACTGCTGTTTCAAAAGATCCTTTTGATTTCTCTTGGTACTGGCATTACCAGCAAATCTTTTCTCTAAAGCATTCCAAAGAGAATGAGCAGTATAAAATTTTTTGAACTGATGTTGATAAGAATTAGGAATGGCTATTTGTAAAAGTGTAAGAGCTTTCACTTCATTCATTCTAGCCTTTCTTTCAAGTTCAGTTTCTGGAGGAGTTTTGACTGGTTTTCCCTCATCATCAAGTTCTGGATCAACTACAGGAGGAAATTCAACAGTTTCCCATATGGCATAATCAATAAATTGAATATGCTGTTTAATCCTGAGTTTCCACATCTCAAACTCAGTGGGTTTGAGCATAGGCACTTTGAGTCCTTGCCCAGATCCACTACTACTATTTTCAAATTCCATTGCAAAAGATTAAAAATTTAAAAGAAAACTTTCGACTTTGAAAAACAAAGAACGACCTGTGGCTCTGATACCACTTGTCAGGATCTAAAAGTAATTAACCAAGACTAACTGATTTGAATTTATCAGAGTATAAATCATTAATCTTACTTTGAATCAAAGTTTAATTAAGAAGTTTGCGGAATAACACTTAATTATTTTAACAAAAGCTTTCAGAATCAATAACAGATAATCACAAGAAATAATCAAGACTGCTTGTATTGCTGATTTCAATTATTACAGTCACCTCTAATCTGTTTGATTAGACGAAGAACACAAACTGTTCTTAGGGTTTTACAACCTTAGAGGCTTATGAAAACTTAAACAAAAAACAATTACAAACTTGAATATGCAGAAAACTCCTATACAATAGAAAGACCTATTCTATGTATTTATATTGCTTCTTGATATGTTTCCTTGAAGGACTATGACTTCTCTAATAGTAGATATGCTGGAATCTTCGTGTAGATATCTTTTCCTGAAAATCAGCACTTTCCGTTTATGAAACTGTTGAGCAGCTTGAATCACTTGACAGCTTGAACAGAGCAGCTTGAGTTGATTTACTCTGGCAGCTCGAGTTTCTTCAACTAACAGCATGAACTTTGTATTTACATGTAAACTCTACTAACAGTTTGAAAAGTCTAACTAACAGCTTGAACTTACTTAGACTATTTCCCAACAACACAAAAGTTCTTTTAATTTTTGTGAATTTTTAGGTTGTGAGTGTTCTTGACAGATTTTTGCTAATTTTGGGATTTTAATCTGACTTTAGGCAAAATGTGTTTTTTAAAAAGTGTTTGTAACCAAAAATCGAACACTCGAAATTAATTTGGGATCAAATAGGGGGTTTTTTGATTGAAAATTGGGTTTTTAAACTTGAAATTTTGAAAAACCTGTATAAACTTGGATAAAACTAATTTTTTGTTTTAATCGAGTTTGATCTAGACTAAATCGAGTTGCATAAGTTCTTTGATCGAGTTTTACAAAGTTAGATTCGAGTTGAATACAAGTTTTTAATCGAGTTGGATAAGCCTTTTATCCGAGTTTCATCATTTATCATCCAAGTTGAAACAAAAGTTCTTTCGCGTTTTATCAACAAACTTTTAACAGAAGTTAGTGTTTTTCAAGTTTGTTAAAACACCATTCGTGTTTGTTAAAACTCCATTCGAGTTAGATTAAACTTTTATTCGAGTTTCATCAAACATAACTCAAGTTTAATCCAAGTTAATTCGAGTTTTATCAAACCTTATTCGAGTTTAATCAAACACAATTCAAGTTGATTCTGTTCCATTCGAGTTTTATTGACTTGTCATTCGAGTTTCATTGACTTGTAATCCGAGTTTTATTACTAACTCTTCGAGTTTGATCACTGTAGATTCGAGTTTGATAAGGATACATTCGAGTTTTACACTTCATCATTCGAGTCGATCCTTTCGTTGTTCGAGTTTCATCACTCATTGATTCGAGTTTGATCCTTTTACAATCGAGTTTCGTTGTTCACTGATCGAGTATCACTCTTTATTCTTCGAGTTTGATCCTTTGATAATCGAGTTTTACTCTTCTTGATTCGAGATTGATCATACTTAATACAAGTTTGATCAATCATTAGGTGTCCATTTCAAATCAGTAAATTTAATTTCCATTAAAGATCTTGGAAGATTCTGATCAATCAAATCACAATGTCGAAAGACGCATTAGCCAAGGGGTCAGAAACTATAGGTCCCAAAAGGTTCCCCTAGTATGTTGTTCTAAGCTGTAGATGGACAGGAAGTCGTTGGCGGTGGTTCACTAGGTCCAACTCTGTTTGATATGGGAACCGAGACCCCTCTTTTTTGCAGTGTGCTTAGTTCTTAGCCCTTGATGTGATGATGGGGGCATAGGCCTTACAGTCGAGTGTAGTCGGTATGACTGCTCTATGGATGGAGCTTCACTAGGTTCCTCATCAGAAGTCTCGAAATTTTTAGATGAATCCTCTCATTCGGTCAAGGGTGAGTATTCTGGGCTAAGGCAAGATGAATCTTAATTCTCCATATAGCTAAATGAAAAAAAAATATAAGAATACTTAATCACTAAGGCCAAAAACATATTTGATTATTAACGATATGGACATATATGTTTTATGTATTTAATCACTAAGTATTTTGGCCTGAGGGTATAAAATACCTAATATCCACTTTTGACTACCAACAATGAATGGCCAGTCAGGTCGATCGGGAGGCAGGATCCTTTCGGCATTTGCCTTTCGGAAAATCCAACAACCAAGCCGAACGACTATCCTAGGAACCTTTCATCTGGTTATATCGACCTTTGAATATTTCCTAACATAATCATGTATGCTTAAACACTTCTATCGGTATAGGGTGTTGATGGAAATATGCAATGATAACACACACACAAGATGAAATTTTAATAAAAGTATTTGTAGTACAAAAATTGTTGTCAAACATACTCCTAGTGTAATCACTTCGAGTCATGCATCATCTTTTCTTGGCTAAACAAAGGTGATCAAGCTTTGTTTAATTAAGATCTGATGATGCTACACTTGACTTAATTAAACCAGTAATATGTAAAATAGTTTAGAAACGATGTTTTGAGCTAGTGGTTATAGTTTAAAAAGTTTTCGAATGAAAAACTTGGTATCCTCTATAACCTTAGGCTCTGATACCAAAAACTGTCACACCCCGCTAAAGCGGAAACACGAGATGCAACAATGTTGTGATCATAGCATAAGTTAAAGATCAAATACCATACATAATAAAACGTTCACATACAAGTTTAAAGGAAATTGTTTTCTGGTTACAACCATATCGAAACATCAATTAATAAAGCACTTGATAATAAAATGTGAAGACATCTCCAGGCACACCAAAACATGCATATCGTAGTGATCCGATTTTAAGCTTGATTCCTTGAAAAGCATGCTAAAAATGGCCAACTATTGAAAATAGTTTGTGAGTTCACGGTTTTATGTAACAACGAACAATCTATTTTACATAGTACAAAACATGTCAAAATTTGAGTGTTGGTTTCGTGGTGTGGCACATGGTAACCCATTGTATGGAAAATTAGAGAATATCACTCCTACTCAAAACTAAGTCCAAGTACCCCGTCTTATGGGTATAGTATGAGAAAAGAACACTCCACGTTGTACGCCGTGAGTGGGTGGCCACCAAGTATTGATATCAATAGTCATATTTGGCTCGATAAAGTGAGTTAATGAGTAGACCAGTGTTTCGGTTTCATTCACTAATTAAGATTACATACATACCAAGTGCAAAGACTATCATAACAATGTATTGTAAAATTCAAAAGTATAACCACAACCACGTTTGCATGCATGGCATAAATGAGTGAAAGTATATCGAGAGATGCCATGCATGATGATAAGCAAGTTTGTAAGTATACATGAATTTTGCAACAGTGTAACATGCATTTCCCCCAAAACGTTAAAGGTAGTAAAAAGGGGTCGTGAATACTCACATTGCTTCGAGTGAACGGGTGACGTTTGCAAGGTTTGAATCCTAAACACGTCTAACGTCCACCTATAACACATGGTGGGAATTCTATGTAACTTTGTATTTTAAACTTTAAACCATACAATGTTGTGTTTGTTCATAAATCCATTATGTGCAAAGAATTTTTGTTTCTAGATTTCGTTTTTATTATGCATGGAGTTAGATAGATAAAATGAATGGAATAAAGTAGGATAAATGACTTATTTTTGTAAAGTATTTCAAAATAAGACAAAGTTCATGATTGCAAAGAGAAAGTCGACAAAACACAATCTGTCCAGATTTAATGACCTCACTTTGCAAGCACTTTTCGTATATTTAAAGGTATCTTCATAACACATTCATCCTACATAAGACTCAAAGAGTGTGGGATTTTTAGTGTTTGAACTTTGCTTCACCATGCGTGTGCATTTTGAGTTCATTTAGCCTTCTTCCTGTTCTTGACATGGGTTTGATCATGGACTTTCATCATTTTTAGACACATTTCATATCTTTGATGAACAATCTACAAACATCAAGATTCAAGAAGGTTTTTGAAAGAAAAAGTAGGTGAAAGATGATTAAAATGCAAGATAACATAAGAAGATATGAAGGAGATTGCAACTAGTGTTCATGCAAGTTGCATGAACACTTGTTTTTACCTTGATCTTCAACTTTTTGTGATTTTTGGAAGGAAGATGATGGATAATTTCAGCAAAAATTTGAGAGGAAAATGGGGGTTTTTCTAGTGTGAGAAAGTAGAGAGAGATGTAGTGGATGGTGAAGTGATGAAAATGTAAGAGTTGGTGGGTTTTTATAGACAAACTTTTCTCTCCTCTCTTCCTTTTCTCTCTTGGCCAGCCTATCAGGCTTAAAATCATATTTTATTATATTTTTAATCTTTTATAAAGTTGAAATAATATGTATTTAAGAGTTGGTCGCTTGTTTGTGCATAAAATGTAAAGTTTATGCTCATTTTCTTACTAGTTTGTGACATAGGTAACTTTTTAGCATGTGTAAGTTATATTTATGAACTTTTTATCTTTCAGATTTATTTTTCACTTATTTATTATTATTTATGTAAACTTTTATAAGTTTGTTGCTATTTTAGTTAAAATAGCACAATACAGATGTCTTTCTTCAAATCTTTGATTAAATTTGTTACTTATGTTTGCTTTAATTACCAAGTGAATTAAACATTATGTGTCTTTGTATTGTGAATCATTATTAGCTTGTTATGTCTATCCATTAATTATATTTTCCGGCATTGTATGAAAATTATCTAGAAAATTCTGCACCGAACGCAGATTACTAAGTAATCTATCGAGGTTTAGCAAATGTCTGCAACTTAGGTTCCAATTGAAAGTCTTAATTAATAATTGAGTATTCGAAAAGTAATTTAGTAGGTATATCGGGGTCTAACCTGAAACACTAAATTGACAGTTGTCACAATCTCCCCCGGTTAGATGAATTTCGTCCCGAAATTCGGATTATTGATTAGAGCGCTGGGTCTTTTCGAATAAATGAGGATACTTGCTTTTCATTGCGTCTTCTCGTTCCCAATTAAAGTCAAGTCGGGGATTTTATGTCGCCTGAGCTTCTTAACTACTCTATCAAGGATTTCCATGGGTTCCTCTCGGAAGAGTAGCTTGTCATCAACTTGGACTTCACCAGTCGGCACAATCAGTGTGTCTTCAGCTACACACTTCTTAAGAGTTGATACGTGGAAGACATTATGAATAGCGCTTAACTCTGCGGGTAGCTCGAGTTTGTATGCCACTGGACCAATCCTTTTTAGAATCCTAAAAGGTTCAATGTATCGAGAACTTAGTTTGCCTTTCTTCCCGAATCGAACTTTTCCTTTCCATGGTGACACCTTTAGAAATACTTTGCTGCCCACTTCATACTCCAGGGGTTTCCTTCGGTTATCCTCGTAACTCTTTTGTCGATCCCTAGCCACCTTAAGTCTATCTCGAATAATCCAGATTTTGTTAGTAGTTTCTTGAATGATTTCGGTTGCGGTCAGTTGTCTTTCTCCCACCTCCAACCAGCTAAGGGGTGAACGACATTTATTTCCATACAATGGTTCATATGGGGCACATCCGATGCTGGTATGGTAGCTATTATTGTAAGAGAACTTAATTAAAGGTAGGTACGCATCCCAACTACCTTTGAATTCCATCATGCATGCCCGAAGCATGTCTTCTAGCGTTTAAATCGTACGTTCACTATGCCCATCCGTGTGCGGGTGATATGCCGTACTCAAATCTACTTCAGTACCTAAAGCCTTTTGTAGAGAACGCCAAAATCTAGACGTAAAACGACTGTATCCTTCCGAAATGATGGAGATTGGTACTCCATGACGGGTTACAATTTCTTTAATGTATATCTGCGCGAGTTTTCCATCTTGTAGCTATCCCAAATGGGTATGAAATGTGCTAATTTTGTCAATCGATCCACAATGACCCAAATAGAATCATGTCCTTTAGCAGTCTTAGGAAACCTCGTAACAAAGTCCATTGTAATTCCTTCTCATTTCCACTGAGGAATTTCTGGTGTTGCAACAGTCCCGAGGGTTTCTGGTGTTTAGCCTTGACCTTTGCACAAGTTATACATTTACTTACATATGGAGCAATGTCCTTCTTCATTCCTGGCCACCAGTAGTATTCTTTCACATCCTTGTACATCTCGTCGGACCCTGGGTGGATGGAGTATTGGGATTTATGCGCTTAGGTTAGAACTACATTTCTAAGATTGTGAATTTTAGGAATCCAGATTCGATTTTTGAAATAAAGCACCCCATCTGATTTGGACTCAACTCTTTGTTCCAAAGTATGAAATCCTTCATCCTTCACGTTTCCCATCCTCATTGCTTCTTCTTGTGCCTCAAGGATTTTTGTCTTTACACTAGTCTGTACTTGCATAATTGTTGCTAGGATACATACCGGCTGGATCCCCTCATTTCTTCTTATCATGCTAGCCACTACATTAACCCCTTCTTGGTGAATTTTCCCTTCACATTGAAATCACTAAGAAAATCAGTTGGTTTTCCTAACAAAATCTTGTACGATTAATCCAAGTGCTCGTACCTTCGTAGGTTCCACCTTCACCTTTCTGCTCAAGGCATCGGCTACTACGTTAGCCTTGCTCGGGTGGTACCGGATTTCACAATCATAATCACTAAGCAACTCTACCCATATCCTTTGCCTCATGTTGAGCATCTTTTGGTCAAGAATGTGCTGAAGACTTTTGTGATCGGTGTATCTAGTGCATCTAGTGTCGTACAAATAATGTCTCCAGATTTTTAGTGCGAAAGCTACTGCTCCTAACTCCAAATCATGAGTTGTATAATTCTTCTTGTGAACTTTCAACTGTCTTGAAGCATAGGCAATAACTTTATCTTTTTGCATCAATACACATCCTAGACCTTGATGTGAAGCATCACAATAAACTACAAAGCCGTCAGTTCCCTCTAGTAATGCCAAAATTGGAGCATTGCATAAGTTGTCTTTTAAAAGTTGAAATGCCTCTTCTTGCGATTTTCCCCATTCAAACTTTCTTTCCTTCTGCGTTAATGATGTTAGCGATTGGGCAATTTTTGAGAAATTTTCGGTAAATCGCCGATACTAACCCGCCAACCCCAAGAATTGGCGAATTTTTGTTGGTGTCCTTGGTGCATCCCATTTCTTGATTTCCTCAATCTTTACCGGATCAACATGGATTCCTTCTGTGTTAACCACATGTCCAAGAAAAAGTACTTCCCTAATCCAGAAGTCACGCTTAGGAAACTTAGCATACATCTTTTCTTTCAGAAGCAATTTTAAGACTATCCTCAGATGTTGCTCATGGCTTTCTTTGTCCTTAGAATAAATTAGTATGTCATCTATAAAGATTATGACAAACTTGTCCAGATATGGTCTAGATACCCTATTCATTAGGTCCATAAACACGACTGTAGAATTTGTTAACCCAAAGGGCATGACTTGGAACTCGTAATGCCCATAACGTGTTCTGAAAGCTGTTTTAGGAACATCCTCTGTAACATCCTTGGATTTAAAATGTTGTAATGGAAATTATTAGCTTGAGTTTTGAAATTTATGTAATCAAGTCGGGTTAATTATAAAAGTTATTTATTCAGAAACTTGAAGTTGGTTGTTATTTTAAGGAATTAAGGAATTTTAACAGTATCGAATTAATATTATTAAGTATGATGATTTTAAATGTTAATGATGATAAATTTAAGATGGAAATCAGTATTTAATAAAATCAGATAAGTTGAGGGGTTATTTGTGCCAAAATCTAAAATTTATGAAACAAATGACAAAGAGTCTTTTATTTTGGTTCATTTTCATTTCAACACACTCAAACTCTCTCTCGGCTCTCTCTCTCTCATCTTCAATTCAAGATCATCAAATTTGTGGTATTTGAAGCTGAAAATTTGGATTCTGGTTGCAAAGAAAGAACTACAAACATTGCAACAGACGAAATAAGGTAGATATCTCTCAAAATTTGCGAATTTGAAGGTTTATGGTTCGGTTTTGATGAACATCGAATCAGAGATTTTGATTTGGAATATTAATGCATGTTGTATGTTCATTCAGATTAGTTTAAATCGAGTGACAGGGAAGTTATATATTAAATTTCAGCATCAGATTCAAACTAAAAGTACGATTTTGGAATTTTTGTGTGTGTTTTGAGTGTGTGTGTTCGACGGTTGTATAAAAGTGGCCAAATAGGGCCTGATTGGTACACATTTTGCATGGATTATGATAAAAAGTGTGTATTTATGCTTATATTAATGGTTTCCAGGCATAGAAGTGGTACAAATTGATAAAAATGAAATCTGGAAAATGTTAAAATTTCATAAGTCTGAATTTCAGACCTGTAGAACGCGGATGATCTGAACTTCGGATCTGATATGAACTTGGATGTAGTCCGAATTCGGATGTGGTCTGAACTTGGATCTGTCCGAATTCAGATGGGGTCCGAATTCGGGTAAGGATCCGAATTTCGGGTCAATTATTATAAAACTTACAAAATTAAGTTTTTACGAAATTAAACAGTATTTGACAAGATGTTTTGTTACAACTGACTTAACAGGTCCCTTGTGGTGTTGTTTAACCCACGGTGGGGTACTTTGTGAATCTGACTGAAAGCCCGCGGAGAAATAAGATAAATTGAAGTTAATTAACGCACCCACATTGATTACATGTGATTTCGCATGTCTACATCTATTTTATGTTAGTTGTTGCCTGTTGAGACATGTTGTTTCATATTCATTTGGAATTCTACTAACTTGCGTAGACATAGATGCACATTGTTGCTTGTTGCATGTCCGTTTCTTTGGTGTGCATCTTTCGATGGACCGGCGGGTCGCATCTGTATTTCGATGTTACTGTGCTATATGACCAGTAGTTGATCCATCCAAGGTTCTGATAGGCAGTAGATTATCCCCGATGTTATGTTTGTCTCAGATGGTTGGTTTATAAAGATTTGTAGAATGCGAAAATCTGTGTATTTACTAAGCTTTGCTTACCCCTCAGTTGTTCATTTTTAAAGGAAAATGGAAATTCGCTGCGGGACCTTCTAGCTAGGTCATTAATTGAA
Organism: Centrapalus pauciflorus; assembly: GCA_020465985.1. Classification (NCBI taxonomy): domain Eukaryota; kingdom Viridiplantae; phylum Streptophyta; class Magnoliopsida; order Asterales; family Asteraceae; genus Centrapalus; species Centrapalus pauciflorus. Next base: position 36,207 of record JAANYP010004113.1, read on the forward strand.
GTCTTTGAAGATCATCTACTACTTAATCGGTAATTGAAATGAGAGACTAATATTGTAATATTTGGTATGTTGTAATAATGTATTGTAGATTTAGAATGGAACCCTGTAGCATCATAGGGTGTTTAAAACTTGTACTGTATTAATGTATTTATAGCTTCCGCACTTGTATAACCATTCTTATCATTATGTATCAAATTATGTGGTGATTAATCCTGGGTTAAATGTAATGGTTGTTTATGTGGCAAGGGAGTCACAGCGAATGGTATCAAAGCAGTAGTTTGAGGTTGAAGTGTTTGTGAGGTCTTGGTCTCAAACATTAAGTGATGATATGTAGTGGTTTAAGTAATGATCTGAACTAAGATAGGTTATGATCCAGTAATCATAAGAAGTTTACTTTCATAAGGGACAATGGGTGGTGTCTTTAAATAAATGACATGTTACTAAACAAGTTATATGTTTTATATTCAGATCATGTCTGGAGGAGGAATGACACCCGAAGAAACCAGGGAAATGATGCTAGCCATGATGTTTGAGCAAAATAAGATGATTCAAGACCAGTTTCGGGGTCGAGATGAGGCCGAGGCCAAGAGAAGGGAAGAAAAGAGAAAGAATAAGGAGAAAGAGGGCAACAATGATGAACAAGATACTGGGTCATCTAACAAGCCCAAAGGTTGTTGGTTTAAGGACTTCAAAGGAAATGGGGTCGTGGAGTTTAATGGACTAGGAGATGCTGTTGCTACACTTGAATGGACAACGGCAACCGAACGGACATTCAGAATCTGCGATTGTGCTGAGAAGGACATGGTCCGGTTCGCTACATCTATGTTTACTAAAGACGCGGTCATGTGGTGAAATTCCATGGTTAACGCCTTAACCTTGGAAAAAGTTTCTGTAATGACTTGGGCTGAGTTCACTGAACTATTCACTCAGCAATGTTGCCCAGTTGATGAACGACGAAGACTGGAAGCGAAGTTTATGACTCTAATGCAGGGGACTAAGACAATGTCCCAGTATGTTGTGGAATTCACAAGGCTGAGTTTGTTTGCGCCTCATCAGGTTGATACAGAGGAAAGGAAAGTGACCAGATTCGAGGCTGGTTTGGCTATGGAGATTAGGAGGGTAATGATTAACCTCCGTTACCCTACATTTGCTGGCTTACTAGAGGCTGCCAGAAATGTAGAGCAAATTCTGATCATGCCAGGGTATACAATTGGGTTTGCCGCCGCTGCTACTAACCCAACACAGCCGTCACCGCCGAAACGGCAAGGTGAAGGGGGATACTCAGGTCTTCTCGTTCGTCGCATTATTCATCACAGAAGTCTTATCGCCGATCATCTGAGTCTTCTGTTCATGCTCGTGCGTACTCCATAAACACAGAACCACGATATTGTAACAAATGTCACTTGGAACATTTCGGCAAGTGCACTAATGGACGGGCTTGTTTTTGCTGTGGAGAGTTGGGTCATTTCCAGAATGAGTGCCCAAGGAAAGCTGATGCCTGCCATAAGTGTGGTGTATGGGGGCATTACAGTAGAAATTGCAGAAAGATTGATCCAGCTGCCGCTGCTCCAGCGTCAACACGATCTTCTGGGGGATCATGTGGTGGTTCAGTCAACCGCCGGAGCCAGCCACAAAGGGCACCAACTCGTGCTTTTCAGATAACAGCGGAGGAGGCTAAGGAAAACCCAGGAGTGGTTACGGGTAGGTTTATTGTAAATTCCGTGCCTGCACGAGTTCTTTTTTATTCGAGTGCCAACCGGTCCTTTGTGTCTACTGTTGTTGCACAACAAGTTGCCATGCCACTGTCTAAGTTATCTGCCATACTTGACATAGAAACTGCTAGTAACACGTTAGTCAAAGTAGATCACGTATATCGAAACTGCACTTTGGTAATTGAAGATGTAGTCTTCAATTTGGATCTGATTCCGATGGACTGGTTAATTGAGAATGAAGCCCAAATAGTCTGTAAGAAATGAATGATCAAGATAACCACACCGGAGGGGCGTGAGATCTGCATATATATGGATAGGAGAAGTGGGGATCTGTGCTTATTGACCATTGCAAAAGCCCAAAAGCTTGTTGCAAAGGGGTGTGACGCCTATTTGGATTGATGCCAAGGCTGAGAAGAAGACTGTGGCCGATGTGCCTGTTGTATCACAATTCCCGGATGTGTTTCCGGAAGACTTGTCTGGCGTGCCGCCTGAGAGACAAGTAGAATTTCGTATTGATCTGATCCCTGGTCCTGCACCGGTAGCTCGTTCTCCGTATCGCCTTGCTTCTACCGAAATGCAAGATATGATGAAAAAACTCCAGGAGTTGTTGGATAAGGGTTTCATTCGACCGAGTTCATCGCCGTGGGGAGTCCCTGTACTATTTGTGAAAAAGAAAGATGGCACGATGAGGACGTGCATTGATTACCGGGAGCTGAATAAGCTGGCAATTAAGAATAAGTATCCGCTGCCGAGGATAGATGACTTGTTTGATTAGTTACACGGGGCTATTGTCTTTTCTAAGATTGACTTGAGGTCGGGATACCATCAGCTGAAAGTTCGAGAGGAAGATGTGCCAAAGACAGCTTTCAGGACGCGATACGGGCATTACGAGTACTTTGTCATGCCTTTCGGGTTAACCAATGCCCCGACTGTCTTTATGGATTAAATGAATAGAGTTTGTAGATCGATGTTAGATAAATCGGTGATAGTGTTTATTGACGATATCTTGGTGTATTCCATGTCTGAGGCCGAGCATGCTGCTCATCTAAGGGAATTGTTGGAACTGTTGAGGAAGGAGAAGTTGTATGCTAAATTCTCTAAGTGTGAGTTTTGGTTGCAACAGATTCAGTTTTTGGGACACGTAATTTCGGGAGTTGGGATTTCTGTGGATCCAGCTAAAGTTGAAGCTATAAGAAATTGGGAACCGCCTCGATCACCTACAGAAGTCAGAAATTTTCTTGGATTGGCGGGGTATTATCGGAGATTTATTAAGGACTTCTCAATGATTGCAGTTCCTGTGACTGTATTAACGAAAAAGAATGCACCATTTGTTTGGGAAACTGTGCAGCAAGAGGCTTTTGAGATTTTGAAGAAGGCGTTAAGTGAAGCGCCAGTACTTGCTCTACCGAAGGGCAATGAGGATTTTGTGGTATACACGGATTCTTCGAGGTTGAGGCTAGGTGCGGTACTGATGCAGCGTGGGAAGGTTATAGCATACACCTCGAGACAGCTTAAGCAGCACGAGAAAGACTACTCCACTCACGATTTGGAGTTGACTGCTGTTACGTTTGCATTGAAGTTGTGGAGACACTATCTGTATGGAACTAAGTGTCAACTCTATACAGATCATAAGAGTTTGAAGTACATTTTCAGTCATAAAGAGCTTAACATGAGACAAAGACGTTCGATGGAACTTATACATGATTATGATTGCGAGATCCTTTATCATCCTGGAAAATCTAACGTGGTAGTCGATGCTTTGAGTCACAAAGCGTATGCTAAGGATTGTTGTTATATGATGACGTCTATGATGTTAACTTCCACGATTATTGATGATATAAAAGCTGTTCAAGTAGAAGCTTTGAAGAAAGAAAATGTTGGTGCTGAAGATATTAGGGTACAGATAAAGAACATGGAAACGAGTGAATCAGGTTTGAATGGAATTTATGGGAGAATTTGGGTACCAAAGTTTGGTGGTATGAGAAAAGTGATCATCCAGGAAGCACATCAGTCCAAATTTTCTGTACATCCCGGGAGCACAAAGATGTACAATGAGCTGAAAGCTGATTTTTGGTGGCCTGGACTAAAGAGAGATATTGGTCAATACGTGGAGCGATGTAGGACTTGCCGGCTTGTGAAAGTCGAACTTCAACAACCTTATGGCAGTCTGCAACCGCTTCCCATTCCGGAATGGAAGTGGGAACGCATCACTATGGACTTCGTTACGAAACTGCCAAAGACTAGGCAGTCAACACGATGCTGTATGGGTGATCGTTGATAGATTAACTAAGTCAGCACATTTCATTCCCATCAAGGAAAGTTACTCTTTAGAAAAGTTGGCTCAGATTTACATGGACGAGATTATTTCTAGACACGGAGTACCTAAGTCCATTGTATCGGATCTGGATAGTCGATTTACTTCAAATTTCTGGTCAGCTTTGCAAGAAGGATTGGGAATGAGGATTGCGATGAGTACGACTTGTAGTCTACAAACCGATGGTCAAAGTGAACAGACCATCCTTACACTCGAAGACATGATGTGGGCTTGTATTCTGGATCTGGGTGGTAATTGGGATGATCATTTGCCACTGATAGAGTTTTAATACAATAACAGTTACCATGCTACGATTAAGAAACCACCATTTGAAGCATTGTATGGGAGAAGGTGTAGGACTCCTACATGTTGGAGAGAAACCGAAGAAACACCGATTGTTGGTCCGACATTACTACAAGAAACGAACGAAAAGATACAGTTAGTGAGACAAAATATGAAGGCGGCTCAGGATCGACAGAAAAGCTAACACGATAGAGGCATAAACCAATTAGTTTTGATGTCAACGATTGGGTTAATTTGAAAGTATCACTTATGAGGGTTGTTACTCATTTCATGAAAAGACGAAAGTTAGCTCCAAGATTCGTTGGACCATTTAAGATGATAGACAAAGTGGAAAATCAGTCTTATCGGTTAGAATTGCCTGAAGAGATATCAGGCATACATCCGGTTTTCCATGTGGGGAATCTCAGAGAGTCATTTACTATTGGCAACGAAGACTGGGCTGATCACACAGAGCTGCAAATTGACGAAAGACTCCGATATGTGGAAGAGCCGGAGTGTGTGTTAGATACCAAAGTAAACAAGTTAAGGAGCAAAGAGATAGAGATGGTGCTTATACGTTGGAAGCATCATAAAGGGGCAAACCATACTTGGGAGACAAAGGCTGACATGTTAAAGAAATATCCGCAACTGTTTGAATCCAAATAACTTCGAGGACGAAGTTTTAGCGTGGGGAGCCCATACTGTAACATCCTTGGATTTAAATTATTATAATTGAAATTATTAGCTTGAGTTTTGAAATTTATGTAATCAAGTCGGGTTAATTATAAAAGTTATATATTCAGAAACTTGAAGTTGGTTGTTATTTTAAGGAATTAAGGAATTTTAAGACTATCGAATTATTATTATTAAGTATGATGATTTTAAATGTTAATGATGATAAAATTAAGATGGAAATCAGTATTTAATAAAATCAGATAAGTTGAGGGGTTATTTGTGCCAAAATCCGAAATTTATGAATAAAAGACAAAGAGTTTATTTTGGTTCATTTTCATTTCAACACTCTCAAACTTTCTCTCGGCCCTCTCTCTCTCTCATCTTCGATTCAAGATCATCAAATTTGTGGTATTTGAAGTTGAAAATTTGGATTCAGGTTGCAAGGAAAGAACTACAAACATTGCTGTAAACGATTTAAGGTAAATATCTCTCAAAATTTTGCGAATTTGAAGGCTTATGGTTCGGTTTTGATGAACACCGAATCAGAAATTCTGATTTGGAATATTAGATAGGGAAGCTATACATTAAATTTCAGCATTAGATTCAAACTAAAAGTATGATTTTGGAATTTTAGTGTGTGTGTTCGACGGTTATATAAAAATTGGCCAAAATAGGGCCTGGTTTGGTACACATTTTGCATGGATTATGATAAAAAGTGTGTATTTTTGCTTATATTAATGGTTTCCAGGCATAAAAGTGGTACAAATTGATAAAAATGAAATCAGGAAAATGTTAAAATTTCATAAGTCTGAATTTTGGACCTGTAGAACGCAACTCGGATGATCCGAACTTCGGATCTGATATGAACTCGGATGTAGTCTGAATTCGGATGTGGTCCGAACATGGGTCTGTCCGAACTTGGAGGGTCCGAATTCAGATGGGGTCCTAATTCGGGTAAGGATCCGAATTTCGGGTCAATTATTATAAAACTTATAAAATTAAGTTTTTAAGAAATTAAACAGCATTTGACAAGATGTTTTGTTACAACTGACTTAACAGGTCCCTTGTGGTGTTGTTTAACCCATAGTGGGGTACTTTGTGAATCCGGTTGAAAGCCCGAGGAGAAATAAGATAAATTGAAGTTAATTAACGCACCCATAGTGAGTACATATGATTTCGCATGTCTACATCTATTTTATGTTAGCTATTGTGTGCTGAGACCTGTTGTTTCATCTTCATTTGGAATTCTACTAACTTGCGTAGACATAGATGCACATTGTTTCTTGTTGCATGTCCGTTTCTTTGTTGGGCATCTTTTGATGGACCGACGGGTCGTATCTGTATTCCGATGTTACTGTGCTATTTGACCTGGAGTTGATCCATCCAAGGTCGTGATAGGCAGTAGGTCATCCCCGATGTTATGTTTGTCTTAGATGGTTGGTTTAATGCCGAGCTTTGGCTCGAAGGAGCTGCGGCTCTTGTTCCGTACTTTGTGTATGTAGAGAGTATACGGCGTGCGTCGTCGGTGTTACTCTTGGGTGGCTTCATAAAGATTTGTAGAATGCGTAAATCTGTGTATTCACTAAGCTTTGTTACCACTCAGTTATTCAATTTTTACAGGAAAAGGGAATTCTACTGCGGGACCTTCTAGCTAGGTCATTAATTGAAGACTTTGAAGATCATCTACTACTCAATCGGTAATTGAAATGAGGGACTAATATTTTAATATTTGGGATGTTGTAATAATGTATTGAGTTGTAGATTTAGAATGGAACCCTGTAGCATCATAGGGTGTTTAAAACTTGTACTGTATTAATGTATTTATTGCTTCCGCACTTGTTTAAGCATTCTAATCATTATGTATCAAATTATGTGGTGTTTAATCCTGGGTTAAATGTGATGGTGGTTTATGTGGCAAGGGTGTCACATCCTCCATACGGACCCTTAATTGATGATAACCAGATCGAAGGTCTATTTTTGAAAAGTATGTTGCATCTTGCAACTGATCAAATAGATCGTCAATCCACGGTAGGGGGTATCGGTTCTTGATCGTCAGCTTGTTCAGCTCTCTATAGTCGATGTACATTCGAAAAGATCCATCTTTCTTCTTGACAAACAAAATCGGAGCTCCCCAAGGTGAAGAGCTTGGCCGGATAAAGCCTTTGTCAAGAAGTTCTTCAAGTTGAGCTGATAACTCCATCTCAGCTGGTGCCAAACGATACGGTGATTTGGCTACTGGAGCTGCTCCAGGGGTCAAGTCGATATGGAATTTGACCCGTCTCAATGGGGGTAAACCAGGTAATTCCTCTAGAAAGACTTTGGGATAATCTTTTACCACCGGAATATCCTGGATTTGCTTCTCCTTCACCCTCTTTTCGACAACATGTGCTAGGATAGCACAAAACTTTTTCCTAAGGAACCTTTGAATCTTCATACCAGACACAATCTTTAAGCTCCTATTGGGTTTATCTCCTTGTATGATAAGGTTTTCTCCTTCTTGAAAAGGTAATTTGATAACCTTTTCGGAGCAACAAATTTCTGCTCGGTTTTTGGATAACCAATCCATTCCCACAACTACATTAAAGCTTCCTAATTCAATTGGGATAAGATTGATATTGAATAACTTATCATTCATTTCTAAGGTACATCCTAGCAGTACGTCTTTGACAGTAGTTTCTTGACCGTTAGCAAACTCAATTACATAATCATCTCTTAGGCTGTTAGCTTTCACATTGATTAGTGGCCTAAATTCGGATGAAATAAAACTCCTATAAGCTCCCGAATCAAATAGTACTGATGCATAGTGGTTATTCAAGAGAAACGTATTGGTCACCATGTTCGGAACCTCCCTTGCTTCTACAGCTCCAATAACAAATGCTCTGCCCCTTGCTTGGCCTGCCTGATATCCATTGTTGTTTTCGTTGTTGTTCTGCCCTCTATTCAACCTTGGGTAGTTGTTTCGAAATGATCCTCACTTCCACATTCATAGCATGCCTTCTTTTATGGTTTATTTCCCTCTCTTCTAACCCCTTTTCCTTCCTTACAATACTGTGCGGTATGACCCACCTTCTTACATTTTTCGCAAACCGGGAAACGTCCCTTGTGATGAAAATTACATCGGTCGCATTTTGGCAAATTTCTGGTATACCGCTTTGTTTCTTGCACCATTGCTCCATAGTTGGTTCCTCTTTTCTGCTTCTGACTCGTCCTACTCCCTTGACCTTTATCCTGTGAGTTCTCGGCCTTCCTCTTGTTGTCTATACTTTTCTTCTCAAGCTTGTCGGGCCTCACTGGATCATTTGATAAACTCATCGCGAGCGCTACCGCACTCTGAATGGTAGCTGGTTGTGCCGAGATAACCTGTCCCCTTATCTCCGGTACAAGTCCATATATATACCGGTCGATTCTTTTCTCTTCCGGTGTGACCATGTGCGGTACCAACCTTGATAACTCGTGGAATCGTGACGTATAGTTTTTTAACATCCTTTCCAATCATCGTGTGGTTCCAAAATTTGGTTTACAACTTCTGAATCTCACTCTTATGACAGAAATCCTTAATTAAAAGCGCTTTGAATTCTTCCCATGTCATCTTATTCGCAGCATCTCATCCCCGAGTCTGGATCTAAAGATTCCACCAACTTAATGCTCTTCCTTTAAATTGACCTGCAGCAAATTCGACCATGCGGCTCTTCGTACACTGACTGAGGTGGAGAACTGACTCCATGCTCTCAATCCAAGATAGTAAGCCTGTGGCTCCCTCTTTACCCGAGAATTCTTTGGGCTTGCATGTCATAAAAGACTTATAAGTAGATCTGCTAGTTTCATTGCGACAGTTATCCCTTTCATTGTTTCTCTCGGATGCCTGCAGTGACTTGGGTGATGATGTTTGGTATGGCATCTCGGATGTGTTGTCCTATGATCTGGTCCAAGTCTGGGTTGATTTATGTGTTGTGTGTGGCTCTTCGTGGCGGCATGGTTATATAAAAATATTGAAATTATTTGTTTTAATATTGGTGCAAATGGTTTGTATCTTAAATTAATATATTATAAGAGTTTGTGAATTTGCATAATCGTTATATGAATAACTCATAACATGTTTCTTGATCATTCAACCCACCATTAATAAAGTTCCCAAAACTTGCGGTTGTAGATTACAAGACTAGAATTTAAAAGACAACTAAATATAAAAAAGTTCATTTGCAGTTTCTAAAGCCATATCCTAGAGATTTCCACTATCAGCAGTAACCCGAACATCATCACGAATACTCAGCCGATCAAACGATAACGGTACTCCACCCTTCTTACCGATAATTGAGCCTCCGCCCTAGCTACTTCGACACTCCTCTTTGCTTGTTCCAGTGCCGCGTTCGTGTGCTCAACCATCTCAGTTAAACTCGACTACACATATCGCTGATGTGTCAACATGCCTCTAACATACTCAAGTTCAGACTTAAGGGCTTCAAGCTGTCGAGTCACCTCGTATGTCATTCCATTCCTGTCATAGGTCTTCCTATGGCAATAAGGGATGGACGGGAAGTCGCTGGCGGTGGTTTACTAGGTCCAGCTCTGTTTGATATGGGAACTGGGACCCTCTTTTTTGCAGTGTTCTTAATTCATAGTCCTTGATGTGATGATGGGCGCATAGGCCTTACAGGCGAGTGCAGTCGGTATGACTACTCTATGGATGGAGCTTCACTAGGTTCCTCATCAGAAGTCTTGAAATGTTTTATTGAATCCTCCCATTCGGTCAAGGGTGAGTATTCTGAGCTAAGGCGAGATGAATCCGAATTCTCCATATAGCTAAATGAACAAAAATATAAGAATACTTAATCACTAAGGCCAAAAACGTATTTGATTTTTAACGATATGGACATATATGTTTTATGTATTTAATCACTAAGGATTTCGACCTAAGGGTATAAAATACCTAATATCCACTTTTGACTACAAACAATGACTAGCCAGTCAGGTCGATCGGGAGGTAGGATCCTTTCGGCATACGCCTTTCGGAAAATCCAACAACCAAGTCGAACGACTATTCTAGGCACCTTTCATCTGGTTATATCGACTCGTGAATATTTCCTAACATAATCATGTATGCTTCAACACTTCTATCGGTATAGGGTGTTGATGGTATTATGCAATGATCACACACACACAAGATTAAATTTTTATAAAAGTATTTGTAGTACAAAAATTGTTGTCAAACATACTCCTAGTGTAATCACTTCGAGTCATGCATCATCTTCTATTGGTTAAACAAAGATGATCAAGCTTTGTTTAATTAAGATCCGATGATGCTACACTTGACTTAATTAAACCAGTAATATGTAAAGTAGTTTAGAAACGATATTTTGAGCTAGTGGTTATAGTTTAAAATTTTTTCAAATGAAAAACTTGATATTCTCTGTAACCTTAGGCTCTGATACCAAAAACTGTCACACCCTGCTAAAGCGGAAACACGAGATGTAATAGTGTTGTGATCATAACATAAGTTAAAGATCAAATGCCATACATGACAAAAGTTTTACATACAAGTTTAAAGGATATTGTTTTATGGTTACAACCATATCGAAACGTCAATTAATAAAGTGCTTGATAATAAAATGTGAAGACATCCCCAAGCACACCACTACATGCATATCGTAGTGATCCGATTTTAAGCTTGATTCCCTGAAAAGCATGCTAAAAATGGTCAACTATTGAAAATAGTTGGTGAGTTCACGGTTTTATGTAACAACGAACATCTATTTTACATAGTATAAAAGATGTCAAAATTTGAGTGTTGGTTTCGTGGTGTGGCACATGGTAACCTATTGTATGCAAAATTAGAGAAGAGCACCTCCTACTCAAACCTAAGTCCAAGTACCCCGTCTTATGGGTATAGTATGAGAAAAGAACACTCCACATTGTATACCGTGAGTGGGTGGCCACCAAGTATTGATATCAATAGTTATTTTTGGCTCGATAAAGTGAGTTAATGAGTAGACCGGTGTTTCGGTTTCATTCACTAATTAAGATTACATACATACCAAGTGCAAAGACTATCATAACAATCTATTGTAAAATTCAAAAGTATAACCACAACCACATATGCATGCATGGCATAAATGAGTTTGAAAGTATATCGAGAGATGGCATGCATGATGATAAGCAAGTTTGTAAGTATACATGAATTTTGCAAGTGTGTAAGATGCATTTCCCCCAAAACGTTAAAAGTAGTAAAAAGGGGTCGTGAATACTCACATCGCTTCGAGTGAACTAGTGATGTTTGCAAGGTTTGAATCCTAAACACATCTAACGTCCACCTATAACACACGGTGGGAATTTTATGTAAGTTTGTATTTTTAACTTTCAACCATAGTTTATACTTAGTTTCTTTTATATTTTCATACAATGCATGTTTGTTCATAAATCCATTTTGTGCATAGAATTTTTGTTTATAGATTTGGTTTATCATGCATGGAGTTAGAATAGATAAACTGAATGGAATAAAGTAGAATAAATGACTTATTTTTGTAATAAAGTATTTCAAAATAAGACAAAGTTCATGATTGCAAAGTGAAAGTGGACAAAACACAATCTCGTCCAGATTTAATGACCTCACTTTGCAAGCATTTTTCGTATATTTAAAGGTCGTATCAGGTCAAAATATATTTTTATGTTAAACTTCAATGTTATAGGAAGATTTTTACATATTGCACACATTTTTTTGGAGATGTATAAGTCTACTTTAAAAATTATACAAAAACAGAAGTCCGGAAGGTTGAGCAGATTGCACACCTTTTTTGCATGGACTGTTTGGAGAGACAAAACTCAATGGATTTGAGTGAGACCACAACCATTTGAAATCTAACTCATAATACTAAATGCCAGAAGTGAATTCGAGTTATTTGGAGCATTAGTTTGAAAGTTATGGTATTTACAAGTCACATGAACATCTGCCAGATTTTTACTTTTTGCACACTTAACTTCGAAAATACGTTTTCATACCCAAATCTAACTGGATTTTCTTGAAACCAGTTGGGTTGGAAAGCTAAATAATTAAATGAAATTCTAGAAAACAAATCAGGTTATTTGGTGTTATAATGAGTGAGATATGACCACTTGAAGTGGTGAGTGGAAAGCTGTCAGAAACATCTTGAAGACAGCATGCATTTTCTTGAAAGATCAAACACTTGCATGTTTATAAATTCGAAATTTAGAGGTTTTGAACTCATTTTTCTGCATAAAAATGGTGTGAGGTATCTTCATAACACATTCATCCCACATAAGACTCAAAGAGTGTGGGATATTTAGTGTTTGAACCTTGCTTCACCATGCATGTGCATTTTTGAGTTTATTTAGCCTTCTTCTTGTTCTTGACATGGGTTTGTAGGTCCCAAAAGGTTTCCCAAGTGTATAGTTCTAAGCTGTAGAGGGGCGGGGGGTGAATACAGCTATTTAAAAACTTAACAATCTTTTCTCAATGTTTGTGTATACTATCAACAAGTGTTAATTACAAACAAGCTTGATTGCGGAAAGGTTCAAGCTGATATGACAGATACAACAGTTGTTTAACTAATCTAAGACTCACTCAAACTAGATACAAAGAATACACTCACTTAGAAGCACTCACTGTTTTTACAAGAATCAGATGGACAGCTTAAACAAAGACAGCTTAGACACACTCTACTGTTTTATATAAGCAGACCTGCATGCATGGAATAACACACTTCAATGCACGATCTGATTTCACACTATTGATTTCTCATAATCCTTAAAAGCTTCCTTTTATACTCAAAAGGAGAATCTTAGTGAAGCTTCTTCATTGCACAAATGAGATAGTGGAAAGTCTTTCCAAAAAGACAACACACCTTTCTGCACGTTCTGATAAAGCATATTTGTCTTCACATGGCAGAATCTTTGTCTTTTCCTTTTTGTCACTGTTGCATAAGGCTTTAACCAAAAGAGGAATGTCATCTTTGCATCTTTCTTCTTTTTCTAAGGCCATTTTGATATAAGAAAAGGTCTGTCACCCTTTTCAGTTATCCGTTTGTCTTCATGTAACAGAACAGCGTGGGCAGGCTGTGCAGTTCTGTTTTCCACTTTGTCTTCGACTTGTAAACTGATCTTGTAGCCAAAAACAATACATGAGGACTTGGAAACATATTCCATAAAGTGTTTAACCTGTTCACAAAGAACAAGTTCTGTTCACAAAGAACAGAACACTTGTAAACTGTCCAAGCTACTCAGCAGAACAGAGCAGCGTAGACAGTTTAAGTCCAACGAGTTCAGCAGACAGAACAGCTTGGACAAACTGCCTTTGTTGCAACGAATGCAACATGGTAAACAGCTTTGGGATGATATTGCAAATCACCTTTAAGGTTTCAATAAGGGATAAACAGGCCTTAAATTATACCTTCAAGTGCATCAACAGGTTTGATTAAAAATCTCCCCCTCAGATGTACAGTAGGTTTGACTGAGGCCTTTTTGTGCCTAACAATCTCCCCCTATTTGCAATAATCAGTCTGAGCTGATTTAATCAATAATCACTATACATTTTACAATACATCTTGCTGAAATGAAATTACAACATTTAAGTAAGTAAAAGATCAGTTTATATATACTGATTTTGATTACATTCAACAACATATGTTTTTACAGAAGTACAACTAATGTACTAATGTATAATACAACTAATGTAAATAAGAAAAGTTACAGCATATGTAACAAAGTACAACTAATGTACAAGAGAGTTCAACAATTTGGACTGTTGATGTTGGGAGTAGATAATGGCAAGCCTGTCCAACAGATGGACAACTTCCATTCTTCACCTACTTAGATGTTAGGTGGACTTCACTGCAGTGGTGGCAGTCCTTTTTCAAACATCTTTACAAGTTCATCCCTTGTTTCCTCCAGATCTTGAACTTCAACTCTGAGAAACATAAATTTGGGATCTTGAAGTTCACCCCTCTCATGAAATCCTCTGAGCTGGTCCTAGACGGATGCTCTCCACTTAAGGGATTGCCTGAAGGAAGTTCCAAGTCTGAAGGCTGCAAGCTGTCTCAGATCCACCTTGTATAGATTTGATGCTCTCTGAAAGCACTTTTTCTGTGTCAGGGGATCTACAAAAAATGCCCCCAACTCAGGTTCTTCAATTATTTTGCCTTCTTCAAACTCTACTCCACTGGGCAGGCTGTAGTCAACTCCTTTGATTTCAACGGCATAATCACCTTGTTCAATCAACATGAGGAGTTCCTCCATCTCAGAATCCTTTCTTGTCCTCCTGGCCTTTATCTTGGGGTAAGTCACAGAGACACCCTCACTTATTTTTTTTGAGATCAGGCCAAGATATTTCACTCTCTCCATCAGCTTCTTAACATATCTCATGATAGTCTTAGCCGTTTCAGACTTAGACTGGCTCAGGGCAACTGCCAGCTCTACCCATTCCCTGTACCCCATCTGTGCAACATCAGTGTAGTCATAAGTTTCCAGTTCTGGGCCTGTTGCACCCATTCTGCTTATTTGCAATTTCCACTGTTTGCCTTTTCTTGATGTGGGGATAACTTTGACAATTGCTTCCTTGGCTAGTCTTCTATCAGCTACATCATGGAACTTTTTCCTTGCCAAGTTATCAAAATGGAACTGGGCCCTTGCAGAGGATGCTTGCTTTGGTTTGGTCACAGAGACCAGAGCACCCTTTTCCTGTACACTTTCCTTCTCACCAGCTGATTCTCTAGCCGCTTCAAGCAGTTTTCTCTGTACATCCAAAAGAAGGCATTTTGGTTTTGCTTGCCTCTTTGAATGCAAGAGATATGGCAGCTTTGGAAGAGGCTTCTTCTTTTCTCAGTATTTCCAGGGCTTTGAGCTGTTCATCTCTGAGCTCATAGTATTTTTCAATAGGAACGCCCATTTCTTTAGCCCTGGCTTTGTCAAATTTTAGCTCTCCTGCTTTTTGGAGATCAGGGTCAAAGGCTGCTTTTTCTTTTCCTTTAGCTGTTGTAGTGGTAACAGCTTCAGGAATATCTTCCTCCTCTTCTTCTTTTTCCTCCAGAATGAGATGCATCCTTCTGCTGCTTGGCATGTCCTCAGGAAAGAATTCCTCCCCCTTAGATTGTGCAGGGTTTGGAGATTCAGCCTGAGTTGGCTGAGCAGCTTCAGGTTGATGAGAGGCACCCTCAGCTGGACCAGTACCCGTTCCAGATGCACCTGTTGTTTGACAAGTAGATGCTGATTTCTCCTTAGGAGAAGAAGTTTTCTCCCCCTTAGACTTAGTCTTAGAGGCAGAAAACTTCTCCCCCTTTGAAGGAGATGGACCAGCACCTTCAACAACTGGTCTGCCTGAAGAAACAAATTCAGCAGGCTTTGCAGCAGTTTTGGCAGCAGGTTTGGGACCAACCAGGCTATGCACTAAGAAAGCCAGGTTGTCCTTCACCTCTGAAAGTTGGGAAAGACATGTTTGAAGAGAGGATGATTGGGAATCAGCAATGGAAGTCAGCTTAAGAATATTCTCTCTATCAGAAGCCGTGAATAACAAACTTTGAAGCTGTGCAAGATGTAACTCAAGAGAGTCCTGCACATCAGCAATGTTTGCTGACACAGAATTTGATAGAGACACGATGAGAGTGTTTAGGATGGCCAAGGTGGTAGGAAGTGTAGTATTGCAAGTGGTGAGGAGAGTGGACAGCTGTTGGGAGATGGCTGTCATAGAGGACACAGAGTCCTGTTGGTGTGAGAGAATTCAGGAGTGGGAGGTGGAGACACTTTGCAGCTGTGCAATGAGTGCAAGCAGCTGTGAGGAGTTGTCAGGTTGAGGAGTGGATGGGAAGGAGTTCGTGAACACATCAAAGAATCCTTTGACAGAGTTTGAAATGAGAGAGGGTAGAGAAGACATGGAAGTTTCTAAAGAGCCAACTTTGTTGGTCAGCAAAGAAAGTTGGTCCTTCAAAGGCAGATCTTTAGGGGATGGAGGTGTATGGGTAGACTGTTTAGATTGGGTAGATGGTGATGAAGATGATGAGGCTTGTTTATGGGGATGTGATGGAGAAGGAGAGGTACTTTGGAAAGAAGCTCCATAGCCTGGGAAAAAGTAATGTGGCCCAGCTTGGAGATGTCAATAGGTCCTTCAGCAGTGGATGTAGCTGCATCATCAGGAGAGGGGGTAGAGGTTAATTACCTTTCAGATGCTTCTTATGTTGCAACACCTTCATTAAGGCCAGTGGTGATTCCCTCTGCAGCACCTTGGTTTAAAGGTACCTCATCATTGGGAGATGGGATTTGCATTTCAACATCAGCAGTGGTGAAACCTGCTGATGGAGTTTGCATGACAGGAGCAGCCTCACCAAAGGGTTGTTCTATTCCCTGAGGTTCATCAGCTTGGGTGATTGGTCCTTTTGCAGCTGTTTGGTGTAGAACAGCTGCATCATGAGGAACAGAAATTTGAGGGTGAGCTACTGGTTGGTCTAAACCAGTAGTGTGGGCACCTCGTGCAGACTCAGGGTGTAAAGAAGTATGAAGTGGGGACTGTGTGGACTCAGTATAGAGTGGAGAGAACTCCTGTCTTTCAATATTCTCAGCCTGTTGGGAGGCTGGAATAGTTGATGTGGCTGTCTCCTTATGTACCACTGGTTCCTGTTGGGAGGAACCAGAGGCTCTAGGCTGACTTGTGGTAGACAAAGGTTAGAGTGAAGCAGGCTCCAATTGTGCTGAACCTTCTCCCAAAATAGGAGAGGCAGCAAGGTGTGCTTCTTTTTCAACTGAACCCTGTTGAGAGGGAACAGAGGGGCTGGTTTTGGCTGTTTTGGCAGTGGTTTCTTTTTGGCGATGGATTTGCGTTCGTATGATTTGAGAGATGAGGTGGGTGATTGTGGAGAGGAGATGAGAGGTTCTGGTTGGACTAGTTTTCAGACTGGGTCGGAAACAGGTGGGTTGGCCTGTTCCATAGTCTCAGGTGCCACAGAGGCACCAGCCACAGAGGCTTCAGGTTCAACAAATGAACCAGGGTGAGGAGCCTGCTCCCCCTCAGCCACAGAGGCTGAAGGTGCAGACTTAAACTTAGCTGTTTTGGCCTTCTTGTGGACAGGCCCAACTTCAGTCTTTTCCAGGGTCCTCTTAATAAACTTGACCCTGGATTTGGATTTTTCCTTGGGAGCAGCTTCTGGATCCACCCTCACATCTGAGGGTCCTTCCACCAATCCTAGCGACCTCCTCATTGGAGTAGATAGAGGAGGCTCATGTGGGAGAACCGGATATAGAAAACTCTATTTCCTATAACAGGAAATGCAGCAGTACGAAGTAAAGGCTGAGAGTTATACAGATGCTCACCACAAACGTGCTTGAAAATGAGGCTCAGAAATCTGGGAAAACGAACAGCAGCTAGACGTGTCTCCTGCTGCAACAGATTCCTCAAATTCATGAAAATCCATCTGGCCATGTTGAGTGTAGTCCCATCCACAAGCTGTAGGACTATAGGAATTTCATCACAGCTTAGTTGGTCAAAGGAACCAACCTTACTGCTAAAGCACATGACCACTGAGGCAAACAAGAAAACTGTAGGTAGGAGACAAATCCTTCCTGAATAGTGTAGCACCAACTTTTGGTTTTGCTACACCACAGAAGTGTAGCAGATTCTTAATCTATTCATCTTCAGGCTGTGGCTGATCATATGTTTCAGCCACAGGGAATCGAAGAGCTTCCCAGATCAGACGAGTGGTGATCTCAATGGTCTGAGTTCCATTAAGTATGGTTCCCTTGATGACTTTGGTATCTGCGTTGTAGGCATAGGTGTACCAGAACTCACACACCATCACCTGGTACAGGACACCAGGAGTGGCAGTCATGGCATAGTTTAGAGGATGAACTTTCAGAAACTCCACCATTTCTTCGTAGCCTTTCCCCACATAGTTTTTGGGGATGGTTAGGTTTGCAAGGTAGTTGGTAGGTTTCAGGGTTAGCGTTGTGGTGACAGATGCATGTTTGTGAACATCAGCACCAACAAATACTGGTAGGAAGGGGTTGTTTTGGTGAGCCATTTGGGAAGTAGTGAAAGTAGTAGAAGCACAGGACACTTAGTCGAGTTTTAGGGTTCTTAGGAAGTTATGGAAGTAGTGAGGAAGACGAAGATGAAACAGTAGGGGGTATTTATAGGATTTGAATGTGAGTGGGTATGAGAGAGAAACATTTGGGCGGTTGATTTGAAATGGTCGTTAACGGAAAACGGAACGGTTGTCCATGTCAGACCATTTGTCAGACCACTTGAGCCCGTTTTATTCACTAACACACGTAAAAACACATTATCCGCAGTAATTAAGTTAAATAAAACCTAAAATTAAGTAACTTAATTGTGAAGAACGGTAATTAAAACTGATGGTCTAAGCTGATGGTCAAACCTGTGATGAGCAGGGTCATCACAAGCTGTGCACTGTTCAGGTTGTTCCTTCAACCTGTTCAGCTATGTAAGAATAGTTTGTATTCAATAGCTGATCAGGTTACAAGATAGTTTCTTGTATGACAGATTGAAAGAGTGAGCAGGGTGTAGGTTTGATCATCAGATCAGGCTTGACATAGAAGCTGTTATTGTCAAACCTGTTATACGCTCAAGCTGTTCAAGTTTTGCAGAAAATGGCTAAGTATAGAACATGCATAGCCTGTTCTGTCTAAGCTGTTCTGCGAAACTTGAGCAGTGTGAGACATATAATAACATAGAGCATTTTGGACACTTAGTCACTTTTGTTTAACATGCCCATCTTGCTTACCTATTAATTAAATCTGTTTTCATCAAGAGGTTTGGTGAAAATATCTGCAAGTTGTTCATCTGTAGAAATGAAACTTACCTCCACATTACCTTTCTGAATGTGATCCCTAATGAAGTGATGTCTGACCTCTATATGCTTTGTTTTTGAGTGAAACACTGGATTGTTGGAGATGGCTATGGCACTTGTATTATCACACAGAATAGGAGTTTTCCTATATACAAGTCCATAGTCATCAAGCTGATGCTGCATCCACAGAATCTGCCCACAGCAGCTTCCAGCAACAATGTACTAAGCTTCAGCAGTAGAAGCAGAAACTGAATTCTGCTTCTTGCTACACCAACTTATCAACTTACCACCAAGGAGTTGACATCCACCTGTTGTGCTTTTCCGGTCTCGCCTGCAGCTTGCAAAATCAGAATCTGAATAACCTGTTAGTTCAAGGCTTGAGTCTTTGGGATACCAAAGACCCAAACCTGGTGTACCCTTAAGGTATCTGAAGATTCTTTTCACAGCAACTAGATGTGATTCTTTTGGATCAGTTTGGAACCTAGCACATAAACAGGTAGCAAACATAATATCTGGTCTACTAGCAGTTAAATACAACAAGCTCCCAATCATGACTCTATAAGCTGTTACTGAAACAGCTTTGCCACTGGCATCTGCATCCAACTTTACATTGGTTGCCATTGGGGTTTTAATAGGAGAACTTTGATCGAATTTAAACTTTTTCAATAGATCTAAAGTATACTTTCTTTGATTTATAAAAATTCCATTTGAGGTTTGTTTAACCTGTAATCCCAACAAGAAAGTAAGTTCACCCATCATACTCATTTCATATTTTGATTTCATGAGTAATGAAAAATTCTTGTATAATTGTTCATTAGCAGAACCAAATATTATGTCATCCACATATATTTGAACAAGCATAATATCAGACTTCACCTTGTTTATGAACAGTGTGGTATCCACTTTACCTCTGGAATACCCATTGCTCATAAGGAAATTAGTAAAAGTGTCATTCCAGGCTCTAGGGGCTTGTTTTAGACCATAGAGAGCTTTGTCTAACTTATAGACAAAACCTGGATGATGTTCACTTTCAAAACCTGGAGGCTGCTTGACATAAACTTCCTCTTGCAGCTTCCCATTCAAAAAAACACTCTTCACATCCATTTGAAATACCTTCATGCTCTTATGAGCAGCGTAGTCTAGAAACAAACAAATTGCCTCTATCCTGGCCACAGGAGCAAATCTTTCATCGTAGTCAATGCCTTCCTCCTGTCTGTAGCCCTGAGCAACTAGTCTTGCCTTATTTCTAATGACATGACCATGCTCATCCATCTTGTTTCTGTAAACCCATTTGGTGCCAATTATAGTTTTACCTTTAGGAGCAGGGACCAGCTTCCATACCTTGTTTCTCTCAAGCTGATTGAGTTCCTCTTGCATGGCAGTGATCCAGTTGGCATCTTTAAGTGCTTCATCCACTTTCTTTGGCTCCATTAGGGACACAAAGCTAGAGAACATACAAAAGTTCCCTAAGCTATCCCATCTTGTTTGCACCCCTTTGTTGATGTCACTAGTTATTTGATCATTGGGGTGACAGCTGAGCATGGCTCTCGATTGTTGAACATATCAGCAGAGGATCCAGGAAAATCAGCATTGATTGGTTCAGGACATGAAGTTGTAATTAAGTCAGTACACTTATTCACACAGGGTGTATCAACATAATCATCATCATGTTCATCATGATTAGCAGGTTCCACTCTGGATGTAGTGAAAGCTTTTGAGTCCTTCTCTTCACTGTTTGAATGCATGAGATCATCAAAGCTGAATTCTCCTGAAACTGATTCAGGAACAGCTTTGGTGGAGGCACTCCTGGACTCTTCAAAGGTGACATTGATAGATTCATCTATCACCTTTCTCTTGTTGTTGTATACCCTGTAGGATTTGAAGATAGCAGAGTATCCAACAAACACGCCTTCATCAGCTTTTGGTTCAAACTTTGCCAGTTGGTCCCTTTGATTCAAAATGAAGCAGGGATATCCAAACACATGGAAGTAGCTAATGTTTGGCCTCCTCCCTATGAGCAGCTCATAGGGAGTCTTGTTGAACCTTTTCACCACTAAGGATCTGTTTTGGGTGAAGCAAGCAGTGTTGACAGCTTCAGCCCAAAATGATGAAGGTAAACTAGATGCACACAACATGGTTCTACCAGCTTCAATGAGGGTTCTGTTTCTCTTTTCAGCAACTCCATTTTGTTGTGGAGTTCTTATTGCTGAAAAGTTCTGTGTGATCCCTCTTTCCTTAAAGAAGTCCTCAAGAGTACTGTTTCTAAATTCAGTATCATGATCACTTCTAAGTTGCTTCACTTGAGCAGAGTTCAGCATTTCCATCTTTTTGATAAATCCAATGACTTCTCTAGCAGCCTCTCCTTTGCTCTTCAGAAAGATCACCCATGTAAACCTAGAGAACTCATCAACCATTACTAGAGTGTAATCTCTTCCTCCTAGACTTGGGACACTGAATGGTCCAAACAAGTCCATGTGGATTAAGAAGAAAGGAGTATCAATAGAAAAATTATGCTTGGATTTAAAAGATGATTTTCTCTGCTTGCCTTTCTCACAAGCTGTGCAGAGTTTATCCTTGACAAAAGTCATGGAAGGCAAACCTGTTACAAGCTCTTTCTTACAAAGTTTGTTGATGTTCTTGAAGTTCATGTGTGATAGCCTTTTGTGCCATAACCAATTCAGGTCTGCATTGCTTCTTGAGAGAAAGCAGGTTTTAGTTGTTGGATCAAAAGATTTCATGTCCACAACATATACACCTTTCTTTCGTTGTGCACACAACACAACTTTGCCTTGGGGTTCCAATATGTAACCCAGGTGCTCATCAAAGTTAACCTTGTAGCCAACATCACACAGTTGACTTATGCTAACAAGGTTATGTTTCAGCCCAGCCACATTGGCTACTCTTTTGAACACTGTTGCACCAGCTTTAAGAGTTCCATATCCTTCAGTAGATCCTTGTACATTGTCACCACATGTGACTTTTGGCCCTTTTTCAGGCCTGAGATCACTCAGCAGGTCCTTGCAACCTGTCATGTGCCCTGAGCAGCCACTGTCCAAGTACCAAACCTGGTATGGTTGTTTGTCCTGCAGAGTGACATAGGAAAACATTAGTTACTTTTAGGGGAACTCATCATAGTGATGAGTTCTCCTACTTCATCAACATTTGTTGATGGGCTAGTGATATCCACACTAATATTTCCTATTTGAATGGTATCAGTTTGGATACCACTCTCATTGACTAAGTTACTTCCAACACTGCTTGTTTTAGCAATGATGGAACTAACAGAGTCAGCAGGTCTCATGTCCTCAGTTTCAGGACAGTCTTTGGCCATGTGTGTCTTCTTCCCACATTTATAGCATTTTCTCTTTTTAGCCTTTTTAGAAGATGAGCTTTCAGAAACACATTCTGAATTATTTTTGTTGATTTTATCAGCAGGTTTAGCAAACTTATTACTATTTTTTGATGAATCAACAGCTTGGGTGGAAGGCATAATAGCAACAGCTTTGCCTGTTTCTTCTTTCCTCTTTTTGGGACGACAGATGTCAAACACAGGAAGCTTGATTGGTTTTTGACCTTCCACAGGTTTGAGAAACTTATTCCCAGATTTCTCAGCATGAGCAATGGCTTTGCCTTTGACCTTGCTGGGATGTGATTGATGCTGCCAATCAACATAATCACTGATCTTGGTATTGAAAGACTTATTTTCATTTATAACCAGTTTTCCACTATGATTTGAAAACTTATTTGAAACCACACCAGATTTGCTTTCGACATGAGACTTACCATTGTTGAAAGCAGGCTGCTTACCGTTTGAAAACCTATTTTCAAAATGTTTAGCATCAAAAGGATTAACATGTCTCTTACCATCAGTTTTGGACCCAGAGCCTGTTTTGTCAACAGGTTTAGTGTCCACGGCTGCAGTTTGAGCATGTTTTCCTTTCTTTTGCTTGTGTGAATCAGCTGAGCACTTAGCAGGCTGATTTGATGGAGAACACATTCCATCATCAGCCTTTGGGGCTTTTTCACACAAGCTGTCAGTATTTTGAGGCCTGACAAACCTGTTTGTTGAGACCAGCTTTCCATTAACTTTCTGGATGAAAGGGCTGGGAAGCTCACCAAGAGTGGATAAGTCATCTTTCAGATTATTAATCTCAACAATAGAAGCTGCTTTGTCAAGATCCCCTCCAAGATAGGCTTGGATTTGTGCAGGGATCTGCTGACTGATCCAATGGCTGACTTTTTGTGCAGATTGCCACCAAGAGTCAACTATCTTTTGAAGCTTTGCATGTTTTATATCTGTTTCTCTCTTTTCTTCCAGTAAAATGGAGTTGATGTGTTTTAATTCATCAAGCTCAGTTTCCAACTTATGGAAACTGTCCAGTTTACTGGATTTTATTTCAAGATCAATTTTAAGCTTGGAGATTTCAGATAGTAAAACATTATGCTTCTCAACAGCAGCTTTTAAATCAACCAGCATATATTCAAACATTTTTACTTTTTCATCAGAACTGTAAGCCATAAAATTTTGTACCTTGTACATCATTGTGGGGTTCCATTTCTCTAAGCTGCTGAAGGCTTCAGCTTCAGCTTCAGCCAAGTCCTGTTTGAAGTTGCTAGTTGATGGGACGTCAGTGTTGGCCTTCAGACAATTGTTGTCTTCTTCATCGGAGGATGAATTAGACTCCTCCCAGTCACATGTCTCTGCCATGAGTCCCTTTTGCTTGTTTGCCAGCCACTGAGTTTTCCAACTATTTTAGCTTAGCCATGGCCATAAGGTACTTAACCCTATAGCCATCGTCCCTGTTAGTCTTATATGGTTTGGAAGACTGTCCAACAGCTTTTGACACACAGTCAGCAGCTATATGGCCAGTTTTGCCACATTTGAAGCACTCAGCCTTAGATTTATCAAATGCTTTCATTTTGACAGCATTTGAGTTCCCCTGCAGCATATTTCTTCCAAACCTTTTCTTGTTGAACCTTCTGACAAGCATTGCAATCATTTGCTCATCATCAAGTTCAGCAAGATCTGCACTGTCTTCCTCATCAGATATTTCCTCTCTTTCATCATCAGCCTGTTGATCAGGTTGTGTGAACACATCACATACCTGCCCAACAGGTTGTCTCATGCTGGCCACTAAGGCAGTACCTCTCTTGGACATTTCCAAGGCATTTCTCTTCTGCTGTCTTGATTACTCATCATTTATTAAGGATCCATATAAGTTTAAATGATCCATACCTTTGATGGTACCTAAATTTCTCAAGATGGTAGAAAAGTAGTTCCACTCTTCAGGCAAGATGTCCAAGAACTTGGTCACCAGAGTCAGGCTGTCCTTTGTGATCCCAACAGCTTTGAGATCATTAACAAGAGCAGTAAACCTAGTGTAGGTTTTTGTGAGTGTCTCCTTTGGTTTTGCAAAGAAGAGTTCATACTGTCTAACAAGATTGTTAATCCTGTTATCCAGTGTGATTGTGGGTCATCATAGACGGTACACAAAGTATCCCACATCTCCTTTGCAGTCTTCATCTTCTCAACCTATTTGAACACATCATCAGGCAGAGAGATAACCAGGTTATTCATGGCTTTTACATCCTGAGCTACCAGTCTTTTGTCTTCCTCAGACCATTGAGCTTTGGCCTTCTCAAAGGTTCTTATTTCAGGGGCAGCTCCTTCAACAGCAGGAGTTATGGTAGTAACAGAGGTTGGCTCATAGGGACCTTCCATTACTATCTCTGGTAGTTGTACATCCAGATTCTCTAAATAGAGCATCATTCTGCACTTCCAGCCAGAGAAGTTCTGATGATTCAACTTTGGGGGTTTGGTCGTTTAGCCATTGTCATAGTAAGAGGAGAAATTTGCAGCACTGTTGTCCATGGAACTTTGGGATATTCACTGCTAATTGCTGAGCCAAGAGTGCTTTGTGCTTAAGATGTTCTTATTCAACCTGTCCTTCTGAGTCTTGTAAACACAGTGAGTGATTCTTAGTGAGTGTATTCATTGTAACTAGTTTAAGTCTGTCTTAGACTAGTTAACATACTGTTGTATCTGTCATCTCAGCTTGAACCTTTCCGCAGTCAAGCTTGTTTGTAATTAACATTTGTTGATAATACATACAAACATTGAGAAAATAGTGTGTAGTTTTTAAATTGCTGTATTCACCCCCCCCCCCTCTACAGCTTAGGGCTATATACTTGGGAAAACCTCTCGAGACCTACAACTGGTATCAGAGCAGTTTAGAGTGTGTGTCATCTCTAGATCTCTCATTATCCCAATGTTTCATGGACAACAGTGCTGTAAATTCCTCATACTATGACAATGGGTTAATGGGCAAACCTCCAAAGTTTAATCATCAGAACTTCTCTGGCTGGAAGTGCAGAATGATGCTCTATTTAGAGAATCTGGATGTACAACTACCAGAGATAGTAATGGAGGGTCCTTATGTGCCAACCTCTGTTACTACTATAACTCCAGCGGTTGAAGGAGCTACTCCTGAAATCAGAACCTTTGAGAAAGCAAAAGCTCAATGGTCTGATGAAGACAAAAGATTGGTGGCTCTGGATGCAAAGGCCAGGAATAACCTGGTTATCTCTCTGCCTGATGATGTGTTCAAACAGGTTGAGAAGATGAAGACTGCAAAGGAGATGTGGGATACTTTGTGTACAGTCTATGATGGACCAACAATCACACTGGATAATAGGATTAACAATCTTGTTAGACAGTATGAACTCTTCTTTGCAAAACCAAAGGAGACTCTCACAGAAACCTACACCAGGTTTACTGCTCTTATCAATGATCTCAAAGTTGTTTGGATCACCAAGGACAGCGTGACTCTGGTGAACAAATTCTTAGACATCTTGCCTGAAGAATGGAATTATTTTTCTATAATCTTAAGGAATTTGGGTACCATCAGAAGTATGGATCTTGTCAATCTGTATGGATCCTTACTGAATGATGAGCAGTCAAGGCAATAGAAGAGAAATGCCTTGGAAATGTTTAAGAGAGGTGCAGCCTTTGTGGCCAGTGTGAGACAACCTGTAAGTCAGGTGGGTGATGTGTTCACTCAACCTGAGAAGCATACTGTTTTATTATCTGAAAATCTCTATGCTTAAAGCTGATCTTGAAACAAAATCCAGTAAACTTGACAGTTTCCATAAGTTGGAAACTGAGATTGATGAATTAAAACACATTAACTCTATTTTACTGGAAGAAAAGAGAGAAACAGATATAAAACATGCCAGCTTCAGAAGATAGTTGACTCTTGGTGCCAATCTGCACAAAAAGTCAGCCATTGTATAAGTCAGCAGATCCCTACACAAATCCAAGCATATCTTGGAGGGGATTAGTTTCCTAAATCTGTGGAAGTACAAAAGCATAAGCTTCCTATCTTTGACATCTGTCCTCCTAAAAAGAGGAAAGAAGGGACAGGCAAAGCTGTTGGTATTGAACCCTCCACTCAAGCTGTTGATTTATCAAATAGTAATAAGTTCGCTAAACCTGCTGATAGAATCAACAGAAATAATTCAGAATTTGTTTCTGAAAGGTCTTCTTCCAAAAATGCTAAAAGGAGAAAGTGCTATAAATGTGGAATGAAGACACATCTGGCCAAAAATTGTCCTGAAACAGAGGACATGAGGCCTGTTGACTCTGATGGTTCCCTCATTCCTAACACAAGCAATGTTGGAAATATCTCAGTCAATGAGAATGGTATCCAAACTGATACCATTCAAATATGAAATATTAGTGTTGATATCACAAGCCCATCAACAAATGTTGATGAAGTAGGAGAACTTATCTCGGTGATGAGTTCCCCTAAAAATGACTAATATTCCTCTTGTCACTCTGCAGGAAAAACAACCATCCCAGGTTTGGTACTTGGACAGTGGCTGCTCAGGGCACATGACAGGTTTTAAGGACCTGCTGAGTGATCTCAGGCCTGAAAAAGGGCCAAAAGTCACCTTGGGTGACAATGTACAGGGATCCACTAAGGGATATGGACCTCTTAAAGCTGGTGCTGCAGTGTTCAAACGAGTAGCCTATGTGGTTGGACTAAAACATAACCTTGTCAGCATAAGCCAACTGTGTGATGCTGGCTACAAGATTAACTTTGATGAGCACCTGGGTTACATATTGGATTCCCAAGGCAAAGTTGTGCTGTGTGCTCAACGAAAGAAAGGTGTATATGTTGTGGACATGCAATCTGCTAATCCCACAACTCAAACCTGTTTTCTCACAAGAAAAAATGCAGATCTAAACTGGCTATGGCATAGAAGGCTGTCACATCTGAACTTCAAAAATATCAACAAACTCTGTAAGAAAGAGTTGGTGACACGTTTGCCTTCTATGACTTTTGTTAAGGATAGACTCTACACAGCCTGTGAGAAAGGCAAGCAGAGGAAATCATCTTTTAAATCCAAGCATAATTTCTCTATTGATACTCCTCTCTTTTTAATCCACATGGACTTGTTTGGACCTGTTAATGTCCCAAGTCTTGGAGGAATAAGATACACTCTAGTAATGGTTGATGAGTTCTCCAGGTTTACATGGGTAATCTTCTTGAAGAGCAAAGGAGAGGCTGTTAGAGAAATCATTGGCTTTGTCAAAAAGATGGAAATGCTGAACTCTGCTTAAGTAAAGCAGCGTAGAAGTGATCATGGTACTGAGTTAAAAAATAATACTCTTGAAGACTTCTGTGAAGAAAAGGGAATTTCTCAAAACTTTTTAGCAGTAAGAACTCCACAACAAAATGGAGTTGGTGAAAGAAGAAATAGAACCCTTATTGAAGCTGCTAGAACCATGTTGTGTGCATCTGGTTTACCTTCATCGTTCTGGGCTGAAGCTGTCAACACGGCTTGCTTCACCCAAAACAGATCCTTAGTGGTGAAAAGGTTCAACAAGACTCCCTATGAGCTAATCAAAGGAAGGAGGCCAAATATTAGCTACTTCCACGTGTTTGGATGTCCCTGCTTCATTCTGAATCAAAGGGACCAATTGGCAAAGTTTGAACCAAAAGCTGATGAAGGTGTATTTGTTGGATACTCTGCTATCTCCAAAGCCTATAGAGTATACAACAACAAGAGAAAGGTGATAGATGAATCTATCAATGTCACCTTTGAAGAGTCCAGAAATGCCTCTACCAAAGCTGTTCTTGAATCAGTTTCAGGAGACTTCAACTTTGATGATCTTATGCATTCCAACAGTGAAGAGGACTCAAAAGCTTCCACTACATCCAAAGTGGAACCTGCAAACCATGATGGACATGATGATGAGTATGTTGATACACCCTGTGTGAATAAGTGCACTGACTTAATTACAACTACATTTCCTGAACCAATCAATGCTGATTTATCTTCTGCTGATATGTTCAACAGTGGTCAGTCATGTTCAAGAAGTGAACAGGCACAAGACAACAGTATGTCTGAAAATCTTGAGAGCTGTTCAACAGGACCTGCTGAAGATGCTAACAACTCAGGAGAATCCTCATTGAAGAATGATCCTAAGTGGATCAGATGTCACCCCAATGATCAAATAATTGGTGACATCTACAAAGGGGTACAAACAAGGTGGGACAGCTTAGGGAACTTCTGTATGTTCTCTAGTTTTGTTTCACTAATGGAGCCAAAGAAGGTGGATGAAGCACTAAAAGATGCCAATTGGATCACTGCTATGCAAGAAGAACTCAATCAGTTTGAGAGAAACAAGGTATGGAAGCTGGTCCCTGCTCCTAAAGGTAAAACTATAATTGCACTAAATGGGTTTTCAGGAATAAGATGGATGAGCAAGGTCATGTCATTAGAAATAAGGCAAGACTGGTTGCTCAGGGTTATAGACAGGAGGAAGGAATTGACTACGATGAGACATTTGCTCCTGTGGCCAGGCTAGAAGTAATTCGTTTGTATCTAGCCTACGCTGCTCATAAGAGCGTTAAGGTATTTCAAATGGATGTGAAGAGTGCATTTTTGAATGGGAAGCTGCAAGAAGAAGTTTATGTCAAGCAGCCTCCAGGTTTTGAAAATGAACAACATCCAGGTTTTGTCTATAAGTTGGACAAAGCTCTCTATGGTCTCAAACAAGCCCCTAGAGCCTGGTATGACACTCTTACTGAATTCCTTATGAGCAATGGGTATTCCAGAGGTAAAGTGGATACCACACTGTTCATTAAGAAGGTGAAGTCTGATATTATGCTTGTTCAAATTTATGTGGATGACATAATCTTTGGTTCTACCAATGAGCAGTTATGCAAGAATTTCTCATTACTCATGAAATCCAAATATGAAATGAGTATGATGGGAGAACTTACTTTCTTTTTAGGATTACAAGTTAAACAAACCTCAACTGGAATTTTTATAAATCAAAGAAAGTATACTTTAGATCTCTTGAAAAAGTTTAAATTTGATCAAAGTTCTCCTATTAAAACCCCAATGGCAACCAATGTAAAATTAGATGCTGATGCCAGTGGCAAAGCTGTTTCAGTAACAGCTTGCAGAGGTATGATTGGGAGCTTGCTATATTTAACTGCTAGTAGACCTGATATTATGTTTGCCACCTGTTTGTGTGCTAGATTCCAAGCTGATCCAAAGGAATCTCATCTAGCTGCTGTTAAAAGAATCTTCAGATACCTAAAGGGCACACCAGGTTTGGGTCTTTGGTATCCCAAAGACTCAAGTCTTGAACTAACAGGTTACTCAGATTCTGATGTTGCACGATGCAGGCTAGATAGGAAAAGCACAACAGGTGGATGTCAACTCCTTTGTGGTAAGTTGATAAGTTGGTGTAGCAAGAAGCAGAACTCAGTGTCTACTTCTACTGCTGAAGCTGAGTACATTGCTGTGGGCAGATTCTGTGGATGCAGCATCAGCTTGAAGACTATGGGCTTGTGTATAGGAAAATTCCTATTCTGTGTGATAACACAAGTGCCATAGCTATTTCCAACAATCCAGTATTTCATTCAAGAACAAAGCATATTGAGGTCAGACATCATTTCATCAGGGATCACATTCAGAAAGGTAATGTGCAGGTAAGTTTTATTTCCAATAATGAACAGCTTGCAAACATTTTCACCAAACCTCTTGATGAAACCAGGTTTAATTACCTTGTCAGCAAGCTGGGCATGTTAAACAAGAGTGACTAAGTGTCCTCAAAGGTCTAAGACTTCGTATGTCTCACACTGCTCAAATTTTTCAAAACAGCTTAGACAGAACAGGTTATGCATGTTCTGTACTTGGTCATTTAAAAAAAAAAAACTTGAACAGCTAGAGCATATAACAGGTTGAACAATAACAGCTTGCTTGTAAAACCTGCTCTGATGGTCTATTGTTCACCCTGCTCACTCTATTACACTGATCTACAAGACATTGTCCTGTAACCTGTTCAACTATTGAACACAACCTGGTCTTCCATTAGAGCACAGGTTGAAGGCATAGTGTGAAGAGTGAACAGTTTGAAGAATGAACAGCTTGTGATGACCCTACTCATCACAGGTTTGACCAATAGCTTAGACCAACAGTTTTTAACTACCTTTCTTCACAATTAAGTTACTTAATTTTTGTTTTTATTTAACTTAATTACTGCGAATAATGTGGGTTACGTGTGTTAGTGATTAAAAAGGGCTCAAGTGGTCTGACAAACGGTCTGACATGGACAACCGTTTCATTTTCCGTTAACGACCTTTTCAAATCAACCGCCCAAATGTTTCTCTCTCATACCCACTCACATTCAAATCCTATAAATACCCCCTACTGTTTCATCTTCGTCTTCCTCACTATTTCCAGAAATCCTCAAGAACCCTAAATCGATTAAGTGTCTTCTGCTTCTCAAAATCCCAAACCTTCACAAATGGCTCAAAGAAACAATCCCTTTCTTCCAGTATTCGTTTGTGATGATGTTGTGAAACACTCATCAGTCACCACGATGCTGACCATCAAGCCCACCAACTACATTGCCAACCTAACCATTCCCAAAAACTATGTGTGGAAGGGTTATGAACAGATGGTGGAATTTCTAAGAGTTCATCCGCTGAACTACGCAATGACTGCCACTCCTGGTGTCCTGTACCAAGAGATGGTGTATGAGTTTTGGTATACCCGTGCCTTCAACCCAGACACCAAAGTTATTAAGGGCACTATTCTCAATGGGACTCAGACCATTGAAATAACAACTAGTCTTCTCAGGGAGGTTCTTCATCTGCCAACTGCTGAACCATATGACAAGCCTCAACCTGAAAATGACCAAATAGGAAACTTGCTACGCTTCTGTGGTGTAGCAGAACCCAAAATCAGAGCTACGCTGTTCAGGAAGGATCTGTCTCCTACCTACAGTTTTCTTTTTGCCTCAGTGGTAATGTGCTTCGGAAGTAAGGTTGGTTCATTTGACCAACTAAGCCGTGATGAAATCCCAATAGTCCTACAACTGGTGGATGGAACTACAATGGACATGGCTAAGTGGATTTTCCTGAATTTGAGGAACCTGGTTCAACAAGAAAACCATCCAGCTGCTGTTAGGTATCCCAGGTTTTTGAGCCTCATATTCAAGCATCATTGTGGTGAGCATCTGTATCATTCTCAACCTCTTCTTCATACTGCTGTTTTTCCAGTAATAGGAAATAGAGTGTTTTATAAACCTGTTCTACCCAATGAGCCTCCTCTGTCAAAACCAATGAGGAGGCTGTTAGGTTTGGTGGAAGGACCCTCTGATGTGAGGGTGGATCCTGAAACTGCTCCAAAGAGAAAATCCAAAGCCAGGGCCAAGCTTGTTAAAAGGACCCTGGCAACCACTGAAGCTGGGCCTGTCCAAAAGAAGGCCAAAACAGCTCAGTCTGAGTCTGCTCCTTTAGCCTCTGTGGCTGAGGAGGAGCAGGTTCCTCACCCTGGGTCATTTGTTGACCCTGAAGCCTTTGTGGTTGGTGCCTCTGTGGCAACTGAGACTATGGAACAAGTCAACCCACCTGTTTCTAACCCAGTCTCCAAATCTGTCCAGTCTGAACCTCTCATCTCCTTTCCAAAATCCCCCACTTCATCTCTCATTCTATACCAACGCAAAAAGAAACCAACAGCCCAAACTAGCCCCTTTGTTCCCTCTTAACAGGGTTCAGTTGAAAGAGAAGCAACCCCTGCTGCCTCTCCTATTTTGGGAGAAGTTTCAGCACACTTGGAGCCTGCTTCACTCCATCATGAGTCTACCTAGAGTCAGCCTAGGCCCTCTAGTTCCTCCTAACAGGAGCCAGTTGTACAAATGGAGTTAGCCACATCAACTATTCCAGCCTCCCAACAGGCTGAGAATATTGAAAGACAGGAGTCCTCTCCACTCTACACTGCGTCCACACTGTCCCCACATCAAACTTCTTTACACCCTGAGTCTGCACGAGGAGTCCATACTGCTGGCTTAAACCAGCCAGCAGATCAGCCTCAATCTTCTGCTCCCTATGATACAGCTGTTCTACACCAAACAGCTGCTGAGGGACCATCAACCCAAGCTTATGAACCTCAGGGAACATACCATCCCTTGGGTGAGGCTGCCCCTTCTATGCAAACTCCATCAGCAGGTTTCACCACTGCTGATGTTGAAATGCAAATCCCATCTCCCGATGATGAGGTACTTTTACACCAAGGTACTACAGAGGGAACAAACACTGGCCTTAATGAAGGTGCTGCAAAACAAGCAGTGTCTGAAAGGCTACCATCCTCTACCCCCTCTCCTGATGATGCAGCTACTGCCACTGCTGAAGGACACCTTGATCCCTCCAGACTGGGAAACCTCACTTTTGCCCAGGCTATGGAGCTACTTTCTACCATACCCTCTCCATCTCAATCACATCCCCATACACCAGCCTCATCCTCTTCATCACCATCTACTCACTCCAAAATATCTACTCATACACCTCCATCTCCTAAAGACCTATCTTTGAAGGATCAGCTTTCCCTGCTGTCCAACAAAACTGGTTCTTTAGAAACTTCTATATCCTCTCTACCCTCTCTTATTTCAGACTCTGTGTCTGAACAACTTAAGGGATTCTTTGATTTGTTCAAGGATTTCATCCCTGCCACTCCAATAACTGACAACACCTCACAGCTGCTTGCACTCACTGCACAGTTACAAACTGTCTCCACCTCCCTATCTTCAATTCTTTCACTCCAACAGGACTCTGTGTCCTCACTGACAGTTATTTCTCAACAGCTGTCATCTCTCCTAACTTCTTGCAATTCTACACTTCCTGCCACTCTGGCCAGCTTGAATACACTTATTGGTTCTCTATCCAATTCTGTGTCATCAAACCTTGCTGATGTGCAAGATTCTCTTGAACTACATCTTGCACAGCTTCAAAGTTTGCTGTTCACAACTTCTGATAGAGAAAACATCATCAAGCTGACTTCCCTTGCTGATACTCAAACTTCTTCTCTTCAAACCTGTCTTTCCGAACTTGCAGAGGTGAAGGAAAACCTGGCTTTCTTAGTGACTAGCCTGGTTGGCCCCAAGCCTGTTGCCGAAACTGCTGGCAAGCCTGCTTTTGTGTCTTCAGGCAGACCAGGTGTTGAAGGTGCTGGTACATGTCCTTCAAAGGGGGAGAAGTCATCTGCCTCAAAGACTAAGTCTTCGAAGACTAAGTCTAAGGGGGAGAAAACTTCTTCTCCTAAGGAGAAATCAGTACCTACAATACCCACTGGTCAACCAGCAGGGACATCAACTACAGGTACAATGGAAGGTGCTTCCCAAGCTGCTCAAACTACTCAGGCTGAATCTCCAAACCCTGCTCAGTCTAAGGGGGAGGAATTCATTCCTGAGGACAGGCCAAGCAGCAGGAGGAGGCATCTAATTTTACAAGAAGAAGAAGAAGAGGAGGAGGAATTTCCTGAAGGTGCTATTATTACATCAGCTAAAGGAAAAGAAAAAGCAGCAGTTGATCCTCAACAGCAGAAAGCAGCAGACCTCAGGTTTCACAAAGCCAGGGCAAAGGAAATGGGTCTTCTCATGGATAAATACTTTGAGTTCAGAGATGAACAACTTCAAGCCCTGGAAGCTCTAAGAAAAGAAGAAGCCTCTGCCAAAGCTGCCAAAACTTTTGCACTTCAAGAGGCAAGCAAAATCAAAATGCCTTCCTTGGATGTGGAGAAGAAACTGATGGAAGCTGCTAAGGACTCAGCAGGAGAGAAGGAAGTTGAAAAAGAAAAGGGTGCTCAGGTCACAGTGATCAAGACAAAAGTATCCTCTGCGAGAGCACAATTCCATTTTGACAAACTGGCAAGAAAGAAGTTTCATGATGTTGCTGACCGAAGACTTGTCAAGGAACCAATTGTCAAAGCTGTTCCTATTTCAAGAAAAGGCAAAAGTGGAAACTACAAATTACCAGGATCGGTGCAACAGGCCCTGAGCTGGAATCTTATGATCACACTGATGTTGCTCAAATGGGATACAGGGAATGGGTGGAACTAGCAGTTGCCCTGAGCCAGTCTAAGTCGGAAACGGCTAAGACTATCACGGCATATGTGAAGAAGTTAATGGAGAGAGTGAAAGACCTTGGCCTGATCTCAACTGATATAAGTGAGGGTGTCTCTGTGACATATCCCAAGATAAAGGCCAGGAGGACAAGGAAAGATTCAGAGCTGGAAGAACTCCTTATGATGATTGAACAAGGAGATAATGCTGTGGAAATCAAAGGAGTTAACCACAGCCTGCCCAAAGGAGTAGAGTTTGAAGAAGGTAAGATAATTGAAGAACCTGAGTTGGGGGCATTTTTTGTAGATCCCTTAACCCAGAATAAGTGTTTTCAGAGAGTTTCAGACCTACACAAAGTCGGTCTTAAGCAGCTTGCAGCCTTCAGAATTGCCAACTCCTTCAGACAGTCCAGCAAATGGAGAGCAGCCATCTGGGATGAGCTGAGAGGTTTTTTTGACAGAGGTGAGCTTCAAGATCCAAACTTCATGTTTCTTACAGTTGAAATTCAAGATCTGGAAGAAACAAGGGAGGAACTTGAAAGAATGTTTGAAGAAGGACTGCCACCTCCAGTACAGTGAAGTCCATCTACCATCAGGGTAGGTGAACAATGGAAGCTGTTCATCTGTTGGACAGGCTTGCCATTATCTGCTCCCAACACCAACAGTCCAAAACTTTTTGTACATTAGTTGTACTTTGTTACATATGTTGTAACTTTGCTTATTTACATTAGTTGTAATATACATTAGTACATTAGTTGTACTCTTGTAAAAACATGTGGTGTGTTTCTGTAATCAAAATCAGTATGTATAAACTGATCTTTTACTTTACCTTGATGTTGTAATTTTATTTCAGCCAATGTAATGTAAAAATACATAGTGTCTATTGGTTAAATCAGCTTAGACTGATTTTTGCAAATAGGGGGAGATTGTTAGGCACAAAAAGGCCTCAGTCAAACCTGTTCTGCATCTAAGGGGGAGATTTTTAATCAAACATGTTGATGCTTTTGAAGGTTGAATTTAAGGCCTGTTATATGCCTTATTGAAACCTAAAAATGATTTGCAATATCAGCCCAAAGCTGTTTACCCTGTTGCATGTGTTGCAACAAAGGCAGTTTGTCCAAGCTGTTCAGTCTGCTCAATAGGCTGGACATAAACTGTCTACGCTGCTCTATACTGGTGAGCAGCTTGGGCAGTTTACAAGTGTTCTGTTCTTTGTGAACAAAACCTGTTCTTTGTGAACAGGCTAAAACACTTTATGGAATATGTTTCCAAGTCCTTGTATTGTTTTTGGCTACAAGATCAGTTCACAAAGTCGAAGACAAAGTGGAAAACAGATTGCTCAGCCTGCCCAAGCTGTTCTGTCACATGAAGACAAAAGGATATTTGAAAAAGGGTGACAGACCTTTTCTTATATCAAATTAGGCCTTAACAAAGGAGGAAAGATGCAAAGTTGACATTCCTTATTTAGTTAAAGCTTATGCAACAGTAGACAAAGTGAAAAGACAAAAGTTCTGCCAACATGAAGACAAGTCTGCTTTTCAGAATGTGCAGAAAAGTTTATGTTGTCTTTTCAACAAGACTTCACCTTTTTCTTTTCGTCCAGTGAAGAAGCTTCACTTAGATCCTCTGAGTGAGTATAAAAGGAAACTTCCTAGGATTGAAAGAAACATAGCAAAAAGCAAAGTGCTGAGCCAAGAGTGTAAAATCAGAACGTGCATTAGAGTGTGTCTTTTCATGCATGCAAGTCTGTTTGAATAAAACAGTGCTTTGTGCTTAAGCTGTTCTTAGTCAAGCTGTCCTTCTGAGTCTTGTAAACACAGTGAGTGATTCTTAGTGAGTGTATTCATTGTAACTAGTTTATGTCTGTCTTAAACTAGTTAACATACTGTTGTATCTGTCATCTCAGCTTGAACCTTTCCGCAGTCAAGCTTGTTTGTAATTAACATTTGTTGATAATACATACAAACATTGAGAAAATAGTGTGTAGTTTTTAAATTGTTGGATTCACCCCCCCCCCCCCTCTACAGCTTATGGCTATATACTTGGGATACCTCTCGGGACCTACAGTAGGTATATCGGGGTCTAACCTGAACCACTAAATTGACAGTTGTCACATCAACACACTTTCTCAATGTTGGTATGTGTATTTTCAACAAGTGTTAATTACAAACAGATACAACAGAGACTACTAATCTAGGACTTACTCAGACTAGTTAAAATGAATACACTCACAAAGATGAACTCACTGATATTACTAGACAGACAGAAAGACAGCTTAAACAAGAACAACTTGGACACACTTAACTGTTTTATTCAACTAGATTTTGCATGCATGAAAACACACTTCTTTGCACGTTCTGAATATTATACACTTGGTTGTCTCACATTCCTTAGAACCTTACTTGTATTCTCTCACTGAGAATCCCAATGAAGCTTCCTCATTGGATGTATAGTGGAATGTCTTTCTAAAAAGACAAAAATACTTTTCTGCATGTTCTGACAAACCAGTATTTGTCTCTATATAGCAGAATCTTTGTCTTTTCCTTTTTGTCTCTGTTGCGAAAGGCTTTAACTAAAAGAGGAATGTCAACTTTAAACCTTTCATCTTCTGTTATGGTCATTTTGATATAAAAATGGTGTGTCACCCATTTCAAATATCCACTTTGTCTTAATGTTACAGAACAACGTGGGGAGTCTTAGCAGCTTCTGTTTTTCCACTTTGTCTTCGACTTTGTAAACTGATCTTTTGGTCCAAGACAATACATGAGAACATGGAAACATATTCCATAAAGTGTTTATCCTGTTCATAAAGAACAGGTTCTATTCACAAAGAACAGAACACTTAGAATTTGTCCAAGCTGCTCAACAGGTTAGAGCAGCGTGGACAGTTTATGTCCAGCCTGTTCAACAGAATAGAACAACTTGGACAATCTGCCTTAGTTGCAACAAATGCAACAGGTTAAGCAGCTTTGACTAATATGGAAAATCACTTATCAGGTTTCAATAAGGCATTAACAAGCCTTAAATTATACCTTCAAGTGCATCAAACAGGTTTGACTAATAATCTCCCCCTAAGATGTATAACAGGTTTGATTGAGGCCTTTTTGTGCCTAACAGAAACCAAACCTCCCATTCTTTATAGAGGTGAGTATGTTCAGTGGAGGGAACTGTTTCTGGAATTCATCAATTTCCATGACCTATCAGATGAGATGTTGAAATCCCTGACGGAGGGACCATCAATATTTCTTGAAACAATTCCAACTGTCCCAAAAGGTAATCCTCCAATACCGAAGAGAACTGTAGAGGTCACCAATCTGAATGATGAAGAAAGTTGTGAGACAAAACTGCCAGAAAGCTCTTGCTGATTTCTATTTCGAAAGATATATATATATATATATATATATAAGTCTGACATATACAAGCAACGCCAAATCCATCTAGGATGAGGTGTGTAAACTTAGGCGCGGTTCGGACAAAGCAGCTACGAATAGAGCAAGAAACATTCTAATGACTTTTGAAAATTTTAGAGCAAGAGAAGGAGAGTTGCTGGAAAGCAACTATCTGAGATTCGTCAATCTTGTGAGTGAAATGAAGAGGAATGGAGTAACAAAATCCAATCTGGATATAAACGTCAAATTCATGAATGTGCTTAATCCGGAATGGGATAAATGGACCATGATTATCCAGTAGACTAAAGAGATTGACGATATGGATTTCCATATGGTATTTGAGAACCTTAACAACTATCAAGAAGTTATTTTAAGGAAAATGTATGGAAAGAAACAAGCAGAAAAGGCAACAATTGATCCTCTGGCTCTCCTGGTAGACAAGAAATACAAGTATAAATTACAAAAGGAGAAGCAGGTTGTAATAAGCAGTAATTCCTCAAAATCATAATCAACCGATTCTTCAGCTGATTACGAGATAGAGGAGGTGAAAAACCAGATGGCTTTACTGACAAAGGCATTCCAGAAAAAGTTTTATCGCAATCTGACAAATAACAAGATGCGATACAAGACAGGCTCCAGGAAATATGAAAAGAGAGATAAGTATGACAAATCTACAGAGAGCCGTGGGAAAAAGGCTGAAAAATATGAGAAGACTGATAAGCCGGCCAAGAAAGATGCTGACCAGAAATGCTATAATTGTGGCAAGCCAGGTCATTTTGCAAGAGAGTGCAGATTTCCAGTTGTTAAGAACTATGACTATTTGTAGGTCCCGAGAGGTTCCCAAAGTATATAGTTATAAGCTGTAGATAGGGGGTTAATACAGCAATTTAAAAAACTACACACTCTTTTCTCAATGTTTGTATGTATTATCAACAATTTGTTAATTACAAACAAGCTTGAATGCGGAATAGTTCAAGCTGAGATGACAGATACAACAGTATGCTCACTAGTCTAAGACAGACTCAAACTAGTATACAATGAATACACTCACTAAGAAGCACTCACTGTGTTTACAAGACTTAAGGGAACAGCTTATGTAAAACAGCTTAGACACACAGATGCTGGTTTACACAGACGGCTTGCATGCATGAAAATCACACTTGCACGTTCACTCTTGGTTTCAGCACTTAGCTTTCTTCACACTTCTTTCTGACCTTAGAAGCTTCCTTTTATACTCACTTAGAGGATCTAAGAGAAACATCTTCATTGGACGGAATGAAAAAGGAGAAGTCTTGTTGAAAAGACAACATAACCTTTTCTGCACTTTTCTGAAAAGTAGACTTGACTTCACATGTGCAGAACTTTTGTCTTTTTACTTTGTCTACTGTTGCATTGCCTTTAACTAATTTAGGAATGTCAACTTTGCGTCTTTCTTCCTTGTAAAGGCCTATTTTGATATAAGAAAAAGGTCTGTCACCCTTTTCCAAATAACCTTTTGTCTTCATGTTACAGAACAGCTTGGGCAGGCTGAGCAGTTCTGTTTTCCACTTTGTCTTCGACTTTGTAAACTGATCTTGTAGTAAAAAACAATACATGATGACTTGGAAACACATTCCATAAAGTGTTTAGCCTGTTCACAAAGAACAGGTTCTGTTCACAAAGAACAGAACACTTTAAAAATTCCCAAGCTGCTCAACAGTGTAGAGCAGCGTTGACAGTTTATGTCCAGCCTGTTCAGCAGACAGAGCAGCTTGGACAAACTGTCTTAGTTGCAACACATGCAACATATAGAACAGCTTTAGACTGATATTGCAAATCATTTTCAGGTTTCAATAAGGCATATAACAGGCCTTAAATTCAACCTTCAAATGCATCAACAGGTTTGATTATAAATCTCCCCTCAGATGTAGAACAGGTTTGACTGAGGCCTTTTTGTGCCTAACAATCTCCCCCTATTTGCAATAACCAGTCTAAGCTGGTCTTATCAAAAATCATTATATATTTTTACAGTACATTTTGCTGAATTGAAATTACAACATTACAGTAAAGTAAAAGATCAGTTTATATATATACTGATTCTTGATTACATTAGAACAACACATGTTCTTACAAAAATACAACTAATGTACTGATGTATATTACAACTAATGTAAAC
>JAANYP010004113.1:76011-105251 GCA_020465985.1 Centrapalus pauciflorus
ACTAAATGTTACAAGATGTTTGGACTGTTTGAGTTTGGAGCAGAACACGGTAAGCCTGTCCCAACTGATGGACAGCTCCATTCTTTCACCTACCCAGACGGTGAGGACTTCATATCACTGGAGAAGGATCCTGAACCATCTTTCCATTTCCTTCCTTGTTCCTCAAGTTCTCAACTTCACTTCTGATGATCCTGAATTGGGAATCATTCAGCTCTCCTCTTCATGAAGCCTCTGAGCTGATCCCAGAGGCTGCTCTCCATTGCTAGACTGCTAAATTGAAACTTGAACGTCTGAAGGCGCACGTTGTCTCAAGATCACAACTTTGTACAGCTCTGAGGCTCTTGGAAGCAACTTCTCTGACGCTAGGGATTCTACAAAAAATGCCTCCGGCTCAGGTTCTTCAATAATTTGCCATCTCAAATCTATTCCTTTCGCGACTATGATCAACTCCTTTATCTAACATGGCATAATGCCCGTTCAATTCAGCGTAAGGGGGCGTAGCCTCAATTTCTGTATCCTTCTTTGTCCTTCTGGACTTTATTTTGGGGTATGTCACAGAGACACCCTCTTTACTTCTTTTGGAATCAGGCAGCTTCACTTACTCCTCCATCAGCTCTTTGCTGTATGGCCCTGACTAGTTAGCACGTTTCTGGACTTAGACTGGCTCAGGCCAATGCAGTTCCACCCAGTCTGTATCCCATCTGTGCAAAAATCTAGTGTGATCGTAGGCTTCCCATTTCAGGGCCTGTTGCACCCTCCTGGTGATTGAAGCTTCACTGTGTGCCTTCTTGAAATGGGAAAAGCTTTGACAATCGCTTCCTGGACTATAGCCTTCAAGTAGCAATCATGATTAATTTCTTTCTAGCCAAGTTGTCAAAGTGGAATTGACATTAGTTGTACATCTTGTACATTAGTTGTACATTATTACATAAGTTGTAATTTTTTACTTTTACATTAGTTGTAAAATACATTAGTACATTAGTTGTACTCTTGTAAGAACATGTGTTGTTCTAGTGTAATCAAGAATCAGTGTATATATAAACTGATCTTTTACTTTACTGTAATGTTGTAATTTCAATTCAGCAAAATGTACTATAAAAATATATAGTGATTTTTGATAAGACCAGGTTGGACTGGTTATTGCAAACATAGGGGGAGATTGTTTAGGCACAAAAAAGGCCTCAGTCAAACCTGCTCTACATCTGAGGGGGAGATTTTATAATCAAACCTGTTGATGCATTTGAAGGTTGAATTTAAGGCCTGTTTTATGCCTTATTGAAACCTGAAAATGATTTGCAATATCAGTCTAAAGCTGTTCTATATGTTGCATGTGTTGCAACTAAGACAGTTTGTCCAAGCTGCTCTATCTGCTGAACAGGCTGGACATAAACTGTCTACGCTGCTCTACACTGTTGAGCAGCTTGGGCATTTTTAAGGTGTTCTGTTCTTTGTGAACAGAACCTGTTCTTTGTGAACAGGCTAAACACTTTATGGAATATGTTTCCAAGTCATCATGTATTGTTTTTTACTACAAGATCAGTTTACAAAGTCGAAGACAAAGTGGAAAACAGAACTGCTCAGCCTGCCCACGCTGTTCTGTAACATGAAGACAAAAGGTTATTTGAAAAAGGGTGACAGACCTTTTTCTTATATCAAAATAGGCCTTTACAAGGAAGAAAGACGCAAAGTTGACATTCCTAAATTAGTTAAAGGCAATGCAACAGTAGACAAAGTAAAAAGACAAAAGTTCTGCACATGTGAAGACAAGTCTGCTTTTCAGAAAAGTGCAGAAAAGGTTATGTTGTCTTTTCAACAAGACTTCTCCTTTTTCTTTCCGTCCAATGAAGATGTTTCTCTTAGATCCTCTAAGTGAGTATAAAAGGAAGCTTCTAAGGTCAGAAAGATGTGTGAAGA
This sequence comes from Centrapalus pauciflorus, assembly GCA_020465985.1. NCBI lineage: Eukaryota > Viridiplantae > Streptophyta > Magnoliopsida > Asterales > Asteraceae > Centrapalus > Centrapalus pauciflorus. The sequence goes on from JAANYP010004113.1 coordinate 77,926, forward strand.
AAGCTAAGTGCTGAAACCAAGAGTGAACGTGCAAGTGTGATTTTCATGCATGCAAGCCTTCTGTGTAAACCAGCATCTGTGTGTCTAAGCTGTTTTACATAAGCTGTTCTCTTAAGTCTTGTAAACACAGTGAGTGCTTCTTAGTGAGTGTATTCATTGTATTCTAGTTTGCGTTTGTCTTATACTAGTGAACATACTGTTGTATCTGTCATCTCAGCTTGAACTATTCCGCATTCAAGCTTGTTTGTAATTAACAAATTGTTGATAATACATACAAACATTGAGAAAAGAGTGTGTAGTTTTTAAATTGCTGTATTCACCCCCCTCTACAGCTTATAACTATATACTTTGGGAACCTCTCGGGACCTATAATACCATTCAAATAGGAAATATTAATGTGGAAACCTCTAGCCCATCAACACATGTTGATGAAGTAGGAGAACTCATCTATGTGATGAGCTGTAACACCCCGACTCCCGAGCAGGTACGTGTAATTATCCTATTGACTAATTATAATAGTGATTATTGCGTTGGTCCAATTACGTCCCGTATAGTGGATTATACGTGTCGGGACGGGGATTACGTGGATTCGGGATATAATTTTAGCCGATTAATTATATTTATGGATTCACGGATTTAAATGGGATTTAATGATATAAATAGTGGATTTTTAATATTGGGGTCGGGTATCGGTGTCGAACCCGCGATATAACCGGATCCGTAACGTGTACGTATATGTATATGACGTGTTCCCTTATCTTCCTTTTTGTGCAAAACAGTGAAAAGAGTGTGTGTATATGAGATCCTTGCTGCTGGATTGATTCAAGCTTAAATTGAGTGAAGTTAATTGCTGCAAATTGGATTTGAAAGCTTCCATAGGTGTTCTTGAGTTTAAGGTAAAGAATCCTCCAAATTAAATGTGATTTTTGTGTGTTAATCATTGAGATATGTTGGGAATTGGTTTGGTTATGCCCTGGTAGTATTTTAGTGTCATTTTGGTGAGTTGAATCTGCTGGAATCGAATTGTGGGGATGGATTTATCCTTGGACAGAGCTGAAACAGAAACAGGGGTTTTGTTCTGCATCGCGAGCGAGGTCGCGACGCGCCAAGCGCGACCGTGATGTTCATCATGAGCGCGGGCCGCGATCAGGCCAGTGCGGCCGCGATCCGGCTCCAGTGGGCTTGGGTCGGTTTGGGCTTTGGGGGTCCGTTGGGCTGTTTTGTGGGATTCATTTGGGGTATGTTAACAGTTATGGGATATCTGGGATTAATCTGGGGAGAATTATTTTATGTACAGGGATTGCCAGAGATTGTTACGGGCCGGCTTCGGATCAATCAGTTAGGGAGATTGTGCAGGGTGATCCAGGTGAGTACGCGAGACATTTTCCAAAGACTAGTCGTTGTCTTTCGAGTCTTTTGTGTTAGTGTTTCATATGTGATTATATGAATTGTCCGAGCACTGCGAGTTGCCCCTCAGGTATGATCTTTCTTTCTCTATATGTGTTATATGCTTGAGATCCATTACATTATACTGCGATGAGTATCGTGGGAGCTGTGTAGCTCTGTTTGACCCTGTGTAGGGTTCCCATATACATATATATATGCGCGGCCGTTATTCCTGTTAGCTTCCACGGGCGTGGTTTGGCTCCAGGGGGGAGGGATTCCCCAATTGAGATGAGTATCTCTTTCTGTATTGGATCTCTAGGGTCTCTGATTAGAGGCTGGTTGGCATGTGTTATGCCACGTAGTGTAGGGCTGCCATGTGACATGCGATATTTGATTATGTGAATTGTACAGTGTCTAACCCTTGTGTACTCATGAGCTGCGAAGCTTACGTATTCGAGTATGATATGTGTATCAGGGGAACCGAAGATAGGACCGCCAGCTCCTGAGCGAAGATAGGAGCGTGACTTGCTGCGATCGAGAGGTTCTACTTTTGTTATCTGTATGTGTTCCTTGTACTATTGGGAAACCTATGGGTCGGTTGTGCCGGGTTTGTTTGTGAATATTTGGGTTTGGGTTGGGTTTTGTATGTCGGGTTGACTTCTGGATATTGTGACTATGTTTGTGAAATGTTTTAATTAATCAGTGTTTGTGTAAACCTTGACATTGTGATATGGATATTATATGCGTTAATGCCACTTGTGTGTTGTAAATGACGTGGCTTTTAGCTGGGTTTAGAGGGTGTTACATGTATGGTATCAGAGCTTGTGGTTTTAGTATTGAGCATCGGGGGATGCTTGAGCTTAGACCGTGTTCAGATTCTTGGGGAGTAATCCGGTGACGGATACTAGAGGATTTAATTATCCTGGCTTAGTGTATAACACTGGGAGACTTATCTTTGTGCTTAATTGCCTTGTTTTGTGCAGATCAGTATGGCAGATCAGGGAGAGGGTTCTGCCGCGGGTAAGCCGCCGGGTGATGAGTACATCCGCAAGTCAGAGCTGCTTGAGGTTCTTACAGAGTTTTATAGACAGCAGAGAGAGCAGGAGAGGGAACAGGGACATGATATGGGACCACGTGCTGGGGGTGGTCAGGATATGGGCACGGGTGCAGGTGCCTCTTCTTCTACGTCTCAGCGAGGGGATTCATTTAAGGATTTTACGACGGGGAATCCTCCAGAATTCAGAGGCGGGGGTGAGCCAGGGATGGCACTCGCGTGGGAGCGCGAGATCGAGTACGCCTTTCGGGTTGCTCATGTGGACCCCAAAGATATGGTTGGGTATGCCACATATCAGTTGAGGGGTGGGGCCTCACAGTGGTGGAGATCGATAGAGTCTTCTATGTCTGATTCGCGTGCGTATGCAATGTCTTGGGCCCAGTTTAAGGCCATGTTTGAGATTCAGTATGCGCCCCGTGACGAGCAGCAAAGATATGGAGCGCCGCTTCCTCCACCAATAGCAGAGGGATCTGTCCGTGCAGCAGTACGTGGACCGCTTTAATGAGTACTCCCAGTTTGCGCCGCAGCATGTGGATACAGAGAGGCGCAACGCCGATGCTTTTGTGGACGGCCTGCGACCAGACATTAGGGAGTTTGTGGGACTACAGGAGACGTCATCTTTCGCTAGAGCGCTGGAGTTGGCTCGCATGAGAGAGCGAGAGATCGAGAGGCAGCGAGAGCAGCCGCCCACCCAGAGACAGCGTACAGGGAGCTCTGAGCAGTCTAGTTACTGGCGTGAGCCGAGGGACGAGCAGCCCGAGCAGGGCCGCCATCAGGAGCGGAGTACAGGTTCGCGTAGAGACAGGGGCAGGGACAGAGGCAGAGATAGAGGTCGAGATGACAGATCCAGAGGTCAGGGTCAAAGAGATAGTCGTACAGTTAGTCAGAGCAGTGTTGGGCAGGGGTCCCGGGCATCAGGGAGCAGAGCTGACAGTTCCTCCAGGGAGCGGGATTGTCCGAGATGCCACTGCAGGCATGCCGGGCCATGTGCTAGTGATCCGTTCAGATGTTTCAGATGTGGTCAGTTCGACCACACAGCTACAGCATGCACAGCCTCAGAGGCGTTATGCTTCCGATGTGGGAAGTCGGGTCACCGCATGCGAGATTGTCCAGAGGCAGCACCAGCGGTACCGGGGGCGGGCACGAGCGGTGCTAAAGCGGAGTCTTCTTCTTCCACTTCTCGCAGAGATGCAGCACCGAGGGCCAGAAGCCGAGTGTTCCAGGCCACAGCTGAGGAAGCCAGAGATGCTCCAGATGTCGTTACGGGTACGTATACTCTGAACGGCTTGCGTGCGCTAGTCTTATTTGATTCTGGAGCCGATCGTTCATATGTGTCCGTATCATTCTGTGCTTATTTTACTGTTGCTCCTACTGTGTTATCTGAGCCATCGATTGTCGAGAGGGTAGACGGCAGTATCACCTTAGTGAGCCGTGTATATCGAGAGTGTGTACTCGAGATCGATACTCACCGATTCCTGATCGATTTACTGTCTATTGAGATCAGCAGCTTTGATGTGATCGTCGGTATGGACTGGATGACAGCCCGTCAGGCAGATATTCTTTGTGCTAAGAAGATGATCAGGATACCGATTTCCGAGATCGAGACTGTGGCAGTTTATGGGGAGAGGCGGAAGGGCGAGATTGGGATCATCTCGATGGTTAGAGCTCAGAGATATTTGATGAAAGGTTGCGAGACCTTCCTGGCTTATGTGATTGACGCCCAGAAGGAGAAAACGAAAGTAGGGGGTGTACCTGTAGTGCGAGACTACCCTGAGGTATTCCCAGATGAGTTACCTGGGCTATCGCCAGATCGCCAGGTAGAGTTCCGGATCGACCTTATCCCTGGAGCTTCAGGAATTGCTAGATAGGGGAATTATCCGTCCGAGCTCATCACCGTGGGGAGCACCGGTGTTGTTCGTGAAGAAGAAAGACGATACCATGCGAATGTGTATCGATTATCGAGAGCTGAATAAAGTGACGGTGAAGAATAGATATCCACTTCCGCGAATCGACGACTTATTCGATCAGCTACAGGGATCTAGCTTCTTTTCGAAGATCGATTTACGATCTGGATATCACCAGCTGAAGGTCAGGGAAGAGGATGTGCCCAAGACAGCCTTCAGGACGCGCTATGGACACTATAAGTTCTTAGTCATGCCATTCGGACTGACTAACGCACCCGCAGCCTTCATGGATTTAATGAACAGGGTGTGTAGAGCCATGTTGGATCGTTTTGTGATCGTGTTCATAGACGACATATTGATCTATTCGAGGAGCGCTGAGGAGCGTGAGTAGCACTTGAGGGAGGTCCTGAGCGTGCTGCAGAGAGAGAGACTCTATGCGAAATTTTCGAAGTGCGAGTTCTGGCTCCGAGAGGTGCAGTTCTTGGGCCATGTTGTGAGTAGCGAGGGCATTAAAGTGGATCCCGTGAAGATTGAGGCTGTGATGAGTTGGGAGCAGCCTAAGACCGTGCCAGAGATTCGTAGTTTCCTGGGATTGGCAGGCTACTACAGACAGTTCATTCAGATTTTTTCACGGATAGCCATGCCGTTGACGAGACTGACATGGCAAGTCGTACCATTCGAGTGGAATGACGAGCAGGAGACTGCTTTTGCCGAGTTGAGAGCTCGATTATGTCAGGCGCCGGTGTTAGCGTTACCCGAGGGCACGGATGATTTCGCTGTGTACTGTGATGCATCAGGGACAGGGCTGGGTTGTGTGTTGATGCAGCGGGGCAAGGTGATTGCTTACGCTTCGAGGCAACTGAAGACATATGAAGAGAATCATACTGTCCATGAACTTGAGTTGGATGCCATAGTCTTTGCGTTAAAGATATGGCGACATTATCTATATGGGTCCCAATTCGTGGTATATACTGATCACAAGAGCCTTCAGTATCTTTTCAGTCAGAAGGATTTGAACATGCGACAGAGACGCAGTTTAGAGCTTCTGAAAGACCATGACTGTGAGATACAATATCACCCTGGGAAGGCGAACGTAGTAGCTGACGCCTTAAGCTGTGAGGCGTGTGCCCAGACAGTTACTTCCCGAGCTGTGAGACTCGAGATCACCTCTACCCTGATTGACAATCTGAGATTGGCACAGATAGAGGGTTTGCGGGAGCAGAATGTGAAGAGAGAGAGGTTGGTGGGACAGACAGAGTCATTTGTCATGGATGATAGAGGGATATATACTTTGAGAGGCAGAGTTTGGGTTCCCAGAGTTGGGGACTTGCGACAGCTGATCCTTGACGTGTCGCATAAGTCGAGGTTGTCTATTCATCCTGGGAGTACCAAGATGTACCGAGACCTCCGAGAGTTCTACTGGTGGCCGGGTATGAAAAAGGATGTACGCCGTTACGTCGAGCAGTGTATGACCTGTTTGTAGGTCAAAAATGAGCATCAGAAACCGCACGGCCGTCTACAGCCACTGGAGATTCCCGAGTGGAAGTGGTACCACATCACGATGGATTTCATCGTCAGACTTCCTCGTACTGTGCGTGGGAATGATATGATCTGGGTCATAGTGGACCAATTGACTAAAAGTGTGCATTTTCTGCTGTTCGGGGTACGATCACGATGGAACAGCTAGCGCGACTGTATATTGATGAGGTAGTGTCGCGGCATGGGATTCCGAAGTCGATTACTTCTGATCGCGATAATCGATCCACCTCGCGGTTCTGGCAGAGCTTCCAGAGAGAGCTGGGTACCTGGGTTCAGCTGAGCACAGCTTACAGGCCTCAGACAGATGGGCAGAATGAGCACACATACCAGACGCTAGAGGACATGTTGAGAGCATGCGCCATAGATTTCAGAGGTAGCTGGGATGTGCATCTCCCGTTAGTAGAGTTTGCTTACAATAATAGTTTCCATGCCTCGATTATGATGGCCCCGTTTGAAGCATTATATGGCCGTAAGTGTCTAGCCCGCGTGTGTTGGGGTGAGGTCGGTGAGCGACCGATCAGTGGGCCTGAGCTACTTCAGGAGACGAGTGATAAAGTAGCTGTGATCCGGGAGCATATGCTTGTTGCACAGAGCCGTCAGAAGTGTTATGCTGACCGCCGTACTTCCGAGCTTGAGTTTCGTGTTAGGGATCAGGTGTTGTTGAAAGTTTCTCCGTGGAAGGGTGTTATCCGATTCAGGCACCGGGGCAAGTTGAGTCCGAGGTATATTAGCCTGTTTGAGATCATAGCTAGAGTCAGAGATCAGGCCTACCGATTGAGATTGCTGCCAGAGTTAGCCGGTGTGCATGATACATTCCACGTGAGTCATTTGAGAAAATGTTTAGCGAAAGAAGATCAGTACATGCCGTTATCAGAGATATCCGTGGATGACCAATTGAGATATGCTTAGCAACCAGAGATGATTACTGATCGCAAGGTGACGAAGTTGCGCAATAAAGAGATATCATTCGTACTTGTTCAATGGAGACATCATAAGGGTACCAGCGCAACTTGGGACCCCGAGTCTGAGATGCGGAGTCGCTATCCTTTCCTGTTCCAGAGCCAGAGTTAGATTCCGGGACGGAATCTTTGTAAGTGGTGAGGATTTGTAACACCCCGACTCCCGAGCAGGTACGTGTAATTATCCTATTGACTAATTATAATAGTGATTATTGCGTTGGTCCAATTACGTCCCGTATAGTGGATTATACGTGTCGGGACGGGGATTACGTGGATTCGGGATATAATTTTAGCGGATTATTTATATTTATGGATTCACGGATTTAAATGGGATTTAATGATATAAATAGTGGATTTTTAATATTGGGGTCGGGTATCGGTGCCGAACCCGCGATATAACCGGATCCGTAACGTGTATGTATATGTATATGACGTGTTCCCTTATCTTCCTTTTTGTGCAAAACAGTGAAAAGAGTGTCCGGGCACTGCGAGTTGCCCCTCAGGTATGATCTTTCTTTCTCTATATGTGTTATATGCTTGATATCCATTACATTATACTGCGATGAGTATCGTGGGAGATGTGTAGCTCTGTTTGACCATGTGTAGGGTTCCCATATATATATATATATATATATATATATATATATATATATATATATATATATATATATATATATATATATATATATATATATATATATATATACATATATATATATATATATACATATATATATATATATATATATATATATACATATATATATATATATATATATATATATATATATATATATACACACACATATATATATATATATAATATATATATATATATATATATATATATATATATATATATATATATATATATATATATATATATATATATATATATATATATATATATGCGCATCTGAGATGAGTATCTCTTTCTGTATCGGATCTCTAGGGTCTCTGATTAGAGGCTGGTTGGCATGTGTTATGCCACGTAGTGTAGGGCTACCATGTGACATGCGATATGTGATTATGTGAATTGTGCAGTGTCTAACCCTTGTGTTCTCACGAGCTGCGAAGCTTACGTATTCGAGTCTGATATGTGTATCAGGGGAACCAAAGATAGGACCGCCAGCTCCTGAGCGAAGATAGGAGCGTGACTTGCTGCAATCGAGAGGTTCTACTTTTGTTATCTGTATGTGTTCCTTGTACTATTAGGAAACCTATGGGTTGGTTATGCCGGGTTTGTTTGTGAATATTTGGGTTTGGGTCGGGTTTTGTATGTCGGGTTGACTTCTGGATATTGTGACTATGTTTGTGAAATGTTTTAATTAATCAGTGTTTGTGTAAACCTTGACATTGTGATATGGATATTATATGCGTTAATGCCACTTGTGTATTGTAAATGACGTGGCTTTTAGCTGGGTTTAGAGGGTGTTACATGAGTTCCCCTAAAAGTAACTAATATTTTCCTATGACATTCTGCTGGACAAACAACCATCCCAGGTTTGGTACTTGGACAGTGGCTGCTCAGGGCACATGACAGGTTGCAAGGACCTGCTGAATGATCTCAGGCCTGAAAAAGGGCCAAAAGTCACATTTGGTGACAATGTACAGGGATCCACTGAGAGATATGGAACTCTTAAAGCTGGTGCTGCAGTGTTCAAAAGAGTAGCCTATGTGGTTGGGCTAAAAGATAACCTTGTTAGCATAAGTCAACTAAGTGATGCTGGCTACAAGGTTAACTTTGATGAGCACCTGGGTTACATATTGGATCCTGTTGGTACATTCAGTGTGACGACAGCAGTCTAGTTTTGTTATTGATAAGACAAGTTCTTAGGTGATTCTAGAATACAAGTCTTGGCATTCGAATCTGTGATAGATTCGAATGTAGCCATAGATTCGAATTGATTAAGGCTTGGGATTCGAATCTGTGATAGATTCGAGTCTAGCCTTAGATTCGAATGGGCTAGATTCGAGACTGTCATATGGACAGACTCGAATGGGCCTTGGGCCAGATTCGAGGTTGGCCCACAACAGACTCGAATTAGGGTCTATAATTAGGGATAGACTCGAATGATTAGGAGACCTTTTGGCAGAATTCGTGAGGAATTAAGGAAGAGGCGATCTCGAGTTTATCAGCTAGGTGAGTGCCGTTTCGGAGAGAATTAGTACGTAGGATCGTTCGTGTGTCGTTCGTTCAGCGTCTAATAGTCTCCGGGTTTCCGTTGGTTGAGAGTTGTCCGTCTAACCGTCAACGAGGATTCCGCACTCGTTCACGGATCCGCGTCTAGATAGATCTTGCAGTCGTAGACCTTTCAAGTGGTATCAGAGCCTACGGTGTGTTCTTGGTGTTCTTCGTGTTCATCAGATACATTCTAGGTTTCTTGACGCTAGTTGGACGGTTTTGCTCTCAAAAACGTGTTTTTGAGCTTAGCAAATTCATATTCGGGAAACACTTTGTCGTTTTTCACGTTTTTGGTCGAAATCATTATTTTTCTTTTGAAAAATAGTGATTTAATCTGTAAAACGTCAAAAAATCAAAGTGTTAGCCGTTTTTCGAGTTTGCGGCGCTCGAATCTATAGGGGTAATTAGGGTTTCTCTCTAGTCTCGAGTCTAACCAAAATACGCTCCTTTCGAGTCAATTTCAGTGAGTTTCGATTCTACTTTGTTTCGAATATGTTCCTTCATTCGAATTGGATCTCGAGTCTATATTGTTTCGAGTTTGTTTCGAGTTTGTTACTGTTTCGATTCTGTACTTCGAATCTGCTGTCATTCGACTCTGCTGTGCCTTCGATTCTAAGGGTCTTCGAATCTAAGGAGTTCTTCGAATCTGACATAACTTCGAATCTAAGAAGTTGTTCGAATCTGACATAATTTCGAATCTAATTGACTTTTAAGACTTAATCGAATTTAATCTCAAAAGATTTCATATTAATTAGTTTCGAATCTATCTAGATTCGAATAAGTTAATCTAAATCAGTTTCGAATTAAATTAATTAAGTTCAAATTCAATTTCTTTCAGAAAAGATGTCAAATCTTCAGAAATTCCTTGAGATGGATCACGAAGTTGGGAAGGCAAATGCACCGCCTAAGCTGATGAAAGTTTAGGACTATTACTGGTGGAAGGATCGATTTACAGATTTTGTACGATTCAATGATATGCGCATGTGGGTGTGCATAGATGAAGGGTACATTCCGCCAGTATCTGAAGTTGAAGGCCGTCAAAAGGTCTTGTCATACCAGATGATGAAAGAGGATGACAAGAAATTATTTGAAGCCGAAAACAAAGCTTTTTCTTTAATCCGAATGGCGTTACCGCAAGATATTCTACACACATTCCGGACTCAGAGGACATCAAAAGAACTTTGGGAGTCGCTTGAGAAAAGGTGTGAGGGAAATCCTCGGGTTAGGAGAAAGCGTACAGAGCTGTTAAAACAACAGTTCGCCATCTTCAAGGCGTTAAAGGATGAACAATTGAATGATACCATCACTCGGTTTTATCATCTATTAACAGAGCTTGAAAGTCACGACATTGAGTATAGCGACACAGAAAAGAATAACAAGCTTTTGGATGCCTTACCCGCCAAATGGGCGATGTATGTGGCTATGATTAAGCTTGATGAGGATAAGTACTATACTCAATCGTTGGAAGATGTAGTGGGAACGCTGAGGGCGTATCATTTCGAGTTATTGAAGGCTGAAACGGATTATGAACAAGTCCAAAATCCGGCAATGTATTTCGGAAAATCAACACCTTCATTGACAGCTGATATAAAGACAGCTACAGCGTTTTTCACAGGAGAAACTGCGTCACCAGCTGAGCCAGAGGAAGCACAATGTAGAGCTTTCATAGGGTTTAGTGGACCGGATGAGCAGCCACAAGCATCTACTTCAAGATCATCGTCTCAGGGATACACAAAAATGCCAATGAGTGCTAAAACTGCAGAGGAGCAACTGAAGCTTCTAACATCGTTTGTAGCGGCTTACGGGAATTGTATTCAAGGGAAAATAATTGATCCAGCTTTATGGGAAGAAGATTATGATCAGGTGGATCCGGATGACTTGGAACAAATGGACCTACAATGGCAATTGGCTATGGTCACACAGAGATTGAAAAGGTTCATGAAAAGAACAGGAAGAAGTCTGAGTGTGAACAATGTAGGATTCGATAAGTCAAAAGTTAGATGTTATAACTGTCAGGGGTTGGGACACTTTGCGAGAGAGTGTCAAAGACCTAAGATTGATAATCATCAGAACTTAGGACGTCAGCTTTTAGCCAGTTCAGGGAATCAAAGATCAGGGAATCAGGGTTCAGTGGCTGGTTTACTTGCTAATGTGGGGTCTAACAGACAGTTAGATGGCACATATGATTGGAGTACACATCCAGAGACTAATGCTAGAGCCTTCATGGCTGAAGTCACAGAGACTGGAAGTACGGGAGCAGAAGAGGAAGAGAAAGAGGATACACAGTTTTCTGATTCAGAACCTTTGGTGCTGGAAATTGCTGAGGAGCTAACTACGCTGGAGTTTGCAGCTCAGATGGCCAATATCAAATCTGATCGGAAACAGGTAATTCTAAACTCTTCTACTTTTCATGATTTATGTGCTTTATGTACTACTTTGAATGATAAATTGAATTTAGTACTAGAAACATATTCATCTATGACTGCTCAAATTCAATCCTTAAAATCAGATAATGCTAATTTATTAGACATTAAGGAAGATCTTCAGGCCAAACTGAGAAATGATGCTCAAGATTTACTAGTTCTGAATGACAAATTGATTGAACAAAGTGTCAGGAATGAACTACTTTATGAGCATGTAGAGTCACTGACCAAAGAGATCTCTCTTAGAGATAAGGAATTAGCTGAGTCTAGAACTAAGGTGGCTGAGGCAAATAGTGATCGTGTACCTACTGCTCAGGATGCGACCAACGATATGGTTAACTCAGAGGTAGTCAAGGTAACCGAGTCCTATGAAGTATCTTCAATTACTTCTCAGGTTAGACAAACAGTACAGTGTGTTCAGTCTAGTTGTAATTCAAAACTAGAAGACGAAAATACTGTAAGCAATGTTAACAATGGGGAGTTAAAACAAGCTGTTGATACAGACAATCAGGGCATTAGTAAGACACCTAGGTCAAAGAGTGACTATAAGAAATCTATTGACAAGATGTCTTGCTTTAAGTGTCATGAGAAAGGACATGTTGTTTCAGGTTGTCCCTACAAAAAGTCAGAGTCTTCATTAAACATAGGGAAACAAGAGCAGCAAATCTTAAAAACAATGCCTAGTGATGCGAGCGGGAGTAGTTCTCGAGTTTCTGAGAAGAACTCCGTTGAGGTGTCACGTATAGGTAGTTGTCAATCATCGGTGTTTCTTAGACAAAATGACGGACTTAGGATTCATTCCCCGAATAGATCTCCTAGTCGATCAATGTCTGGCCCCCATACCATTATTAGGAAAAATTCACCTAAGAGGAGTCACACTCTAGTTAGGTCTAATTCTCCTAATAAGCATACGACACCAGGTAGAGCCCGGAATTATGAGACTGAAATGTACCATAACAAAAATTATTCAAGGGCTGAAACGAAAAGACCAATACACAGGTCGAGAATGGATGTTAATCATTCAGCTTCACAACAGATTTTCAATCAAAAATCCAAGTCACCTGAAAGGAGAGATGGGTATTTGAAAGAATTCAAGTTTGTGGATGAGGATGGTATTACCAAGTCAGTCATGGCTTGGGTCCCCCGTGATAACTAACTTTTCTTGTTTAGTGTGCAGGAGTTAGCTACAGATCCTAATGACAAATGGTTTATGGATAGTGGTTTCTCTTGATACAGGACAAGGGTACAAAGGACGAAACAGCAGGTATGCCTTCTGGGTCCTTAGACCAACGTGAGAAGTTATAAGGGAAACACGTAAGGTGTGTCAATTGTGTCAGTCTGTATAAACAATGCGAATCTAGTAACAAAAGCATTTGTTAGTTCATGCTTTGGGTTGTTAGTTCAACTGAATGGCATGTGTAATCCAAAGTAACTTGACCTTAGGCTATTTTATTTCTTTTTATAGTAAGTTAGTAAGTTACTTTATTAGCTTATTATTATTTATGAAAATCAAAATAAAAAAAAAAACCAAAGGAGAAAACCATAAAAAAAAAATTAAAATTAAAAAAAAAAAAGAAAAAGAAAAAGAAAAAAAGAGAATATCAGAAAATTGAGTTAAGTCTTAGATGCATCGGTTCAAAGTGACGAAAATTAGCACAGTCGTTACAAACTCTAAGTGTTTAGGCTTTCACACATAATGCAACTAAATTCTAAGTGTTATGCTTTATTTAGTTTGATGTGTTGGTAGGCATAATACAAATAGGGAATCTCAAGGCTAATAAAATATTCTAGAAAAAGTCAAGCGTGTCACTAACCTAGATGTACGACCAATCGGTCTTAATTTTTATGTACAAGACATACAAACATTGAGTCTAAATGAGGTATGCAAACTTTCTGGGGATGTATAGCAACATCAAATACGTCTGAAAATGGAAAGAATAGAAATATCATGAAAAACTGAGAGTCGAAAACATGCAACTCTGTTGTACGTAAGTACAGACCTGTTGTCTCTGTTTAGATTCGAGTTAGCAGACATGTCGCTTTGTTGTACGTCAGTACAGACCTGTCACCGCTATCTGCTAACTTTAAAAATAAACCTTAAGTCGAACTAAGACACTTTGTTGTATGAGAATACAGACCTGTGTCCGATGTTTGTCTTTTAAAGAAAGTTTGCAAATACCAACAAGTTAGAATTTTTGTCTGTGTGCCTTGATCATAAAAGTATGTCTATGTCTGAGTCACGTAAGATAATTTCCTAATAAATAAAAAGGCCAAGGGATATTCCGAAATGTAGAATGTTTAACAGGGTAAAATACCAACAATCGGCTAAATGGGTATGTCACGACAAACAATCAAAGGAATTCAAAAAATTCCTAAGTGTGAAAGTTTAAGTTCTGAAAGTTAGTATCGGACATCGCTATCTGATTGAACCTTTCTTAGACTATACTCATCAAAAATATGTTGTTAAGTATTTAGCTTAGATTGAAAATTTTTTTAGTCTAGATTAAATTTTTGGTCAAAATTTTATTTTACTTTATTTTATTTTATTTTTACCTTAGTTTATTTTATTTTAGTTTAGTTTAATTTTTACTTAGGTAAAAGGTCAAAGTTTCTAAGGATGCATGATTGGTTGAATAAACAAATATTGCGTGAAAATCTGTTGCTTAGTGTGATTGGTTCTGCAAAGGTTGTAAACCTCCATTACATGAAAAAGTTGAAAAAGTTGAATTTTATTCAAAGATTTTCAAAATTTTCATTTAAGTGTTGAAAAAGTTGAAAATTGTTCAAAGTTTTTCAAAACTTACGAGGTTGGTACTATTTAAACAAAGGTAATGATAGTTTCTCTCGAACTTAGTTCTCGTGTTTGGTTTACGCTATAAACCTTCAAAAACTTTAAGTAGGAGAGTTTCATTTTATCTTTATCGTTGACTAATGATTTTAATGTCCTACTAACATCTAATGACTTGTTTCATGTGTTGATTAAGTCTATACAGTGTTAGCCTTGAATTATTCACAGAATTACAGATACTTCAACTGACAAAGGCGATTTGTGAACTTCATGCCAAGTTGGATCAGACAGAGGCTGATCAGTAGCAGCAGATTGCAAATCTGGAGGCTATATTGGCATCTGGTTGAAAGATCATCCATCTCAGGGGGAGAAATAGTAGAGAGTGGAGAAATCGTAGAGAAGCTGTCCTTCGAAAAAGATAAGTCAAAGAAGATAGCTCGAATAGTGAGCGGGCAGATCTTTCAAGACAGTAGTGAGCTGGCAGATCTTTCAAATATTTGCTCTCACTGCTGATCCTCAGGGGGAGTCAGTGATCGTAGCTACTGACAATAGGAAAGACAAGGTTTCAGAGACAACTGAAGTAACTGAAGACATGGTCTGACCGGAGCATTGTCAGTGTAATTAAAGATGACTTAGAACTTTTTCCGAAGTGTTATGAATGATGATCAGAATGGGATAGATCTAGAGATGCAGAAGACTGCTCTAAATGATGAATCAGATTCTGAAGTTAGAAGTGACTGATTTAGCTTAGAAGGACCGTATAATCTAGGAAGACAATTCTGGGCTGAGGTGTTTGCAAAAACTGTCAGAAGAAAGGGTCGTACTGCAGATTTAAGAGGTTAGTCTAAGAGGTATTAGAAGCGCTGTGGTTCAAAGGAACGTGGACTAAGTTAGAGAAGCGATTCAGAATCATCAGTCATGGATAACGAGGAGAAAGGGTGATCTCGACATTCATTGTCATTAAAGCAAATAGTCTATCAAGATCAATGAACAAAAACTAGAAGCTATCGTCAAGGGGGAGTCTGTTGGTACATTCAGTGTGACGACAGCAGTCTAGTTTTGTTATTGATAAGACAAGTTCTTAGGTGATTCTAGAATACAAGTCTTGGCATTCGAATCTGTGATAGATTCGAATGTAGCCATAGATTCGAATTGATTAAGGCTTGGGATTCGAATCTGTGATAGATTCGAGTCTAGCCTTAGATTCGAATGGGCTAGATTCGAGACTGTCATATGGACAGACTCGAATGGGCCTTGGGCCAGATTCGAGGTTGGCCCACAACAGACTCGAATCAGGGTCTATAATTAGGGATAGACTCGAATGATTAGGAGACCTTTTGGCAGAATTCGTGAGGAATTAAGCAAGAGGCGATCTCGAGTTTATCAGCTAGGTGAGTGCCGTTTCGGAGAGAATTAGTACGTAGGATCGTTCGTGTGTCGTTCGTTCAGCGTCTAATAGTCTCCGGGTTTCCGTTGGTTGAGAGTTGTCCGTCTAACCGTCAACGAGGATTCCGCACTCGTTCACGGATCCGCGTCTAGATAGATCTTGCAGTCGTAGACCTTACAGATCCCCAAGGCAAAGTTGTGTAGTGTGCTCAACGAAAGAAAGGTGTATATGTTTTGGACATGAAATCTGTTGATCCCACAACTGAAACCTGCTTTCTCACAAGAACCAATGCAGACCTAAACTGGTTATGGCACAAAAGGCTGTCACACCTGAACTTCAAGAATATCAACAAACTCTGTAATAAAGAGTTGGTAACAGGTTTGCCTTCTATGTCCTTTGTTAAGGATAGACTCTGCATAGCTTGTGAGAAAGGCAAGCAGAGGAAATCATCTTTTAAATTCAAGCATAATTTTTCTATTGATACTCCTCTCTGCTTAATCCACATGGACTTGTTTGGACCAGTCAATGTTTCAAGTCTAGGAGGAAGAAGATACACTCTAGCTAGTAATGGTTGATGAGTTCTCCAGGTTTACATGGGTAATCTTCTTGAAGAGCAAAGGAGAGGCTGCTAGAGAAATCATTGGATTTGTTAAAAAGATGGAAATGCTAAACTCTGCTCAAGTGAAGCAGCTTAGAAGTGATCATGGTATCGAGTTCAAAAACAGTACTCTTGAAGACTTCTGTTAAGAAAAAGGGATCTCTCAAAACTTTTCAGCAGTAAGAACTCCACAACAAAATGGAGTTGCTGAAAGAAGAAATAGAACCCTTATTGAAGCTCTAGAACCATGCTGTGTGCATCTGGGTTACCTTCATCATTCTAGGCTGAAGCTGTCAACACTGCTTGCTTCACCCAAAACAGATCCTTAGTGGTAAAAAGGTTCAACAAGACTCCCTATGAGCTGCTCAAAGGGAGGAGGCCAAATATTAGCTACTTCCATGTGTTTAGATGTCCCTGCTTCATTCTGAATCGAAGGGACCAACTGGCAAAGTTTGAACCAAAAGCTGATGAAGGTGTGTTTGTTGGATACTCTGCTATCTCCAAAGCCAACAGAGTATACAACAACAAAAGAAAGGTGATCGATGAATCTATCAATGTCACCTTTGAAGAGTCCAGGAATGCCTCCACCAAAGCTGATCCTGAATCAGTTTCAGGAGAACTCAACTTTGATGATCTCATGCACTCCAACAGTGAAGAGGACTCAAAAGCTTCCAGTACATCCAGAGTGGAACCTGCAAACCATGATGGACATGATGATGATTATGTTGATACACTCTGTGTGAATAAGTGTACGGACTTAATTACAACTACATGTCCTGAACCAATCAATGTTGATTTTCCTGGATCCTCTGCTGATATGTTCAACAGTGGTCAGTCATGTTCAACAAGTGAACAGGCTCAAGACAACAGTGTGTCTGAAAATCTTGAGAGGTGTTCAACAGGACCTGCTGAATATGCTAACAACTCAGGAGAATCCTCATTGAAGAATGATCCTAAGTGGATCAGATGTCACCCCAATGATCAAATAATTGGTGACATCAACAAAGGGGTACAAACGAGATGGGATAGCTTAGGGAACTTTTGTATGTTCTCTAGTTTTGTGTCTCTCATGGAGCCAAAGAAAGTGGATGAAGCACTTAAAGATGCCAATTGGATCACTGCCATGCAAGAAGAACTCAATCAGTTTGAGAGAAACAAGGTATGGAAGCTGGTCCCTGCTCCTAAAGGTAAAACTATAATTGGCACCAAATGGGTTTACAGGAACAAGATGGATGAGCAAGGTCATGTCATTAGAAATAAGGCAAGACTTGTTGCACAGGGCTATAGACAGGAGGAAGGCATTGACTATGATGAAACTTTTGCTCCTGTGGCCAGGCTAGAGGCAATTCGTTTGTTTCTAGCCTACGCTGCTCATAAGAGCATGAAGGTATTTCAAATGGATGTGAAGAGTGAATTTTTAAATGGAAAGCTGCAAGAGGAAGTTTATGTCAAGCAGCCTCTAGATTTTGAAAATGAACATCATCCAGGTTTTGTCTATAAGTTGGACAAAGCTCTCTATGGTCTAAAACAAGCCCCTAGAGCCTTGTATGACACTCTTACTGATTTCCTTATGAGCAATTGGTATTCCAGAGGTAAAGTGGATACCACACTGTTCATAAAGAAAGTGAAGTCTGATATTATGCTTGTTCAAATCTATGTGGATGACATAATATTTGGTTCTACTAATGAACATGAAATCCAAGTATGAAATGAGTATGATGGGAGAACTTACTTTCTTTTTAGATTACAGGTTAAACAAACCTCAACTGGAATTTTTATAAATCAAAGAAAGTATACTTTAGATCTATTGAAAAAGTTTAAATTTGATCAAAGTTCTCCTATTAAAACCCCAATGGCAACCAATGTAAAATTAGATGCAGATGCCAGTGGCAAAGCTGTTTCAGTAACAGCTTACAGAGGCATGATTGGGAGCTTGATGTACTTAACTACTAGTAGACCTGATATTATGTTTGCTACCTGTTTATGTGCTAGGTTCCAAGCTGATCCAAAGGAATCACATCTAGCTGCTGTGAAAAAAATCTTCAGATACCTTAAGGGTACACCAGGTTTGGGTCTTTGGTATCCCAAAGACTCAAGCCTTTAACTAACAGGTTATTCAGATTCTGTTTTTGCAGGTTGCAGGCTAGACAGGAAAAGCACAACAGGTGGATGTCAACTCCTTGGTGGTAAATTGATAAGTTGGTGTAGCAAGAAGCAGAACTCAGTTTCTACTTCTACTGCTGAAGCTGAGTACATTGCTGCTGGAAGCTGCTGTGGGCAGATTCTGTGGATGCAACATCAGCTTGAAGACTATGGACTTGTACTTAGGAAAACTCCTATTCTGTGTGACAATACAAGCGCCAAAGCTATTTCCATCAATCCAGTGTTTCACTCCAGAACAAAGCATATCGAACTAAGACATCACTTTATCAGAGATCACATTCAGAAAGGTAATGTGAAGGTAAGTTTTATTTCCACTGATGAACAGCTTGCAGACATTTTCACCAAACCTCTTGATGAAAACAGGTTTAATTACCTTGTCAGCAAGCTGGGCATGTTTAACAAAAGTGACTAAGTGTCCTTAATGTCCTAAGACTTTATATGTCTCACACTGCTCAAGTTCTTTCAGAACAGCTTAGACAGAACAGGCTATGCATGTTCTATACTTAGTCGTTTTCTTCAAAACATGAACAGCTTGAGCATATAACAGGTTTGACAAATAACAGCTTATCTGTCAAACCTGATCTGATGATCAAACCTCCACCCTGCTCACTCTCTCAATCTGTCATGCAAGGCATTGTCTTGTAACCTGATCAGCTATTGAACATAACCTGTTCTTACATAGCTGAACAGGTTAAAGGAACAACTTGGAGAGTGAACAGCTTGTGATGACCCTACTCATCATAGGTTTGACCATCAGCTTGGACTATCAGTTTAATTACCTTTCCTCACAATTAAGTTACTTAATTTTTGTTTTTATTTAACTAAATTATAGCGGATAATGTGTGTTTCGTGTGTTAGTGATTAAAAAGGGCTCAAGTGGTCTGACAAACGGTCTGACATGGACAACGGTTCCGTTTTCCATTAACGACCTTTTCAAATCAACCGGCCAAATGTTTCTCTCTCATACCCACTCACATTCAAATCCTATAAATACCCCCTACTGTTTCATCTTCGTGTTCCTCACTACTTCCATAAACCTCCTAAGAACCCTAAAAATCAACTAACTGTCTTGTGCTTCTGCTACTCTCACTACTTCCCAAATGGCTCACAGAAACAACCCCTTTCTACCAGTATTTGTTGGTGATGATGTACAGAAACACTCATCAGTCACCACAATGCTCACACTGAAACCCACTAACTACATTGCCAACCTCACAATCCCCAAAAACTATGTGGGAAAAGGCTATGACCAAATGGTGGAGTTTTTGAAAGTTCATCCGTTGAACTATGCCATGACTGCAACTCCTGGTGTCCTGTACCAGGAGATGGTGTATGAGTTCTGGTACACCTGTGCCTACAACCCAGATACCAAAGTCATCAAGGGCACCATACTCAATGGGACTCAGACCATTGAGATCAACACTCGTCTGCTCAGGGAAGTTCTTCGACTCCCTATGGTTGAACAATATGATCAGCCACAGCCTGAAGATGAACAGATGAAGAATCTGCTGCACTTCTGTGGTGTAGCAGAACCAAAAGTTGGAGCAACCCTGTTCAGAAAGGATTTGTCTCCTACTTACAGCTTCTTATTCGCCTCTGTGGTAATGTGCTTCAGCAGCGAAGTTGGTTCCTTTGACCAACTGAGCCGTGATGAAATCCATGTAGTTCTGCAGCTTGTGGATGGAACTACAATCGACATGGCAAAATGGATTTTCTTGAATTTGAGGGGACTGGTGCAGCAGGAAACACGACCAGCTGCTGTTCGATATCCAAGGTTTCTGAGCCTCATCTTCAAGCATATTTGTGGTGAGCATTTGTATAACTCTCAGCCTTTGCTTCATACTGCTGCATTCCCTGTAATAGAGAATAGAGTTTTCTATACTCCGGTTCTCCCAAATGAGCCTCCTCTCTCTACTCCAATGAGGAGGCTGTTAGGATTGGTAGAAGGACCCCCTGATGTGAGGGTGGATCCAGAAGCTGCTACCATAAGAAAATCCAAATCCAGGGCCAAACTTGTTAAGAGGTCCCTGGACATCATTGAAGCTGGGCCTGTCCACAAGAAGGCCATAACAGCTTAGTCTAAGTCTGCACCCTCAGCCTCTGTGGCTGAGGGGGAGCAGGCTTCTCACCCTGGGTCATTTGTTGATCCTGAAGCCTTTGTGGCTGGTGCCTCTGTGACACCTGAGACTATGGAACAGGCCAACCCACCTGTTTCTGCCCCAGTCTCCAAACCTGTCCAATCTGAACCTCTCACCTCTCCAAAATCACCCACCTCATCTCACATATTATACCAACGCAAATCCATAGCCAGAAAGAAACCAGCAACCCAAACTAGCCCCTCTGTTCCCTCTCAACAGGGTTCAGTTGAAAAAAAAGCAACCCCTGCTGCCTCTCCTATTTTGGGAGAAGGTTCAGCAATATTGGAGCCTGCTTCACTCCACCCTATGTCAACCCCAAGTCAGCCTAGACCCTCTAGTTCCTCCCAACAGGAGCCAGTTGTACAAATGGAGACAGCCACATCAACTATTCCAGCCTCCCAACAGGCTGAGAATATTGAAAGACAGGAGTTCTCTCCACTCCATACTGAGTCCACACTATCCCCACCTCATACTTCTCTACACCCTGAGTCTGCACGAGGTGTCCACACTGTTGGCTTAGACCATCCAGCAGCTCAGCCTCCATCTTCTGTTCCTCATGATGCAGCTGTTCTACACCAAACAGCTGTTGAAGGACCAACCACTCACGCTGATGAACCTCAGGGAATAGAACATCCCTTTGGTGAGGCTACTCCCTCTATGAAAACTCCATCAGCAGGTTTCACCACTGCTGATATTGAAATGCAACTTCCAACTCCCCATGATGAGGTACCTTTAAACCAAGGTACTGTAGAGGGAACCACCACTGGCCTTAATGAAGGTACTACAAAACAAGCAGTGTCTGAAAGGCTACCATCCTCAACCCACTCTCCTGATGATGCAGCTACAGCCACTGCTGAAGGACCCATCGACCCCTCCAAGCTGGGCGACATTACTTTTGCCTAGGCTATCGAGCTTCTTTCTACAATACCCTCTCCCTCTACATCACATCCCCATACACCAGCCTCATCCTCTTCATCTCCATCTACCCACTCCAAACAATCCACCCATACACCTCCATCCCCTAAAGACCTGCCTTTGAAGGATCAGCTTTCCTTGCTGACCAACAAAGTTGGATCTTTAGAAACTTCAATATCCTCTCTACCCTCTCTCATTTCAGACTCTGTGTCTGAACAACTTAGGTGATTCTTTGATATGTTCAAGGATTCCTTCCCATCCACTCCACAAACTAACAACTCCTCTCAGCTGCTTGCACTCACTGCACAGATGCAAAATGTCTCCACATCCCTCTCCTCAATTCTTTCACTTCAACAGGACTCTGTGTTCTCTATGACAGCCATATCCCAACAGCTGTCATCTCTCCTCACTACTTGCAATTCTACACTTCCTGCTACTTTGGCCAGCTTAAACACCTTAATAGGCTATCAAATTCTGTGTCATCAAACTTTGCTGATGTGCAGGACTCTCTTGAGTTACATCTTGCACAGCTCCAAACTTTGATGTGCACAGCTTCTGATAGGGAAAACATTCTTAAGCTGACCTCCCTTGCTGATACCCAATCATCCTCTCTTCAAAACTGTCTTTCCCAACTTGCAGAGGTGAAGGACAACCTCGCTTTCTTAGTGCATAGCCTGGTTGGTCCCAAACCTGCCACCAAAACTGCTGGCAAGCCTGCTGAATTCGTTTCTTCAGGCAGCCCAATTGTTGAAGGTGCTGGTACATCTCCTTCAAAGGGGGAGAAGTTGTCTGCCTCGAAGACTAAGTCTAAGGGGGAGAAAACTTCTTCTCCTAAGGAGAAATCAGTATCCACTGGTCAACCAGCAGGAGCATCTGCAACGGCTACTGGTACAGTGGAAGGTGCTTCTCAAGCTGCTAAGCCTACTCAGGCTGAATCTCCAAACCCTGCTCAGTCTAAGGGGGAGGAATTCATTTATGAGGACATGCCATGCAGCAGAAGGAGGCATCTCATTTTAGAGGAAGAAGAAGAGGATGATACTCCTAAAGGTGTTATCACTACAACTGCTAAAGGAAAAGAAAAAGCAACATTTGATCCTGAACAGCAGAAAGCAGCAGAGTTAAAGTTTCACAAAGCCAGGGCAAAGGACATGGGTCTTCCCATGGATAAATACTTTGAGTTCAGAGATGAACAGCTTCAAGCCCTGGAAGCACTAAGAAAAGAAGAAGCCTCTGCCAAAGCTGCCAGAACTTTTACACTTTAAGAGGCATGCTATGGATGTGCAAAAGAAACTGATGGAAGCTGAAAAGGAAGTGGGTGCTCAGATCTCTGTGACCAAACCAAAGCAAGCATCCTCTGCAAGGGCCCAGTTCCATTTTGACAACTTGGCAAGGAAAAAGTTTCTGGATGTTGCTAATAGAAGGCTTGCCAAGGAAGCAATTGTCAAAGCTGTCCCCATATCAAGAAAAGGCAAACAGTGGAAATTGCAGATAACCAGAATGGGTACAACAGGCCTAGAATTGGAAACTTATGACTACACTGATGTTGCACAGATGGGGTACAGGGAATGGGTTGAGCTGGCAGTTGCCCTGAGCCAGTCTAAGTCAGAAACGGCTAAGACTATCAGGGCATATATTAAGAAGCTGATGGAGAGAATGCAGGATCTTGGCCTGATCTCAAAAGAAGTAAGTGAGGGTGTCTCTGTGACACACCCCAAAATAAAGGCCAGGAGGACAAGAAAGGATTCTGAGCTGGAGCAACTCCTCATCTTAATTGAACATGGTGATTATGGTCTTGAGATGAAAGGAATTGATTACAGCCTGCCCAGTGGAGTAGAGTTTGAAGAAGGTAAAATTATTGAAGAACCTGAGTTAGGGGCATTTTTTGTAGATCTCCTAACATAGAAGAAGTGTTTTCAGAGAGCTTCAGATCTATACAAGGTGGATCTGAGACAGCTTGTAGCCTTCAGACTTCTAACTTCATTCAGGCAGTCAAGCAAGTGGAGAGCAGCCATCTGGCATCAGCTCAGAGGCTGCTATGACAGAGGAGAACTTCAAGATCCCAAGTTTATGATCATCAGAATTGAAATCCAAGATCTAGATGAAACAAGGGATGAGCTTGAAAAGATGTTTGAAGGACCACCTCCACTGGAGTGAAGTCCATCTACCATCAGGGTAGGTGAAGAATGGAAGTTGTCCATCTGTTGGACAGGCTTGCCATTATCTGCTCCCAACATCAACAGTCCAAGTTGTTAAATTTCGTAGTACTTTGTTACATGTGTTGTAACTTTTCTCATTTACATTAGTTGTAATACACATTAGTATATTAGTTGTACTCTTGTAAAAACATGTGTTGTTTTCTGTAATCAAAATCAGTATGTATATAAACTGTCTTTTACTTTACCTGGATGTTGTAATTTTATTTCAGCAAATGTGATGTAAAAATACATAGTGATTATTGATTAAATCAGCTTAGACTGATTATTGCAAATAGGGGGAGATTGTTAGGCACAAAAAGGCCTCAATCAAACCTTCTGTACATCTGAGGGGGAGATTTTTAAATCAAACCTGTTGATGCACTTGAAGGTTGAATTTAAGGCCTGTTATATGCCTTATTGATACCTAAAAGTGATTTGCAATATTAGTCTAAAGCTGTTTACCATGTTGAATTCGTTGCAACAAAGGCAGTTTGTCCAAGCTGTTCTGTCTGCTGAACAGGCTGGACATAAACTGTCTACGCTGATCTATTCTGTTGAGCAGCTTGGACAGTTTACAAGTGTTATGTTCTTTGTGAACAGAACCTGTTCTTTGTGAACAGGTTAAACACTTTATGGAATATGTTTCCAAGTCCTCGTGTATTGTTTTTGACTACATGATCAATTTACAAGTCGAAGACGAAGTGTAAAACAGAACTGCACAGCCTGCCGACGTTGTTCTGTCACATGAAGACAAACAAATATTTGAAAAGGGTGACAGACCTTTTCATATATCAAAATGGCATTAGCAAAAGAAGAAAGATGCAAAGTTGACATTCCTCTTTTGGTTAAAGCCTTATGCAACAGTGACAAAAAGGAAAAACAAAGATTCTGCCATGTGAAGACAAAGGTACTTTATCAGAACGTGCAGAAAGGTGTTTTGTCCTTTTGGAAAGACTCTCCACTATCTCTTCTGTCCAATGAAGAAGCTTCACTAAGATTCTCCTTTTGAGTATAAAAGGAAGCTTGTAAGGATAAAGAGACATCAAGAGTGTGAAATCAGAACGTGTATTGAAGTGTGTTATTCCATGCATGCAAGTCTGCTTACATAAAACAGTCGAGTGTGTCTAAGCTGTTCTTGTGTAAGCTGTCCTTCTGAGTCTTGTAAAAACAGTGAGTGCTTCTAAGTGAGTGTATTCATTGTACCTAGTCAGAGTGAGTCTTAGATTAGTTAACCAACTGTTGTAACTGTCATCTCAGCTTGAACTTTTCTGCATTCAAGCTTGTTTTTAATTAACACTGGTTAATAATATACACAAACATTGAGAAAAAGATTGTTATGTTTTAAATAGCTGTATCACCCCCCCCCCCCCTCTAAAGCTTAGAACTATACACTTGGGAAACCTTTCGGGACCTACAGTCATCCACATCAGCTGGAGGTTCCAAAATATCTTAAACTAACTCTGCAGCAATATCTTCCTCCGCTGCTGCTCCTTGCGCCCAGATTTCCTCCAACGTTTGTTCCCGTTGGTCAAATTGTGGAGCCGAACTTGATGGCTCAGCAGCTTCAATGGCAGGTTGTGGGCGGGGAGTGGCTCTTGCAACCGGTGTGCGCCTTGCCGGTGCTCTTTGCTGTTGCTGCTGCTGCTGTTGTTGGGGTGGGGCTTCACCAATCCAGTTTTCTCCTTTTACCTTCATGCTATTGTAGGCAGCATAGGCTAGAAACAAACGAATTACTTTTAACCTGGCCACTGGAGCAAATGTTTCATCATAGTCTATGCCTTCTTCTTGCCTACAGTCTTGAGCAACTAGTCTTGCCTTATTTCTAATGACATGACATTGCTCATCCTTTTGTTTCTGAAAACCCATTTGGTTCCAATTATAGTTTTACCTTTAGGAACAGGAACCAACTTCCAAAATGATGAAGGCAAACCTAATGCACTCAGCATGGTTCTAGCAACTTCAATGAGGGTTCTATTCCTACTTTCAGCAACTCCATTTTGTTGTGGAGTTCTTACAGCTAAAAAGTTTTATGAGATTCCTTTATCTTCATAGAAGTCCACAAGAGTACTGCTTCTGAGTTCAGTACCATGGTCACTTCTAAGTTGCTTGACTTCAGCAGAGTTTAGAACTTCCATCTTTTTAATAAATCCTATAATTTTTCTGGTGGGTTCTCCTTTAGTCTCTAGGAAGATCACCCATGTAAACCAGGAGAACTCATCAACCATTACTAGAGTGTATCTTCTACCTCCTAGACTTGAGACACTGACAGGTCCAAACAAGTCCATGTGGATTAAGAAGAGAGGGGTATCAATAGAAAAATTATGTTTGGATTTAAAAGATATTTTCTCCGCTTGCCTTTCTCACAAGCTGTGCAGAGTTTATCCTTAACAAGAGTTACAGAAGGCAAACCTGTAACCAACTCCTTTTTACAGAGTTTGTTGATATTCTTGAAGTTCAGGTGTGATAGTCTTTTGTGTCATAACCAGTTTAGTTAGGCATTGCTTCTTGAGATGAAACAGGTTTCAGTTATTGGATCAGCAGATTTCATCATATCCACAACATATAGACCTTTCTTCCTTTGTGCACACAACATAACCTTGCCTTGGGGATCCAGTATGTATTCAGGTGTCATCAAAGTTAACCTTGTAACCAGCATCACACGGTTGGCTAATGCTAACAAGATTATGTTTTAACTCAGACACAACGACCACTCATTTGAATATTGCAGCACCAGCTTGAAGGGTTCCATATCCTTCTGTGGATCCCTGAACATTGTCACCAAAGGTGACCTTTGGGCCTTTTTCAAACCTGAGATCACTCAGCAAATCTTTGCAACCTATGATGTGGCCTGAGAAGCCGCTGTCCAAGTACCAAACCTGGCTTGGTTGTTTATCCTGCAGAGTGTCATGGGAAATATTAGTTTTTTAGGGGAACTCATCATAAGGATGAGTTCTCCTTCTTCGTCAACATTTGTTGATGGACCACTTAGATCTACACTAATATTTCCAATTTGGATTGTATCAGCTTGGATACTTCTGAGTAGAAGGTCCTTGCACCAAACCAAGCATTCTCCTCATTGGTGTTAATAGAGGAGGTTCATTTGCAAGTACCGGGGTATGGAATACCCTATTTCCAATTACAGGAAATGCAGCAGTAGTCAAAAGAGGTTGGGAGTTATACAGATGCTCACCACAGATGTGTTTGCAGATGAGGCTCAAAAACCTTGGGAATCTGACAGCATCTTGACGCTATTCTTGTTACACCAGGTTCCCCAAGTTTAGAAAATTCCACCTTGCCATGTTCAGAGTTGTCCCATCCACAAACTGCAGGACAATAGGAATCTCATCTCTGCTGAGTTAGTCGAATGAACCAACCTTGCAGCTCAGGCTCATCACCATTGAGGCGAAGAGGAAACTGTAGGTTAGGGAGAGGTCCCTTCTGAACAGGGTTTGTCAAGATAAAAATTATTACCTAAGATTAACTGGTTTGAATTAATCAGAGTATAAACCAATAACCTTGTATTGAAGCAAAGTCCAATTAAGAAGTTTGCGGAATAACACTTAACTGTTTTAAGGAAAGCTTTCAAAACAAATAACATATAAACATAATCAATGATCAAAGATCACTTGTATTGCTAAAACTCAATGATTACAATCACCTCCAATCTGTTTTATTAGACGAAGAACACAGAT